>CM031874.1:8523557-8611866 GCA_018697195.1 Certhia americana | reverse complement strand
TAACTTACTTTGATTTATATTTGAGCTAAGGTGAAAGAACTCTTACCGTGATTATGGACATCAAAGACAATATATTGAAATTCAGTTTTCTAATGTACACATCATTTATCAAATCTCTGCCCAATAATGCCAACATTTGCTGCACAGAAATACAATGTGATGGATTACCTGCTTCCCACCAGCTTTCTGAACGCTAAGGAAGATAAACACAGGGTTCTTGTAGAAATGTCAAGTTCAGGCTGGGGAGAGGGACTGAAATCAAAAACCTCAGGGCAGTTAGCAAAATTCATAAGCAGGGCGAGAATTTCAGGGACCTTACAGTCCTCAAAAAGGAAACAAATTTCTTTGTTTCTTGCTGCCACCAAGAGCACGAGCGACCCACCTGCTGCAGGCAGAACGTGGCACCTTTTGCAGAATTTGGCCTGGTTTAGTGCCTGCTCTTGAGATGCTGATGGTCTAAAAAAAGCACGTTTTTTACATCTTAAGCAGCAGAGATCTGGACTTGGATCCATAACAGCCTGGAATCTAAAAAAAAAAAAAAAAAAAAAAAAAAAAAGAAAAACGAAAAAAGCTTAGAAATATGAATTTCAAATTAAAACCAGAAAAAAAAATAAATAGCAGAAAACACTTTTATTTCTTGCTGAGCTTCTATTCAGTTCCTGCTTCCTGTGTTGACAGTGTAAGTTATACTTGGGCAGGAAAAAAAGGAAGCCCACAAACATAATTGCAACCATGTCTAATTAGGCAGAGCTATGTAAATTTAGCGTTTCTACATGATTATAAATGTCAGGAGAGCCTTAGATAAGACATGAGAGTTTTGAGTATCTCTTGTGTACCTAGTCTAAAATGTCCTTATTGCTAATCCTATTCATCTGGAGTTGCTTCCTAATTAGAATATTTATGGGCTAATAAGGAGGTGAACAAGACACTCCAGTTCAGTTCCAAAGGTGAGAGCAGGGATTCATTAGACTTGGCGTCTCTGTTTTGATTGCTGTACAATGTAATTAACATTGTGCTAGACAATCATTTTAGATTTACCTTAACAACAAATGTTTAAGAAGATTCCTGTTGTTCTGTCTTTGTGCCTCAGTCTGCTGAAACCAAAAGCAGTGATGCCAAAAGCAGTGATATCAGCAGCTTTGAGAGATTTGGGAGCTCCTGGATGGGTTGGGGTTTTTTTCCATGTTGTATTTTTTCAACTTTTTTGACCTCAGTCTGTCAGTTACTGATGTTTCTGAGTTTTGGCCATGCCAGCTAAAAGTGAATCTGGTTTGCATATTTTATGAATTCATGTTTTATAAATTTTGTATCACTAGGATGCTTTATAGGAAATGCTTATTTCGATATTTTGGTGGTTTTTTTCAGAATTTGCACTCGCATGTCTATAACCAGTGACCTGATATAAAACAGAATTTTTAAAGTCAGATATAGTTCAGCTGATTTTAAGTTATATTACTGTGAAAGCACTGGGAGTGCCTTACGTTGTCTGACTCTAATTTTTTTTCTGGAAGGTTCTTCCCCACCAGGAGCCCACTGAGCCCAGGCACAGCAGCAGCAGGAAAAATGCCTCCTGCATCCAGACTGAGAACCAGGCAAACCTGAGTTCTGCCCTCTAGGTTTTTTCCCTGGATATTTTGAATTCCTGAGATTTAGAAAGTCTTTTTTCCCCAGACAGGTGGTTGAAGAAATAGAGAGCTGTCTCTTCTGTTTTCCAAGGCTGTTTATTCTTTATTATCTATTCCATTCTTCCCCTGACTAGCAGAGATCCTCTCAGCAGGTCAGTCCAAGGCACAATCACAACCCCCTCAGGGTGGTGTTTTCTTTTATACTAAAAACTACGTATACAGTATTTACAATAATTTTCCAATACCTATCATCTATGTTAGACAGTCAGTCCCTACTCTTAACCAACCAGAAAGTGCCACCATCACTGCAGAAGATGGAGCAGATGAAGAAGGAAGAAGGCTAAAAACCACAAGGATCTCCATCTTGCCTTCCTCTGCCTGCCATTCTAGAAACCCAGAAATTTAAAATTCTCACCCTGTGACAAGCTACATATTATGCTACTATATAATCCACATTCTTGAAAGTTCTTCTTCATCCCAGAGCCTAGGAAGCCTTCTCCATGGGCAAAGGTTAAAAACAGTGTTTGTCAGGGAGTTTGAACCCCTTAAAACATGCAGAGAAGTATTTCTCAGAATTCTAGACTCCAACACCACCCCACAGGGTTGTAGACCTTACTGACCCACCACTGTGTGAGGATTTGGGTGCTTCCTTAGTGGGATCATCCCCTGTCTTCCCCGTTGAGGGAGGCTCCAGCCCTTTCCAACCCATCCAGCCCAAAATTTTATAGAAGACATCATCCAGACTTCCTCCTGCTGCCTCCTGGGGGCAGCTTCTGGTGCATTTTAGAAAGGACAAGACACAGAGTTTCTGTTCTCCCTCCCACACGTCCCTTGACTTTAAACCTCGCTTTTGTCTGCAGACCACATCTGAGTTCTGCAAAGCAATGGCCATAATTAATACAGATCCTAAATTGTCCCTTTATTTTCAGACTTTACTGGCCAGTGCTGTGGCCAGTCTCAAAGTCAACTCCTTTCCAAGGGCAAGCTGATCAAAGCAAAACCTTCCTTTTGATCCCCTTGCTTGTGGGGCTTGATCTCTTCTCTTTCCATTCCATACTGATCTGGTTGTCTGGGAAAACAGCATTCTGTGGCTTTAAAGGTGTGATCAGAAAAGTTGTTAAGATGTCAAGTCACGTTACTTCAAGTCTTCTCTGTATAAATTACAGTGAGGTACAGTGATCTCATAAATAATGATAAATATAGCAACATTCTACTGCTGATGGAAATCATTATCAGCCATTATCAACTTTAATTAATATATTCACATTATTTAAATCCAGGTAGAAAATGTTCTTTGGCATCAAGTCTAGAGGAACATGGTTTGTGGCTTTTGTGCAGCTTGAAAGGCAGCTGGCAACAGGGAAGCAGCTCTGGGGAAATATTCTGTTTAGACTTAGGGTCCAGCACATTGATTGTCCCATAAATGTCCCCCATTTTCCATGCTTGTGTGCAAGGGCTGGTAGATATCATGTTTTCCAGGGTTATATCTTTCCTTGGAGCTGCTCCTGCACCAGAAGAGGTTTCTGTTGTTTGTGGCATCTCAGTTGTCTCTGTAGCAACCAGGGTAATGCTGGAGAATACACAATTGAAGATGCTGGAGATGAGTACTGGTAGCAAATGTTCTTTAACATGAAAAATGAGTGAAAACAAACAGAAAATATGGGCTAAATAAACCTCTGCTAGTTCTAAATGGAATGGTTCTTGAAAATTTCCATTAGGACTTAACAGCTCTTTAAATAAATAACCAGTATGTCCCACTCCATCTGAGGGTTTCCATCTGTTGATTGTATTTGTTTGTTTTTCTCCCATTTTGTGAAAATCCTGAGGCCCAGTCCTGCTGCACTCCCAGCCCCTGGGTACAGGGCTGAACATTCCATTCCCTTTGGAAAAGGAGCTGAAAAACAACACCAGACAAATGTACCCCACCTGCCACTCCAGGAGCTAACCCATGAAGCCCTTCATCCACACCTCCTGTTGCCCCTGGAGCGTGGCCAGAGGTCTGATTGCAGCTTTCCAGGAGAGAGAGGAGGGTGTCTTAGAGCAGGAATTCCCTGTTTATCCACTGTGCTCAGCCTGCCCCACGCAGCCAAGGGCAGAGGGCTCTGCTCTGTGCACACAGTGGAGCAGGTGGGAGAGCTTCCATAAGGGATGTTCCTGCATCCATCCCTCTCCTCTGTGCCTGCCCCTGCCCTCTCAGCCTGGCCCAGAGCCTGGCATCTCTCCACAGGCAGTGCAGCATCTCTGGGATAATCCCTGCCCCTCAGACATTTATATGTCCTTCTAATATTTATAGCAAAGAAGGTGCCAGCCTAGGCTGGTATTTTCTGTTCCAGACAGAGCAGTGACGATGGGATCTCTGTGGTGTGTGCTGTGTTTTCCATGGGAAAGGCTCCCATCAGTGATTCCATGGGCTAATGGCTTAGTTAGAGACCTTAATGACTCAAAGTAAGGACCTGTTACAGCTGGTGTGAGGTGGCACTTCGTTTCTGCTGTCAGATAATACAACTTTAAATCTGGACTATTCTGACATTTCCTTTGAGAAAAAAAGAAATAAAAAATCCATGCAGCTCCCATTAACCAAGAGAGAGAGATAAACACTGCTGTTAGTGGGGTGAGATAAAACCTTTCCACTCTGGGACACAAATGTGAGTTCAACTTATAACAAAATTAAATACATTTCATGATCTCACCTTATTCCCCACAGGGAGTCATTCCATCTCACAAAATTCTTGACACGCACATATCACAGCCTCCAGCTTCTTCTGAGAGATACCAAGGACCAGAGTCCTGAATCCCTTTGCATTTTGCCTGGAGAGGATGGTCCCACCAGCTCCATATGGAGCCTGGTTTTACAGCCCTGCTTCTTTCCTGCAGTGAAGAACCTCAGCTTCTGGTTCTTCTACTTTCCCAGCATGGTTCTGTCTGAGAAGTGGAGGAAATAGAAAAACGCACATACAACATTTACTTAATGTAAGTTCATACACCTGAACCCAGGGTGAGACTCCACAGAAGCTTAACACTGCACACTGCTGTAGGAGTAGGAAAAACACTAATTTGCTTCTCCAAAAGAACACTTCTCATCAGTATTTGGAGAGTATTAAACTTGGAATCTCATCATCTCCTCCTAAATCTGTTGCAGGGCTGAGATGTTCAACTGGATTCTGAAGAAAATAGGGATGCAGTTTTGGGGATGCTTCCCTTGCATTGTACAGGCAGCTGAGATTTTAGAGCATGGACCACAGATGAGATGGTTTCACTCAAATTTCACATCACAACCAAAGCAAAAATAGTTTGTTTTGAGGGAATTCTTTATCCCACAGCATCCATCTTCCTTTGTAATTGCCAGAAATTATCAGTGCTGGAATAAGAACTATTGTTTGCAATTAACATATCCCAAACCAATTCCAGCTCACACGTCATATCCTTAAGTGGGATAAGACATCTCAGGTTTATGGCAGGTGATGGGTGGCATGAAGCAGATCCTGTGGAGGGGCTAAAGGACTATAAACCCACATCCCAGCTTGTCTTACAATAATTTTTTAATGTACCTATATCCTCAGTCTGCAGTTACATTTCAGGACTGGTTCTGTCACTGAGCACAAAGCAATGAATTGCTGCCCAGAACTTACAGTCAGTTTATTTACATGTGCAAAAAGTTTCTTTTTGGAATAATTCTGCTCGGGGAACTGATGCAACTCAGCAAAAGGACTGTCTTGCACATAGAAACAGGTCTGAGCTGAGGGTGGAGGGAAAAGAAGTAACATTGTGAGGGTGGATTTAATCAATACAGTTTTACTTCTGTGCATAAAGAAGGCTTAAAGCTGCATTCAGCATCTCCAACTGGACTTTGAAAAAAGCCTTAATTCTTCTGCACTTTCCCCATTTGAGGAACAGAAATAATTCTCAGCTTGCAGAAGTTTAATGAGTATGAATTTGTCAATATTTATGCCTACAAAGAAAATAAAATATGCTGGCATTATTTATAGCATTCCAGTAAGCTCGTCAGAGCAGCATCATACATGATCAGGTCATGGGTTAACAAGGATTAATTATCTTGGCAGAATTATGCTTTGCAATTTTTCATTTCAGTCTGTTACTTTTGAGTTTTTGATAATCTAGCCTACTAAATTCAGGGTCATTTTCCTTCTTGTATGAAATTCAGCACTTCCCTAGATAAATGTTTTTTAAGCAGAAATGTAGCCAGAACTGGGGAGAGATGAAGTGCTGAAATTCCCTCTTGCAGCTAATAGCCAAGAAACTGCTACATTCCTCCAATTTTGTAACTGCAAAGAATTGTATTTCATCACATAAAGGTGGTTGGCAAGTTCCTCTTTCCTACCTCGTGGCAATGTGAAGTTAATTCCATATTACAGGAGCCTGAGAGGTTGTCAGGGGGGTCTCTACGGTGCCAATTCCTTTATAAAATTTCCCCTGCTATGATGGAACCTGCTCCTGGTCACCTAAAGGCCTTTGACACTTGCCAAGATCCTGCACATCCCTTAGATGACAAAAAGCATAGAAATTAAATGCTGTTTGATTAAGGCCTTGATCTGGGAAAATTAAATTTTGCCTTCAATTATTGCAGTGGCTTATGGCTGCTGCTCCATCCTCTTGTCATACACAGTCACCAGAAAGGGCCCAAGGTGCCCTTCCAGAGGTCTCCCTGTACAGCTGGGACAATTTAGGATTATCAAAAGTCCTTCTTGGTCTACTCCCTCCTCTTTCAAATAAATAAACAGGGCATTTAATTTCATACTCCATATATCAATCTGCTTTTTCTGGAGCTCTGCTCTGACCAGACCCTGTCCTGTCACTGCCTGGAGTTTTTTTGGAGCAGTTTTCCTCCCAATGGCAGTGGCTGCTCTCCTTGGAGTCTCACCTGGCTGTACAGAGGCTCTGCTAAGGCAGATCTGATGAAGGCTGACAGGCACAGTTTGGGAAGGAAAACCTCCCTGCTCATCATAGCAACTCTTGCAGTGGCACTCTGCCAGCCTGGAGTCTCAATCATTTCGTTTATCAGCAGTTTTTCAGTTTATCATGAAGTCATTTGTTCCTGTTCCTCACTTCCCCAGTTTTCTCTCCATCTGAAGCCCTGTGAGCAGGCAGGATAGTGAGTTGTACTCTCCAGAGCAGAGAGCAGGTACCTGAAGGGCAGTGCAGCCCTGCTGGAACTGGGCCATGACTCCCTTTGGAAAGCATCTACAAAACCTCTAAGTCACCAGAGGGCTTCAGACCTCACTGTGCTGTTTCTCTGCTGGGTGTAATGGAACCCAAAACTTAAGTTTGCCCAAATGCCCTGCAGCCAATTCCTGTTGCAAACACACAATGGGTCAGTATAGCAGTCAATATTTTCCTGGGATCACTGTGTCCCATTCCCCAGATGCTGTACCCCAGAGAGCAGCGAGTGCTGACAACCATCAGGGATCTCCATGGGAAGCTCTGCATTATTAAGACTGTTCTCTGAAAATAGTTCTTCATTTTGGTGGTCTTTCTTATGTAAGAGTAAATATATTTACCCATTTGTGACTTCTCTCAAATCCATTAATACAGCATTTAATAAAAAATCCTTCTTTTCTATTTGTCTGATACAACTAGACATAAACATTGGGATCATTAGCTTATAAAAAAAGCTGAGATGTCTTCTTCAGAAAAGTGTAGTACTTTATCCTCCATCAATTCTAGACCTTGCTCAGTGAATGATTTGTACCACTGAAATAATTGTAGCTGTGCAACATTTGATAAGTTATCACAAACTTTCTTACTGTATTTTGCTCTGGACCTAAGTGTTTTTTCCATCAAATTCAGTCTGAATTGAAGCCCTACTACATCAAGACATAGTACAAGTCGAGTGTTGAATCAACTGTATGTCTTTATTTCCTGTGTGTTACATCTTTAACATTATTAATATATACAAAATCACCAAGACCAAATATTGCTCATGTTCAAAAGCCTTTGTTTCTTGTCATGGGTCAGAATTTCCAGCCAGGAAAAAAAATCCTTCACTCACAGGCTAAGCTTTCTGATCATTTTCCTACAGCACTGGAGATCTTTTTCATTGCACCTGTTTTCATGTAGCCCTTTTCCAAGGCAGGGAAACAAAGCCTTTGCAGGCAGAGCTGGTTTTGACAAAAGCCCCCTTTACTATTTCCAACTTCACAACCAAACTGAATTTCTTGTCCAGAAGTTGTCAATCACATTCTCCCTCTGCAAATCGACACAACATGACCCTGCCCACTGTGGGTGAAACAGCTCTTAAGAGAAATACAATAGGGAGCATCTCACATTAATCTCTTCTCTGTTATTTGACTGTTTTCCACTAACCTTTCCTTCTGCCAAATTTAATTAAATCAGCTGCTTTTGTGGCTCTAACCTGTTCCTTCTCTGTTTGGACATTCCCTTCAATTCATAAGGCACATATGATATGCAGCCAGCAGGGACTTAGCCAAGCTATTTTCTTAAAATAATTCTCAGCAATGAATAACGAATGACACCAAATGTGTTTATTTTATCCAGACCATAAGGAGTCAACATAGTACAGATGCCCCAGACTTGTGTTGTGCTCCTTGCTGCCAGTAATTTTAAAATCCAGGATTTTAATGTTGTTCATACCATGTGTATACATATAGGATTAGACAAAATGGTTTGAATTTATTACATTGATTTTATTTTTTTATTTCCTGCACTGATAGATTTATAAAAAAACTCATGTTCCTCAGAATAAAAAGGTCTGGCTACATCAGTGGTGTCATGAGTGTGGAACTTCAAGCTTATCTGCAAAAATGAGACCGAGTATAAATAATGAGCAATATTATGAATATTTATTCACCTACTCTGATCCTCTTGATGATCTTTTTCAAGCTTCCAGCCTGACAGAGCTTAAAGAAGAAGGCAGTTTTACCTGAATTGTGAAAGGTTTTTCTTCCTCTTTCTAATCAAGCGTGATATACCAGAAAACAAATCAGGCTGATAAAAACAGAAGTCAGACTTACAAGAAAAACAGCTGTAGCAGCTAAATGGCTTAAAGCAGAGAAAGTAGGAAAACAGCATGTGGGGCTAATGATGGGTGGTTTTCAGGTTTCAGAATACATTAAGGCATTCTCCCTGTTTATTAAATTGCTCTGGCAGCATTTGACAGCAAAGGTTTTGTGGATTATAAGAGTGCAATGGACATAACTAGGATATTTTTTTTATCCTAAAGCCTGGCCTTTGGGTAATCACCAAGAAGTTACACGCTGCAGGAGGAATTTGCTTTGCACAAGTCCAAAGAAGGTTGTTTTTTACTTTAAAAAAAAAAAATGTTTCTGAGATTGTTGTTTACTTTCCCTTCTCTGCCTTGAGATTTTAAGTTTTTTTCTGTCTCAGCACTCACTCCTTTTGTCAGTAAGTGGCAGAAACCACCTGGAAGCAGTATCAATTTAGTGCTGGCATATTTACCAAAGGGCACCTCTCTGCAGCACCGGGTGCTGTGTGACCACCCAGACTTTGAACTATTGCTCGTCTCTCCCTGCCCAAGAAAAGCTAAATGTAATTTCATGGTTTTACAGAAATAGCCTCAGCCAAAAGTTAGAAGGCTTATTATTTCTTGGATCTCCTTTTAAGTGTTCTTTGTGAGATGACCTGGAATCTCTGGGGCATTAAGGCTGGAAGGTGTTGGTGGGAGTTGGGTTGGAGCTGGTTGCTGTTCCTGGGAGATGCAGATGGACACCAGCTCTGTCCTGTGCAGAGGGAAGGGGATGGGAGCTCTGCAGCCTCCCTCATCCCAGTGGCTGAGTGCTCCAGCCAACAAATGGATTTCTCTTCTCACAGTATCACTGTTAGATAAGGAAGAGTTTTAATTTCATTTTGAAATGTTATTTTCCATTTCTTTGATGCACGGAAAAATTAAATGACCTGCTAAAGGTCACTTGGGGAGGGTTTGGGAAAATGCTAAAGAAATCCAGATCTCCCAAGCTGCAGCCTGCAGCCTTAATCACAACTGTTTTGGCACAGTGACTGTAGTCAGAATCGAAATACATTATCCAAGATATTCATCACATCTCTTTTTTTTTTTTTTTGTGAAATTCATCTGTAGCTCATGCCAGCTCACAGCCATCCCTTTGCATGACTGTCAGAAGCAGGTAATTCAGTTTCCTTATTTCTCCACTGCTTCCTTGTGGACTTACATCTGATCTGGGGTTTGGGTCACTGAAAAGAGAGATGCCCATTTCTAGTGATTCTGTGATTCTAATGTTGGTATCAATGAGAGAACCATATGAGATGCTCATTATCTGACAGTCTTTCTAAACAGAAAAGTTGATATTAGCCAAGGACAGAGATGCTGTAACAATGGGGTTTCTGACAATAATTTTGATGGTAGTTCTGATAATAGCTTTGAAGTCAGCTCATAGCACCTGAGTCTCTTCATTCAAGTTTTGAGAAATGCCTATACTGAAATATCAGATAAGAAATGTTGTGGCCTCTTTTGCCCACCCTCTGCAAGTCAAAACGTAGAGCAAGTATCAGGTTAATAACAAACCCTACTGTGCTGTTAACCTTGGACACAGCACACTTCTACACATGCTGCTGCCACCAGTGGTGGCCAGCTGTGGTCAGATCCTGGCAAACCCTCTGCAAGGTGTGTTTGGGTCACTTTACTGTTTTGATGGATTCATTTTCCTGTACGTCCCTTTCTTTGGGCAGAAGTTGCTGCATTGAAATTCCACATTTTTCACTGCAGCTTGGGTGTCTTTTCAAAACCTTGATAGCTCAGGCTCAGTGTCTAATCCCTTAGGGGTAAAACTCAAAACAAAAGAAAAAAGTGTCTATCTCAGACGAATGTGGTGGCAGCATATTGCACTCTAAGCACCTCTGTTCCAGTTTCATGCAGCCCTTCCTATGCACAGTACTGCTGGCACCAGGCATTGTTAGGAGAATCATTAAAATAATCCATCAGGATCCCCATTACCATTTCCAGTTATTTGTCTGCTGTGGGTTGGTTTTGTTTCCTTTTTTTTGCTGGGTTTCTCTCAGGGCTGTTTAGTGCTGTTTAGTGCTTGGCGTTTCTATTTCTGAGCTTCCCTGTGTATCCCTGACAACTGGCAGATCACTCTCAGAGCTCGGATGCTCAGTCAATAGCCCTGCTCCTGGAGCCATTCAGCAGCATCCTGGCACTCACCATGAGAGGAGGTGGATGAGCAATTCTGTTTGGTTCACAGACCTGCTGTCTGGGAGGCTCCAGGGAGATGTGGCCAGGATGCTGGAAGGTTTTTTGGGATGCCTGCTGGGGTCTGCTGTGTACCCAGCACAGGAAGGGTTTCCACTTCTCCACTTGCCCTGCCTGAGTGACACAGGAAAAGGCAGCTGTGGGCAGCAGCCACTGAGCTGTTTGGTCTCACGCTACTAAAACGCCAAACAGAGTAGACTCCTGAAAGGCTTTTGGCATCCTTTGATGTTGTAACCTCTGTGTGATAAAAAGATCACATTCACTTTCTTTCAGGTAACTTTTAAAGCACTTCCTCCTGCTTTCATAGCTCAGCTTGCTAGTGCCGGGTGTTGTACCCACCACCAGAGGCTGTTTTGCTTTCAGGAGCTGCCACACAAAAGAGGAAAGAGCTGCTAAAAGCTGGAGCAGGTCCCATTTACACTTAAGTAAGAGATCCAACACCTGCCCTGGGAGAGGCTGGAAAACTTAGTGTCTGGGGGTTCCAAATGGGTTAAAAGGTGTAAATTGTACCACATTAATATACTATCATAAAGTGCAGTAGCTTAAGAGAGAATAAGGTGAGTTGTATAAGGTGTGAGATTCCCCAGGTTATGGGTGCTTAGATTCTGAGACGGAAAGTGTTAATGAGAAGTTTAATTGCTGGTTGTTAATCAGGCTGCCAGAAGATAGCTGTTAAATCTGGATGTCAATATAGCTCCAGTACCAAATGAAAATCCTGAGCTTGGCTGTGGACCTTCATTTGTATCAGACAGAATGGGTTTAAAGGGGAGTGGAACAGCTCCTCCAGACTGGAGATGTGGATGAAACTGCTGTGAGAGGTGGGACTGAGGCTCCTCTTGGCACAGAGGAGTTCATTGGTATTTGTGTGGTGGCAGGTTGATCAGAGGGTCACAGGAATGAATACACAGGGTCTGACCAGCACATCACAGGCCAGGGTGTCACATCAACACCTTTGCTAGGAAGAAAGGCACAGGTGAGCACAGAGCTGTTCCCAGCAGAGTAAACTGTGCCTTGCTGGACAGAGCCAGGCCAGCACCACACTGCCTGGGGCTCTGCCATCACAGGCAGCTCATAAAACCAAACACACCAGAGGCTTGTGCAAGGGGAACACCTTGCCATGCTGGAGGAAAGGCCAATATAGCCCCAACCAAATGGAGAAACAGCCCTGGCTGTTGGCTTCACTCTGTGGCTGTGCAGCACTGAGCTAGTTGCCCAGTTTGTTTTAAAAATAGCATTCCCTCCCTTGTTTTATGCCTGTCTTAGCAGAAACATGAGCTCCTCAGGTAGGAGCATGTCCTGTACAGCAAGGCTGTGATGGAACAAGGCTGTGATGGAGCACAACTGCATCTTTCTAGCTCAGGCAGCAGCCTGTGCATTGAATTTCCAGGCCCAGGGTTTGATGTCTGCCAAGGACTCTGCAGCCACAGTGTGCTGCTGTGTTCTGTGTGAGAAATGAAAAAGTCAAGGTTTATCAAAGACTCTGCTCAACTCTGGCACAGGGGTGAAGCTCACTCAACACCACCATTGCTGGGGAGCTGCAGATGTGCTGGGTTCTCTGGGTGTTCTGTGACAGCAGCCTTCTTCCCAGAGCTTCCAGAAGAGGGCTTTCTGCTGGAAATTTGTTTTTATTTAACCAGGGCTAAGTAGGGAGTATTAAGGGATAGATGTTTTAAAAGCATCATGAGCTTTGTGTAAATGGTGGCTAGTTTGGTCTGTTTGGAAAAAGTATTTCTGCTTGAGCCAAGTGAATGTTTGGGAGGAGTTTGTTTATTTGTTTTTAAATTGCCTTTCCTGGTTCTGGTACAGTATTTGTTAATGATGTGTTTGCCATCTCTGATACCCAAAAACATGAACATCAAGTCTTCACTAGCATGCAAAAAAATTATTTAGAAAACGAATCACAAGAACAGCTCATATTCATCTCACTGGTGTTGCAAAATTAAGGGGAGATGGAAAAAACATAGATATAAAGAAGATGTGAGGATAACCACAGGAGGAAATAGAATTTAGATTTTCTATCTCCTTCGCCAACAGATTCCTGCTAATACATCCTACATCCTGGTAACCTTATTTGCTTTACCAGACGTGATGCTAAAATTAGCTAGTCATACATTTCTCAGGAAGTAGTAATTAATTGGACAATATTTGTACAGAGCTTTGAAAATGTAGGTCCTAATTTTGCAAACCCTTTGTCCATAATGCAGATTAATTTAATCACATAATTACTGCATTTCTGGACTTTGGTATGCACAGTTCCCCAGCTCATGTGTGATGTATAATAATTGCCTTGTAAGCTAGCAGTAGCCACATTTCTCAAATGCTGTGCGTGCACGTTTGAAAATTGGGATCACAGGTAGCGCTCCATTACTAGGACTTCATTTTAAAATACTTTGTTCTTTTCTACTCTGTCTCTGAATACGATTTACTCTTGTTTATACCCTCTCTCAGCAAGACTCTGCTCAGCTCAGCCAGGGATTTGAGCTGGTGCTTTCCATGCCAGCCTCTGTCTCGATGGGGAGAGCCACTTGCAATATCTGTAATTTTGTGTGGGGCACCTGGTCCTTTGTGTGTGCCAATGGAATGGGCTGGTTCAGTGATAACGAGCAGTGTTAAGCTTTTTGACGTGAGCACTCAGGGCTATTTGGACTGAAAGGGGTTTTCTTCTTTTTCTTTTTAGAAAGTTGTTTGTACACAGAGAATGCTGAGAGATCTACCTTCTGCTTTAGCTCAATTTGTCATAATTTCTACCTATACCAAGAGGATTTAGCCCTAATTTAATATATTCTTTCGAATTTTTTTTGCTCCTCAGACCCTGTATTAGATTGCTCCAGCACCTTACTTCTTTAGTGGTGAAGGACCTACTAATTTCCAGCCTAAATTTATTCATGGCCGGCTTATACCCATTTGTTCCTGTGTCAACATTGTCCTTTAGTTTAAATTGCTTCTTTGCCTTCCTAGTGTTTATCCTCCTGATGTTATTTATAGACAGCAATCATATCTGCTATCAGGCTTCATTTTGCTAGACTAAACAAGCCAGGCTCTTCCAGGCTCTTCTGCAGTGATGGGCTCTTCAGTGCTGGCACCTGGCTGGGTCTGGGGGGCTCAGCAGTGAGCACAAGGGCTTGGGATGTGTTCAGCATCCTGATGAGCCCTGGCTGCCTGGCACAGGGAACCAGGATTGCCAGATGTGCCGTGCTAGGAGCTGCACACAGGGTGCTTGCCAGCAACATTTGTGCTTGCTCGCCAGCCGGGAGCTGGTGGGACATGGGGACAGCCTTCCTTCCTCATGTCCAATAAAACAACTTCCAGGAAAGTTTTGGTTTGTTGGTGCCTTGCTGCATTTTCCTGTATTTTCTGCTATTAAACCACATCTTTCTATTATCCCGTTGCCCTTCTTCCAAGCTTCCATTCCTCCTGTACAAGGCGCCTTTTTAACCAAGCCCTTGACTAATTTCCCATTAACCAGCTTAACAAATTCCTTCAGCTAATTCCCGTCTTCTGGAATTTAGCTGACGTATTTCTGTGGGGCACTGTATCAGATGATTGACAGAAGAGCAGACAGATTAGATCTGCCACAGTTCCTTTAATTATTCCTTCCTTCATAATTTTTTCCTTCGAAAGTCCTTCTTAGCTTTTAGGTCAGACTAAAAGCTTTTCACTCACCAAGATGAGCTTTTTCCTTGTCTGGAGTAGAAGGAGCTCATTTGCTTTGCTGTAGCATGAAGATCTGTTAGATTTATTAGAAGCACTTGCCACGGGACCTCCCACAGTCTTCAGTGGGGCTGGGATTTTAGTCTAGACCCCCTTGGGCCACAGGCTCATTTCCTGACTTCCACAGCATCACCATCAGAGCAAACATATAGTAAATGTTAGGACCATTTTGGTTTACCTCTATGCTGTAGATTCTACCCTGTGCTATATAAAATGTCATTTCTGCAAGGAAAGAGGAGAATTATTCTGTATGATCAAAATGCCATCGAGAAAATGTCTCTTGTGCTTGGGGGCATGAGCCTGTCTTTTTTTTTTTTCCTCTTTTTTTTTTTTTTAATAGTCGTAACAATAATAATACTATTAGGACAACAAACTGAGATGCCCCTGGAGATGATGTGACAAATTGGAAGGACATGCTGAAATTGAAATTGATTGAATAGTTCAATAAAATCAGCTTAATGCACAAAAGCAAAAAGATTAGCTAGAGAAAAACAAAAAATCAGTAATTTGTTATCTGCTGGGGCCAATCTCACTGGAGATTGAATTAGTTATAAACTAAAACTAGGCACTTGAAAGGAGCACCCTTATATACCCACAGAGCTGGAGCCTTTGGGATGGAGCTGGATGTGGATGGCAACTGTGTGCCTGAAGGTTTGGCAGATCACATCTCAGACTATTTCCATTTCATGGCAATATTGTCTTTGTGGCTGGACTTGACTTTAAAGGACTTTTCCAACCTAGCTATTTCTATGATTTCATATGTCTGAGTACTCTACTCCATGTCAGAATACAATAGTTTTGTGTTCAGCTGACAGAAATCAGGGCAGCTTTGGGGATGTCTCTGGGATTCCCCCAGCAGCTCACTTCTGATGTGTACCCAATGACTGCCTGAGATACAGCACCTGATTCCAACATGTGCATTCCCATCATGATCCTGCCTGATCACTCCAGCCCTTTGGGATCTGCTGTAATTCCCCACATTTTCTCACCTTGGAGAGACTTGTAATTCCCCACTGCCTGCACTTGCTGCACAAGTGCTGTGTTCCTTTGCCATCTTTCCCTTCTTTCCATCCTGCTGCACCAGCTCTTTTTAGCTGGTACATTTGCACATTATAATAAATTCTGGCCATTTTCCTTCCTTTTTTTTTTCTTTTTTTTTTTCTTTTTTTTTTCTTCTTTTGTGTCATATGATCTGATCAACATCTTTGTTTTAAACTTCTTCAATTCAGTGTTCTGAATTTATGTGGGTTTTTTTTATTAATGCTGCAGAGCTCAGTGAATGATGCTTTGTTTAATGAAACAACTTTGTTGTAAACCTGGGCTCTGAGAGTACAGACACACACACAGAGGGTTTTTCTCATTTATAGGAAATCTGATTGGTGCTACTTTTTTAAGTATCCTCCCCACTTCTATGATTTAAACCTTCTGTTATTTAAACCAAAGCATTTGGCCTATTAGGAAATACTTCCAGCAGGCTCTCAGGTTGTCTATAACAGAGAATAAGGAAGGGAAAGCTAAATATGAGATAGAAATTACATTCACTAATAAGGACATTTCAGCCTTGTGCAGTGCTTTGCAAATGGGGTAATGAATGGCATCTTCTTGCATGAGGCAAAACAAGGGCTAACAATAGTTTCTCCCTCATGTTTTATTATACAAGATAGGAAGAGATAATGAAAGTACATTTCCATAATATATTCCAGTTGGAAGGTGCTGATGGATCCCTGAGTGTGATGTCTTGTCAATTTAGCAGGTCAATTAAAAGCCTTGGAATCAAGATAAAGCTAAAATGCAGATCTCTTATTCTGGCAACTCAGAAGAATTAAAGAACTGAACCAATTACGGCACTTCAAGGATGTTCATATGGGAATAAAGAGACCTAATTGACCTAATTCTTGCCCTTTGAAACTTCAGAGGACATTTGACATTTTACACACACTTGTAGCATTGACACCATGAAGGACCAGCCCTGGCTGCCTGAGCTGTGTTCTGGGGGTAGTTGGTCTTTCCTTGCACCAAAGTCCCTCCTCTTGACTTCACAATAAGCTTTTCCTTCATTAAATTCTGCCTCCACTTGGTTTACACACCTTTGGGGCTCCCTGATGTGCCACCTGCAGCCTTAAGGGCTGTGTTCAGTTTCTGGCTGGATCCTCCCCTGCTTCTCGTGCATCCCTTTGCCCACTTCTCAGGAGAGCTTTGCTTTCCTGTCTGCCTGTTAAGTGCTCTGTGAGCACGACACGTAATCAGTAGTAAATTCTGCAGATCTAAATGAAAATTTATTTTTGAGGCCAGCTGTAAAGATCAGGAGACTTCTCTTGGTGCAGGCAGATATTCCTAAATAAAGAAATCCTGGGAAGATGTGTACACATGCAGCATCAGATGGCCTCTCCTGTTTTATTCAGGTTTATTTTCCAGATGCATTGACTTTCAGCAGCCTTTAGATTTCACTGTGTGATTTTTGTGGCTGGCTCTGAGGTTTTTTCCTTTGAGGGCTGTGTTGGAGGTGCTCAAAAATTTAAATTAGTTCTGCTGAACTGCTGTTTATTGCATTGAATTATTTTTTTTCTTCCATACTGGACTTAAATTCTCCTTATTTACCAAGATTGTGTTAAGGATTGAAACATGAGGTGCATTTTAATGCTTTTTGGGCATCTAACTGTGTGAGCAGAACAAGCTGGAGGGCCGCCAGGCAATGTTGATGTTAATTTTGGGAGTATAATGTTCCTAGCAATGTTTTCAGTGAAAACACATGAACAAAACTTTTACTGGTTTTCAGAAGACAGAAGCTAATGTTGCAGAAAATGCTTAGAAGTTAATAAAAATGTCAGCTTCAACCAGGGAATTTGCCCATAAGACTTTTATTTTCCCATGAGACAGGTGATGTCCACCAATCTATGCAAAAATCACTTCAAAAGCGTTGCAGAAAAAATCATTGATTTTTTTTTTCCCCTAACATTTTTAATCCAATTAACTTCTTAGTCTGCTTAAAGATCACACTTGTATATGGAAAATGAACCAAGGAGTTTTACAGGGTGTGTTTTTTGTCTCTCATCTTTTCCTTTTCTTCCTTTTTTTTTTTCCAGAAAGTTCAGCAGTACATAGTCATTGTTCAAGCAACAGATATGGAAGGAAATCTTAACTATGGTCTCTCAAACACGGCCACAGCGATCATTACAGTGACAGATGTGAATGACAACCCTCCTGAATTCACTACCAGCACTGTGAGTATCCACACGTCAGCAGGGTGATGCATGGGGGGTTAATTCATGGCTGTTGATGTCTGCTATCTCTCCAAGCTGGTTGGGGAGGTAGGAGGGCTTTTGATGGATACCTGTGGAATAAAAACTTTCAGGGGAGAAAAAGGAAAAAAAAGGAAAAGACCAATTCACGAAGCAGCAAAACTGTTTGGTGACTGATTTGGCCAAGGCACTGGAGGAGCTGAAATAAGGTGGCAAACAGCCCATGTCTGATTGCACCAAAGAGGATGCAGTTGTTTCATAGCAATTGGTTGTAGACATATCAGAGTTATTAATACTTATGAGTGAAATACTGAGCAGTGAGAGATATTTGGGGTTTATGGCTTGGATGTGATTTCAAGAGGGCTGTAAGTACTCTAAAAGGTAACAGGTAGCTGGTAAAATTTGTATTTCACTGATAGCTCTAACAGAAGTATTTGTGTGTGCTGGCAGCAAACGTGTAGGCATTCTTCAGTACATCTGGTTTTAATCAGGTAAAGCTTTTTCTTATGTTTTATTAGCACAGTCTTCTTCTGTTCTGTTCTCATGTGTTCCAAGGTATTCCTGGAGGGCAAGAGGAAAAAAATCAGAGATTGCAAATGACAAATTTTTAGAGCTGGTTAAGGTAAACATGAAGAATTGGATGGTGAAATGATGTGGCCTGGTTCATTCCAGCTTTCATAATCCATAGATGTAGGACATCTAAAATGTGCATAGTAAATTTAGAAATCACAGAGCAGTGCAGAGGTCTATATGCTAATAAATGAGAAATGCTTGTGTACCCCCTGTCTGTATTCATATGAGGGTCAACAAGGAGCAGGAAGTGATGTATCTTAAATGGACATCAAATCTTTACAAATACAGAAGGTCTAACTTCTTTGTGCTCAAGTCACTGAACATCCTTGGAGGAATGTTTTTATTATTTATATTATTCTGAATTTTCATTCCATCCCAAAGGGTCTCTAAATATTTATTAGTGTAGGGCCAAAGTTTCCCCTTAGTTATACTCTCACAAACTGCAGATATGTCACAGAACTCAAGGAAGTCATGCAGAGCCCAGTTTATGCCCCTGTGGACTCAGACTGGATTCATGTCAGTTTTGGAGTCTGAGTCCTTCCTTCTCCATCTCCAGCAAGACCTGGGCTTGGGGCTGTGATGTGCTCAGCTCCCAAACAGCATTTTCTCACGAAGTGACTTGGACCTAGATTCTTAGAAGAAGAAAGGCACTAAATTTCTCCTGAGTCACAGCAAAATGGGCACCTAACATATTTTCAGGTCTGGGCATCAATCCCCAGGCTGTGCTGCTGCTCCAGTGTGAAGCACACGTGTTCATGTCCATCACGGATACTCCAATATTTCTGTTGTAAAGTTGTGGTTAAAGATCTCCTTCAGTGTGGTACAATTATGAAGAGCCATAAAAATACAGCACAGGTCTTGGGCTGTGTGGTGCTTTCTCCCGCCAGGACAGAATTATTTTCCCTGGAAGGAGGTTTGTGTCTGTGGGGCCACGGGACCTTGCACCACAGCACTGCCACAGCTCCCTGGTGTGTGTCTGGGACTTTATTCTGCCAGGTAGATACTTCTCTGCCCTCCATTTGAGTGAAAAAGGAATGACATCTAGTGGCCATGTCACTTCATTGTTGTTCACACGTCACTTCAGGTTGTTCACATGACCCAGGTTGTGGGGTCTTTGTCTCCAGATGCAAGTTGGGGAGCAGGGTGAGCTGGGTCACGGTTACTTGCACGAGAAAACTGGTGCCTTCTGCAGGGCAGCATCCCCTCCAGATGTGCTGTATTTTAATGGCTTTCCAAAGCACTTCTCAAAGCTGATGGAAGGTGGGATAATGGAAATTTTCTTTCAGGTGAATTCTGAGTATTTAATGTCTCGGTGTGTGTTAAACCTGGAAGGAATAAAAGCCATCAAGAGAATTACCCACAGAATTGTGTTAAATGGATTAGAAAATGCTGCTCTCCCTCTAAGCAGAGTTGATGTGTACCATTATTTCTCTAATTTCAATCACTGAAGAAAGAGTTTTGCAAGGGCCAAAGGGCTTTACACAGTGGCACATGGGACTTCTCTATAAAGAGTTGAAAACCAAGGGTGTTTTACAATAATACTTTCTGATTCTATGGAAACAAATATCTTTGATATACTCCTGGGTATAGCCAGGCTGAATTTCATGTGAGTATGAAAGTATAATATGTTTTTTCCCTTACTGGCAGAGGGAACAGCATCAGGCTGATGAGTTTCTTTAAGCCTGAGCTGAATCTCCTTGCTGTCCTCAAATAGTCTGATCTGCATTTTAACACCTCTAAAAAAATAGCAAAAATCACTTTCCAGGAAATCTATAGCTCCTCAGAGAGTGAGAAAGCCCATGGTCTCTTTTAAGTCTGTGGACTGTTTGGAGAGATATTGTATATTTTTATTTTAAATAGTTGTATTGAGATGCTGCTGTAAAAACAAAAATAAGCTGAATAACTGAAACTGTGGCTTGCTCTTGGCAAGCTGCCAGATGAGAGGAACTCAGGAGCTGTATTCATCCCAGACAGATACAAAGGTCCATCCTATAGCGTTCTTAAATTACCTGTCATTCAGCCAGGGTGGTTTTAGACTTAATCGTTTCTGGATGGGAATGTAGCTCAGGAGGACACTGCACCACGCTGGTGTCACAGCTCATGTATTCAGCAGCAGGAATTAATGTTGCTGTGTAAAATTTAACAACGGGATGGGAGAGAGGAAAACATCCACTGTGATGATGGTCGAGAGGGTCAGGGCACGTCTGTAGCCAAGCATGGTGCAGGGGGGGAAGAGGCTGCATGGATGGGCTGTGGGGAAGTTTAGACTTCAGGAATGCCAAAATGACACATCCAGCAGAGGTGTGTTGGTGAATGGACATCCAAAACACCAGATGGGCTGGTATCAAAGTGTAGTGCTGGATGAGAAGTGGTAAAAGAGCAATAAAATTACAGAGAAGATCCTTAAAGGTACAAAATGAAGATAACTCAGTAAAACTCCAAAATGCCTGGATGCTTCCATGAAAATTGATGTCAGTGGGTTTCACATCCTTTGGTCCACCACCTGAAAGGCAGGGGAAGAAGGAGCCCCACCTTCTCAGATAAAAGGCTCTGAAATTATACGGGAGGAAAGAAATCAGAGTCTCTGGATGAAACAATTTGGAACTCAAGTCTGCTGTTAACTCTAAGGCCCATCAGCATGGCCAGTCCTGACAGTGATGAGGACTACCTGCATCGAGCTGCAAGGCACCAGGTACAGCCTCCTCTGGTCCTTTCCAGCTCCTTTTTTGTGATGGTGAACGTCTTCTTGAGCTGCAGTGCTGCCTGTGCCCATGCTGAGAAACATCAGAGAGCAGCCAGCAGTGGGGAAATATCTCCTGAGAGACACCACAAGAGTGGAGCATCCCCTGAAATGCTGTAAACATCACAGGCAGCTGTTTGGGCATTTTTAATGGTTTAATGCAAGACTGGGGCCCAGGGAATGCTCTTCTGGCTATCTAAGGGACTTCAGCCTGTCCATAGTGTTGTGTTTTTCATGTGACATTGACAAACATAAAAGAAGGGAGGCAGCTCTTCCCTCTGCCTAAGAGGAGAGGACTCTTCAGTGTGCTCAACCAGCCCATGCCCACAGATGACCCTCTGGGTCAGATGCCATAGAAAAAGGTATTTTAATCCCCCATGCTGAAGTTTTTTGTGACTCATTCGTTTCTGTGGAATTTTTGGTGGGTTTTGCACCTTCCAAGTCACCAGCTGTTGTAAAATATTGGCATTTTAACTGGGCTGTGTTACAAAGGTTTTGTAGAAATTTTTACTGGAAAACTGGCTCTTTTATTGTTGAAAGGTAAAGGTATCACTGTGCCCTCCATTGTCCAGAGTCGCTGGTACTTATAACAGGGTCATGTCCTCTGACATGTCTTAATTATGGGGAAATTCCTCAGTCTCCCTTCAAATATTTATCTCCTGTGTGCAACTGAGTCGTGGGTTTTCCATATTAATATGGATCCGTAGCCTCTGGCCAGATGCTCACCTCAGATACAGGGGGTGCAGTGAAATTAGAGTTGGTATTTCAGAGATTAAAAGTCAGTTGAGACAGAACAATGCTGAGTAGTCTCAGGTGAGGTTTTATGTAAGATTGAAGCATCTTTCTTGCTCACAGGAGGAACACCTTTAATTCCAGTGAAATCTTTAACACCTCTCAGGCAGGATGCCCTTTCCAGTCTGACCCATGATATTGTTAATAGCCATCCAAGGATTTCCACTTTATCTAAGAAAATGCATAATCAGAGGGGAGGAGAAGTGAAAGAAATCTATGTCTACACTTGACTCATACAAAGTCTATTTTTATCTTATTCAATCAGGAACAATCAGGCACAGAGAGGAGACGCAGATGAATTTGCATGATCAGACTTCTGTGTCTGAAATGTTAATTAAAAGTTATTTTAAATTTGCCTACTGTGCAGAACTTGTTTTTATAGTAGCCCTTGTAAGGAAAATATTATTTCACAGGGCTAAAGTACTCATGATTACTTGAGCTTGTGGGTTCTTGGGGAAACCTCCTGGCAATCAACCTCTCAAAAAAAAGAAAAAAAAAAATTTCGAAGGGGGTGCAGAAAGAAAGGGAAAAAAAGAAAGTGGGCTATTCAAGTTCTTTAAGCTTCTGAGCCTTAGGAGGTCTTATTTAAAGCTACTTTAAAATTTGCCCTTTGGCACTGCTTTGAGAATCTCTTCTTCCAAAGCTGAATCTGGTGGAGTCTGTTTTAAAGAAGCAGCTCTAGGACAGCATCCTCTTCCCTGCCTCGCTGGCTAATCCTGACACTGACACCAGTTAGGAACAGCTCCAAAGGTTTAGGATTGGACTATTGGGGATGGGTGGGTGCTTCCCAGCTCCCAGGGCAGTGCTGGCATTGCTGGCCTGGGAAAGGCTGCCTGGCCAGAGAGTGGCTGAGCTCAAAGCAGAGTTGCAGCTGTGGAGTAACCTGAATTCAGAGAATCTGTGCTGGAGCAGGAGGGATGTGTTCCTGGGCAAGGTTAATCTGGTTACAACGTGGACTTGGCTAATCAGTGAAGGAGCAAGTCCTTGCTGCAAGCACATTGGGAAAAGCAATTCTTGCCAGTTTTTAACTGGCCTGTTTAATTAATATTGCCAGACCAGGCTCTCCCCTGGCTGCTGCAGTGAGGCTGAGTTAACCTGGCTCGTGCTGGGCTGGATCAGGCAGTGCTGGAATCTGCAGAGATTCAAGATCAGTGCTTCCTGCACAAAAGAACACGGAGAGACACCCAAGTTAAAAGGACTTTTTGGTTTTGGCACCACACCACCAAAGGTGTCTGACCTTTGTCTGTGCAGGTGTTCTGGTTCCTCAAGTACTGTGGGAGATGAGCCCATTCCAAGAAGTGCTGTGGAATTTGAGTGAAGAGCTCTCAGAGCATCACTGCCCTGCTGGCATTGTCCTTTACCAGAAATAGTTCTTCCTTCTCCCATGATGTTTCCTTCCCATTTTCTCTCCCCTGTGAATTTACTAGTGTACATCATTCTGTGAAGCAAAACAAACCAAGATCCTCCAACCCTTTGTGCTTTACAGCTTCCCTTCCCTGGTTATCTTGCTAACCCTGCTGTGCTCCACGCTCTGCTCAGTTTTCATCCTTCTGACCCAATTTGGGTATAGTAATCCAGTTTCAGTGCCTTGAACAAGGGCATTAGTATTTCGTTTTTCACAGCCATGGTGTAGCTCTCACTTAGCCTCCTGCTCTGTGAACTTGCCAAAACTGTGGAAACAAAGCTAACAAGCATAACCTAAAATTGTATTCCCTGTTCTGAATGCATTTGTTCTCACGTTCATTGTTTTGAAGAGAGGATATAGCTGTGCATCAACCTATGCAAGAGCAGCACTGCACCGAAATAGCTGATGTGAACTGTCAAAATGTGACTTTTTTGAAAGTGGGGGGGTGAATGCTTTGCCTGGGCTCCAGCCCCCTCAGTCAGATCCTGCTGAGCTCCATTTTTAACGGTGAGTTTCAAAATAGCAAAGTAGCAGAGAAAACCCTCAGCTCTTCCTTCAGGCTGAAAGATTGTGACTTCCAAGTGATTGGGATGCAAAGATGCAAATAGGTCTGCTTTGGAGAAATGACATTTAATGGTCCTAGGAAACCAAAATCAGCATCCATGTCAGGCTGCCTTGGGGTTTCCTAAACACGTTTATAGGCAGATGTACCCGGAAGCCTTCAGAACATGGGAGTGTTATGAGAAATCCCTTTTACATGCATGCTCATGTTTTACAAATTAATCTTACACTGTGGAGGGAGAACCCAGCAGGAGTGGGATGTCACTGGGATTTCCTGCAGGCAGAAAATTGGACCAGGAAGCCTTCGAGGGCTTCCTAAAAAGAGATCTTAACAGGCTGATCCAAGAAAAACTAGTGGAAGTGGATGGCTTGCTATCTCCCAGGACCTTGGCACATGTCCATCTGCCTCCTCCCCGTTCCTAGACTCTGGAAAAGATCAAGGGCTTAAATCTTGAGCACTGTGTACATGATTGCCAGTGTACAGACTAAAACTGCATATGTAGCTGATCCAGTCAGATCTCACTGTCCCCATCACTACACCTGTGCCATTCAGAAAGTCTGCAGTGACATTTGAATGTAGATTAACCTGGATCATACAGCCTTTTTAAATCATCAGAACTGTGCCTGTGGCATAATTTAGAGGCAGTTGTCACACGAGGCAGAATTCATGTAGATTGCACAGGTCAGAGGAGGGACCAGGTGCTGTGGTAAGGGAATGCACAGGACTGTGTTGTTTTAGAGCTGAAAACAAACCCAGGAGTTCTGTACAGTGCTGCAGACAGGCTTTATTGTTAAAAATCAATTATGCTTTCATGGAAATTCCCAGATGACTGTGTTCACTTGCAATTTTCCAGTCAAAACGAGGCTCAGCCAAACTACCCAGCAAGGCCTGGGCTGTTATAGAGCTGTCAGCCTCTAACTGAAATAAATTATTATATTCAAGTGAATCGAATATGCCCAGTAGCGTTTGGGTATATGAGCATCTACCTAATTCTGTGTGCATTTCCATTAAATACATAGTCAGTGAAGTCTTAAAAACCACAAATCAGTCTAGTTTTCCTAAATAAGACCCCAGTGCTTATAAATTGAAATGGGCTTTCTGCCTCTCATTGCATGTCCTGGTGACAACCTTTGCCATGAACAGTGAATTAGATTAAGGAAGTTAGGTTAGGAGGTAGCAGTAACAAACAGAGAACAAGGAGAAACAGTATTCAATCTTCCCATCCTGCTTCAGCCTCGTGCTGAATTCAGCACAATAATTCCAGGGCTTTGCAGCTGCAGACACACAGGTTAACCATGATTAGGAAATTATTTACATCTTGATCTGCCTTTGGAGTCAAACTGACCTTTGGAGATGCATCCCTACCTCAATGCAAAGCCTGTCCAGTGGAGCTGAGGAAGTGTGATGCCCACACAGTTTCATTCTGTTAGAGAAGGAGGGTGATCCCCAGCTCCAAGTGCAGTTTCCATGGGGGCACTGTGGCTTTCCCAGGCACAGCATCTCCAAGTGCCTGGAGGCCCTTCTAGGGCCATACTAGGGAACACAAGAAACACTTTCGTGCTCTCTTGTGGATGCTCAACTTTTGTTCTCTATTTTATCATCTCTTTCATCTAAAATGAAAGATACTTCTCACTTTATGAGAAAACAATAATTCCTCGTGTCTTAATGAAAACAGCATCAGCCTCTTTTGTGATGTCTTTTAAGCCAGTGTAACAAATGACAGAAAGGATGAAATACCTTTGAGACTGCAAAACAGAGATACAGAAATGTATATGTATAAATACCAAATATAGATGTGCATATAGCTGGATCCAAAGCATAGATAGATGCTGATGCCAGGCAAACAGTCATCAATCATATCCAAGTCTCTACTCACAGATAAATTGTGGCTTATATGAATTATTCCATTACATTGTGTGGGTATATATGCATTGATTTGAAAAAAAAAAGTCATCTCCTTGATAGAAGTCTTTTCCTAATAGACCCCATTAATCAAAACCTAAATTTACAGTGCTTTTTGTTTTGTTTATTTCCTTTCAGTACATTCATTTTCAAATTATCACCAAATTAATCATATACAGAGCTTTAAACTGGCTGCCACGTGGTAAAGCAGTTCTGGTTCCTCTCCATTACACTGAGCATTAGTTATTGAGGCACAGTTCAAGGCTCTGTTTAGCCTGATTCTGCCCTGAACCTAATTGGAATCAGCTAGGCTCTGGCTTGTAAATGGGTCAGCCACACAGAAAAAGCATCAAATGTAATCTCAAGATTGTGAAATAAAGCAAAGAAAAAGAAAAAAGAAGATAATTTTATTTCTCCTCATTGATACCTGCCTGGTGGTTAAAAGAAGGATTAAAATGAGGTCATTAAACTTTCCTTGGAGACAAAACCCAGACCTCAGTGGTAATATGATTAATCAAATATAAAAGTGAAGCTATTCTGAATGAATAACTCATTTTTATAGAATATCTAATTACTGAAATGTCGTCTGCTGCAGAAAAAAAAAGGGGGGGGGAAATTAATTGCAATAACAATTCAAGAAGATAAAGTTTTTCTGAATTAGGTCTACACAAGAAGCTAAATTGAGTTGATTAAGTAATTTTGGTTTCAGGAACACCCTTGATGGAAGTTAGTGGTAATGAATTTTTCAGACCTCAGAGTTTAAAATTGCCAAAGACCACTGATTAAAAAAAAAAAAAAAAGGGGGGGAACGATAGTTTCATTACAAATTTTATTTTTCTGTCAAGAAAAAAAAAAAAAGGAGGGGGGGAGGGATATAAAAAAATACTCTATTGGTCTCTCTCAGATTGGACACATGTAGTACTTGGTGTAAAATCAAGAATAATACAACCTCCTCTCCATGCTGGTGAGTGTAATCTCAGTCAGCTAGAGCTGCAGCACCACATGGGAGGCAGAGCCAGGAGGAGGAACACAGATTCCATGTGCTTCCTGCATGTTTTCCACTTGGAACACAGCACACGAGGCCCTCCTGTCTCTGCAGTGCTTCCAGCAGCTGTCACTCCTGGGTGAGTGGCACATCCATCCTCAGCACCGTGGGGATACATACATGGATGTGACACATCAGTGCATTTGACATTTGGCTTTCTAGCCCGCTGGTTTGCAGGTTTGTGCAGCTGGGTTAATATTATAATTAATATTATAATATAATTATATTAATAATAATATAATTTTAGAATTTTAATTCATATTAAATACCACATGATAGTATCACAGCACAGACAACCCCCAGCCCACGACAGCACCCATCAGCCATTGCTCACTGTCCCTCATTTGTCATGAGCCCTCTCATTTGAACCAGCTGTCTCCTGGTTCAGTGTCTCATTTAGCAGGGATTTCCCTCCTCCCCCTCCTCCCCTGTTCAGTCTGTGCAGGATCCAGCGGGAGAAGCCCCAGACCATATCCCCACCCCGTGATTTCCATGGAATTGTCCAGTGAGATGGAGGTTCCAGGCAGGTGTGAGCCTCCTGTGTGCAGTGAGGTGTGACAGGGACACGTGTCACTGGCAGAATCTCTGGAGTCAAAGGAAATGTCAGAGGGAAATGCCCTTGTGACTCTGTGCTGTGCTGCTGTGGAAATCGCCCTGGGCTCCGCCACCAGATCCATGTGCGTGGATCAGACACTGTTCCCATCATCTCTGGTGTGTCAGTCAGGCTAAAATTTCAATAAGTCAGACATTGATGCTCCTATTTCACATATCTACCCACGTTTCTTGTCTGATGTTTTTCCACCTGTAGCATTTCCCTCAAATTTGAATGGTTTCTTGTAGATTTTGTGCTTCTTTTTGCTTTTGGTTATGATGCCTTCTGGAGGCTGACTTGGAATAGAGACTAGACAGGGTAAAGGATAGAATAGGTATTTATTAAAAGGTCTCAGTGGGTATTCTTGGGCTACACAAGAGTCTAGCTGGACCACACTTAAGATGCACTTTAAAGTGGTTACAAAATGGATACCCAGGTCACGAGGACTCACATTTTTATAAGTTCTGGTTTATTAGCATATTAGAATCAATTGTCCAACCATAGCTTCAGGTTATGAAGCTCCATCCTCCTCATTTTTCTTCTCACTTCACCGTTGTTTTTGTTCTTGGGCTTGAAAGTTGTCCTTGGTCCCAAACTAGAGAAGGAATTGTTTTGTCTACTCTGTGAAGAGAGCTTAGTAGCACTTAATATGAAACTTGAAACTACTCATCAAAACAGCACAGAGTCTAAAAAATACAATAGCTAAAACCTAAGGCATCAGTTATATAAGAAATATCCCAATTCTCCTCCTCAACCCAGTCCTGGCCTTGGAAAGCTTAATTCAGTTGTCTGAGCATAGACAGCCAGGACCATTGTGGTTTTGCTGGATGTCCACACAGCCTTGGCATGTCCATGTCTGCCTGTTGTCCCAGGCAAACACCCATTTGTGCTGGATTACTTCATTGCCTTAAAAGTCCACAGCATCTCAGGCACTGGTGTGAGGCTGAGAAATTTAAATGCATTCTGTAGCTACATTATTGGAAGGCACTGAAATAAATCCCCTCCTGAGGTTGGCTAACTTCCTTGGGTCGGCAGGTTTTTAATTCTTCAGTATTCTGTTGCTTTAAAAGCAGTTGCTTCTGAGGGCTGTCATTTTAAGAGGATATATATCTGGAATTTCATTAAGTACATTTCACTTATGAAATCTTTAGTGACGTGCTGTGGGGGAAAAGAAAGGGAGATTTAGCAAAGGATTTAGGAGTGCTGTGAGTTTTCTCTTATCAAATCTTTCTAACTGTCCAGGATGTCTTAAAGCTTCTCAGTTGTAGAAGAAAGGGTCACAACACAGACAACAGTCAGTTAAAATCAGAGAATGGTTGAAAGGTTTCAAAAAGTTTTTTTGAACGTGATAGAGTTTTTCATACTGCTCAGCATAGTGCAATAACAGGTTTTAATTGCTGAAAAATAACAAAGGAGAAATAATAGTCCTTTCTTTCCTGAATTTACAAGTATAAAGTGACTCTGTCTTTTCTTTCACTCAGTATCTCGTGTTCCTCACTGCATTTCTCTGCTCCATTCCACAGGAAATGTTGGGAACAAAATTTCAGCAAGAAGCCTCTTTTTCATGGCAAAGCTGATTAATTACACAGTATTTAATGTAGTCTTTTCTGTGCTCTGAGTTACTGTAAACAGGCAGGCATTTCTCTAGAATGCCAGATTCTCACCTAGGTGAAGGCAGGGAGTTGGACTAAGTGACCTTTACAGGTCCCTAAGAACACAAACCATTCTGTAATTCTGAGGTTTTAGGGACCCCATCCTTTCCTGTAGAAACCCTGGCACAAATACCCTGTGAGTGCAAGTTCTCACTCTATTGGCAGACACTGCCATTGTATTTAAAGCATCAGTAAGGACATAAAAAAATGGCTATTTTGGCACTAGTGCAGAAGATCATGTCTTTAAATCACAGAATGAATCACACTTGTAGAATAAAACACCTGCTTCAGTGGCTTTCTCCTACAAGACTGCTCTGTCCAGTCAGGAACCCTTTCTGTGGCCAGACCAGAGGATCTTCCAGTGCCTGTTGATGGAGTTCCAATCTACTCATTAATAAAAACCCCTGTGTGCTAATTCTGAGACTAATCTGGAAATAACAGAGATTTCAATTGCCATGCAGAGAAAGTTTGAGCAGGAGTCAGTGTGCAGATGGGCTGAGCTGTGCTGCACAGGAAACTTGTTAAAAATCTCAATACCAGGATTATAGCATATGTAAAAAATCAGTTTCAGTACTCTCATAATTCTTCCTTTCCCAAATACCCATCTTGGGATCCCAGAGGCGCATGAGCAGCTTTCATATGCCTTAAAATCTGAAAAAATTAAATTAAAAACTCATTATGGGGAATAGGCAGTTAATAAGAAAATCCTAAACCAGACTTATCAACTTAAGGCCCTTCTTTATGAAACTTTATTACAGGTGTCTGAATTGAAACATCCCCTTCTAGAGACATTTCACCAAGAGATACAGAGCCAGACCTGTGGAGTACATTTTGCTCGCTTAGGAGCTGAGCTCTCTCACTCAATTTTTGCTCCTCTGGTTTGCATGTAAATCAGGAAAATCATGTTTTCAGAGTGTCGTTCAAAGCAGCGTGGTTATTTGCTGCTTTGCAGTTTGCAGGAGAAGGAAATGCAAGGCCTGACGTGCCAACAGATGAATTGATTGCATCCTTTTTAGGTTATTTTAGAGAGTAGAAGTCCATTGGAAAGCCTCCCCCCGTGCCATGGTGGGGATGCAGGGGCACTGCTTTGGCAATTCGAGGTCAGGCTATCCAAACTCATGGGGGTTTGATTTGAGGTGGTGGAGCTGGGAAGCAGAACAAGCTTCCCTTGGCCTGTTTCTGAACCCAGCCCATACAAACCTGTTTGGGCTCCCCAGTGGAACGCAGAGCCTGGGAAAAGCCATGCTGGGATCCAGCTCATCCCAGTTCCCTGCCAGCCTTCCCGGGGCTTTTCCATGCTGGCAGCTCAGCCAGGATCACAGGGCTCTGTGACAATGCACTGGGGAGATCGATAGGCTAATCCAGGCTGACCTAATGGATTTATCAAGTAACACATGAATTAATGATGTTCTCAGGATTGTGCCCCAGCACAGGGCACGGCTCCAGCCCGTTCTGCAGCTGCCTCGGGAGACAGGCAAGTCACTTCAGCCTTGGTTCTGCAGCTGAAGGGAAGCATAGGGCTGTCAAGCACTGTAAAGCCATGATGTATCTGGGTAAAAATGTTCTGTTATATAAATGTATGTATATAAGGGGGGTTTTTTTAAGAATGAGGCTTTGTAGGCAGTTCCAGCTGTTTTGAAATCTATGTCTCTATTTTAAAGAGAGCAGTACTAATTACACCTGACAATCAAATAGTCTGCAGAAAAGTACCAGCCACCTTTTCCTGCTGTTCATTCCATGGGCAAGAAACAAAGGTATGTTAGACGAGAGAGCAAATGAAATTTTCAAAGGATCCTTGTCTAAAACTAAAAAATAAAAGGGCTGTGCTATCAGATCAGAATTTTAATGTATATTGTTTCCACTGGCTTCTGACATAAAATCTTTCATTGTTGGGTATAACCATCGTTAAAGGTCACTGTTGCAAAGGCTACATCATTGAGACGAGATGAGATCCCATTTTGGATAAATTCACAATTTTAGTTCCTAACAAGGAGATAGTATCAGGATTTGAATGTACAAGAGTGTCGGTTTACGGATTAAAGGCTTTTGTGTTCTGGAAACCACACTATGCCAGATTTCATGAGTTTCTGTGAGATGTGCAAGTCCCCAAAGTCAAGTAGGTTGATTAAAGTGGTTCTTTATAGCCTTTGAAATAGAGATAAAGTACAACTTTCCTACACGGGGTTAATGTAGAATTTTTTTTTCTTGACAAGGCTATATGCCTTCCAAGGACATAATTTTAATCTCTTTCTAAACCTTTCATACGAACATTATAAAAAGCTCCTTTGTGTTGCAATGCATTTTTATAAAATATCTAAATTTCTATGCAAACTTCAAATCTCATTTCTTAAGATATATTTATTTGGAAATGGTTATCTTGCAGCAGAATTGTGTCTTGTGTCATCATTTCAGCAGCATCTTTTCAACTATCAAAAGAATGTAACATCTGATAATGAAAAAAAAAATTAGTGCTCTTTGTTAGATATGCAAAATACTCTCTTTTTTTTAATATCCTTTTACTATTATGTGCTCTGAACTCCTGGCAAGTACTCAAAGAGTCTTTGAACCAAGGTGAAACCTACACATTCCTTCCTCACACTGGAGTCTGAAGTGAGAGGGTTTTCTTCTCTTGCTTCTGAAAGAGAGGGTATTGCTTTATTCTCCTCTGCTCCAGCTTCGTCTTCATATTCAAAGAGTAAAATTTGTATATTGATCTAGAGTTAGTCATTACTTTGAGATTTTGGAAAAATTGACACCAGTAAAGAAAAAGTGTAAAGCCAGTGGCTGTCACCTGTGGCAGAAACACGACAGAGGTTGTCTGTGCTCCAGCCTGAGATCAGCTTCAGAAGTGCCAAACTTTAAGGCTTGCTGTTGTTTTTCAAACTCCCCCAAAGAAGAAGGATCCAGCACAAAGAGACCAGGCTGAGCATCACTCAGGCTTCCTGCACAAACTCCCTGTGACCAGGTGGGTGCCTTGACTCCACTGCACCATGCACAGAGGTGAGCAGGCTCCTCTGCAGGCAGCTGAGCTGTTTTAACAGCACAAACTGCTGAGGACAAACACAAAACTTCCAAAGCATCTTCTCAAAGCTGGTGAGCTCATTGTCATGCACTTCCTTGACTGGGCTGGGCAAGGCTGAGTCCTGCCTGACCACCACTGCAGCCCGGGCAGTTCCTTTGTCAGGGAGCATCGTGACAGCTGGGTATGAATGCATGGACTGGAGAATAGATCCACATGGATGTGCAGCTGAAGCAGGGATGCTGCAGTGCAGAGGATTTTGTGTCCATGAACCTGGAAAAACAGCAGCCCAGAGGTTTATGGAGGGGCTGCTGGCTGGTGTAATGCAGAGCAGCCTCAAAAAGGAGTGAGGACACCAGTGGTCATCACTCGTGACCTCACCGGAGTGAGTAGTTTAATAAAACCAGAAATGAGCATCTCAAAGCCTGGCTTGCAGAATAAGGCTGACTTTACAGGGATTGTGTGGGGATTTGAGCAAGCTCGTGGTCTCCTTTGCACACAGTGGAGGGAGATCCTGGCAGTCCCTGTGTGACTGTCACAGCAGCTGAGAGCTGGGGCTGGGATAACTCACAGCCCCAGCACAGCCATCCCTACAGCAAACAATATTGGAAATTAAAGGTCACAGAATTGATAGTAAGGCTTAAGAAAACAGCAATTAGTCTGCTAGGAAAAAAAGCTAAATTACCAGTAGTAGGAGTAGAGGGGGGGGGGGGAAAAAGAGCATTATTGATCTAAATATCAAGTTGGCAGATACGCAGAGTACAGTCTAGAGGTTTTTTACACCTCTGGGCTTATTCAACCCCCACAATAAAAAATGCAGGCCTATAAAGATGGAATAAGAAGCAATCAATTAGGATGGCATTTGCTTGTTTCCGTGCTGCAGTTGGGCAGGCACACCACAATTAATGATTTATTAGGAGATTTTTCTTTTTTTTTTTTTTTTTTTTTTTTTTCCCCATTTTACACAGACTGCTGCAACCAGGCGGCAGTTGTTTATTAATTTTCCTGCTTTTCAGGCATCTTTGTTAGCAGAAAAGGTAAACCCTTGCCTGGGATGCCAGCATGGGGTTGGGTGGATGTCCTGAAGTGCAAGGAGCTGTGGGTTTTATTCAGCCAGTGGAGCTCCCTGAGTGTTGGGTTCCCTGGCTGCACAGCACCTCATCTCCAGAGCCTCGTGGGGCAGGCTGGCAGCAGGAACTGGGGAGGGATGGGACTCCCCATCACCACATGCACTCACTCTCATTTCAGTTTCTCCAAGCCTAAGGGACCTAGAGAGAAGATTCAGCACTTTGCAGCAGTCATAGCTGTCAGGGGAGGGGCTCAGAGTCTAATAAAAGGACTGAGATGCCCTTATTCTTCTGTTAATCCATAGCTATAGGTCATGAAACACTTATTTGTCCAGGCAATTCAGCCTTCACAAACCACTGCTGCCTGGAACAAATGTTGTGTCATCATTAGCAAATCTTGGAGACAACAAAAAGATCTTTCCTGCAGATATTCATGTGAACAAGTCTTTGCCTTCACAGCTTTTTAGCAAAGCCAGCCAGGGGAGAAAGTAAGAACATTGGAAAAAAAGGAATTCCCTTTAGAAGGGAGCCTGAATAATTATCTTTGTGTTCATCTGTCTCAATCCCACACCTCCCTAGGAGTGGCTGCAGTAGCTAATTGGTTTTTCTCAGCTGTGCATAGCTTCACTGCCCAGACTCCAGATTTATTGCACAAAGTTAAGTCATGGTGTGAATTCATCATTTGTCCCCCACATCAATCCCTTTCTCCTCTGGAATGATATTTGTCTGCATGTTTATGTGCTGTCAGGTTCAAATGACACAAAAGACAAATTCTGGGATTAACCTATTGTAGGACCAACCCAAAAATCAGAATGAATTATTTCCTTTTTCAGCAAGGCATGGCTTCAGAAGGGCCAGCTCCAGAGAAGTGGGAGAAGGAGTTTTTCCAGCACAGACCTTTACTGGGGGGGAAAGAGAAAATACCCCACAGAATTTAAGGATTTTAGGACATGCCAGTTTCAGAACGAATCCTTATCTGAGAAGGGAAGGAAAGGGAAATGTGTAACAATCAGCCATATAAATCCCTGAGAATGGTCTTAAAAATTTTTCTGGAAATTAAGGACTTCAAATGCAACAATTGAAAGTGAAGCTAAATGAAATACAGGGGAATATGAGTAAATGCTACAGGTATAGGTCAAGCACTGCTTTATCAATCTTGTGTTTACTCCAGCAGCTCCTCTGTTGCCCATTGTTTTACCTTGTTTGAATAGATATGCTTCTCTTTATTTGAAAATCAATTGTAATCTTATGAAAGAGAACTTAGAGCAGAGGGAATGCTGGAAAGCAGCATAGTGAAAGATGTTCATTATCCTGAATTACTCCAGGGTAGGGAGGGAATGACATTAAAGAAGTGTGGGTAGCTTTGAGCTGCCATCCTTCCTTTAGCAGGTGTAATTTAATGTCATTACTTAATTTTATTAAAGGTAAAGACAATTGTGGACAATACACATTACAGCATTTACCTATAATAATGATAGTGGGGGAGTGTGAGAGGGAGGAAAGGCAGACTCCAGTCTGAATTCCCAGTAGCTGCTGATCTGTAGCTGATGAAAATTACTCTTTTCTTCATGGCACATCTCTCCAAGATTTGCTTTTTACCCTGAATAGCTTTGGATGGCTCCTTTGATTCCAGTGAAGGTACTCTGTTCTCATCAGAATAATACTTTGCTTTATAAGCACAGTAAGCAATATCTACTCTCAACGTTGCTTAGAACTGATAATTTCCTAACTGTACCTAACAGAGGTCAACAGCAAGTGGATGAACTCCTGGATTGCCCAGGATTTTCTGAGCATTGTGGTACTCACCCCAGTTGAAAAGCTTTGTAGGCTGCTGTGATCTTCCTCCAGGCTTTATATTGGCATGTGTTTGTGTATTTATAATTTTTAATGTAATCTCATGTACTAAAATATGTAAATTTTAGCACTGTGGGCTGCAGACAGATGTTGTGATGGCTGCTAGAGGAGTTGCTGTGAAATCTATTGTGTGGGATTTTTGCATGTAACCCAAACTCACCAGCAGCACCTGGTTGTGACCTACTGTAGGTGTTCAGGGATCATATAGAACTGTCCCTCTTAAATGGGCTAAATACAGCTGATGGTTTGTCCTTGAGGACTTAATTCTGTTTGGTTCTGCAGGGCATAAGCCTAGGAGTGACAGACAAAATCTGTGGTCCTGGGTTGAAGATTTGAGATGATTTCACAGAGTATTTAACTCCCTTGGAATTACAATATGATACCTTGTCAGCAGTGCAGCCTAAAAGAGGCTGGGGGGCTCGTGAGCTTGTCACTGCTGCCATGCCATACAACATTAATTTAATGTAATGGGCAATAACTAGTGTGGATTTAGGAAGAGATGATCCTGTTTAACTAATCTGCTTCAGTTCAGACAAGGTTGATAGTAGAGTGTACATATGACATAATCTAATGGATTTTTCAAGAGGCTTTTGATAAATTTCCATATATTTCCCTAGCTTAAGCTGTGTGCCGCAGAGACTCCAAATTGGGCAAGAGAATGGGTAAAGAACAAGTGAAATCAGGGGAAATAAAGAGAAAAGAAGAGCTGTAGCATGTAGTGGAATAAGAATTATCCTGCAGCTTCCCACTGTTCTTCCCCACCACTCGGCATGGCTAGAAAGAGATGCCATCTGCATTCACTAATGAAAACTTGTTTAGGACAGGTGCATAGCAGAAAAGAGGGCAAGATGCCATTCAGGATGCCACTAAAGGGCAAATTTAAATTTGCATTAGCATAAGGCAGATTGAATATTTTTGCTGTCAGCAGTGAAATAATATATACTAAATACAAGCATCCATGACGGAGAGATGCCAAAGGATGGGGATGGGTTGGGAGGGGAAACGGACTCTTGTGCTAACAAAGGAATGATTTATTATCATTTACACAACCTGGCATTTGGGCACACCAAAGGCCAGATTTTAGAAATGCTCTGCTCCTGCAGTTTGGGGCCAGAATTTCAGTCGCAGACTCCGAGCCAGACGCTCCCGGTGTTTCCCCAGTGTTTAATTTGCCATATGTCAGTCAGAGTGTTGATTTGCAAGTGCTGCTAATAGGCAGTGCTGAGAGATGAGGACAGTTGAAAATTTGGGAGTGTGTCTTACTGGCAGCTTTTGAGTCCCAAACACTGGAAGTATTCACAGGTCAGAATCCCTGATCAGCCGTGAGATAAATCAGGGACTGGAAAGCAGAAAAGAATGTGGTTAATGTGTCAGGATGTGCCTGAACGGGACATGCTCCGTGGAAATCAGTGCTAAATGAGAGAATTAAGCATCAAGAAAGGCTGTGGCAAAATTGCAAGAAACACTTCAAATAATGAGACAAAATCAAATCATGGGCAAGAAAGAAATAAAATGAAGTAAAATCACTGAAGAAGCAATAAAATGCCATCAATGAAATCTGAGTGAGGCAAAATACCTTGGGATAAATGGAGATAGTCATCCTAAAAAATTTAGACATTTCAGTCTGCCACTTTCCCCTGCTGTTGACAATTAACTCTCTGGTTGCTGTAACTGAGCAAGAATATCAGAAATGTTTTTTGTTGGATTCCTTGGAGCATTTGCTGAATCTTGTGCAGTGGCTGTGCCATAATGGGTCTGTTCTTTGGGCTGGGAGGTGAAGTTAGGCTTTGGGAAAATACTCAAAGGAAAAAAATAGAAAGAGCAGAAGTGAGAATGAGATGTGTTGCTTGTTACCAATAACTCCATGCTCCTCTTCATGGGACTGGCTTCCCAGTGGGCATGGTGATGGAGGGGAGAGGGGGAGGGAGGTGTGAGGATGGACAGAAAGCTCCCACCATGACCACCCCTGTCTTTCCTTTGCAGTATTCAGGAGAAGTGCCTGAGAACAGAGTGGAGGTTGTGGTGGCAAACCTGACGGTGATGGACAGGGACCAGCCCCACTCTCCCAACTGGAATGCCATCTACCGTATCATCAGTGGGGACCCCTCGGGCCACTTCACCATCCGCACAGACCCCGTCACCAACGAGGGCATGGTCACCGTGGTAAAGGTAAGGGGGAAGCCAGGGCACAGCGTGTTGGTCACCCTTACAGCTTCAGGGATTGCTGGAAGCTTGAAGTTGTTTCATGCCTTCTCTGCCTGGAGTGCTTGGATCTGTTGTTTCCCATCTCTCTGTGTGTAGGAGTCCTGAATACTCTCACCTCCAGTGTATGGCACTGGTTCTGGGTTTCCCAGCTCAGCTCAGACCACCATGAGCTTTCAAAAAGCCTCACATGCTGAAGGGATTCCCAGCACTGGAGCCTGACCTCCACCTCCTGCTTCTCCTTGGCTCTTTGAGCTCTGTAAGAGGGAACAGGCCTGGGCTGGACAGCCCTGCCCTTCTTGAGCCAGAAAAGCCCCTGTTTGCTGTGAATCAAGGGCAGTGTTTCACTGCCTGGGTCAGTCAAGTGACCCTCTGTGAAAGCAGGGAGTGTAGGAGAGATCTCAGGAGGAGTGATGTTTCTGGTAACAGAAGGGAAGGAAATTTTCCCTTTGGCTGAGTTGTTTGGCAGCAAGACTGTTGGAGAAATTTTCCTTTTGCTGGTATTAAGCAATAAATACACGGTGTGGGGCAGATCCTCAATTCAGGACTGCTCAAAGCCACCCCCAGGCTGGATCAGCAGAGAATCTTGTCTAAAGGCTCTCAAGAAATCCAGACCAGAAATATCCACCATCCCGTCTTCCTTCCATGTGCTGGTAGAGCTGGAAGCCTCGAGATACCTGCAGCAAGTGCCAAATTGTGTTTTCTTCCTTGCCTCCGAAGAACATGACTCTGTCTTCGTTGGAATATTCTCTTCTCTCAGTTTTGAGGATTCTGCAGTCATTACACACAACCAGGATGTCACTGGATCCCCTCAGTGTTCACTGAAGCTCTTCGCAGATAAGATGCCTGTGGATGATCCCTCTGACTACAGAAAACAGCAAAGACATCACACACAGGCTGTTGAATGTGCAGGACACATCACACACCATGCACTGCACGTGGGGAGAATTAATATCTGCCAGGGTGGACAAAGCCAGCACCTTCTGTTAAGTCTGGCCTTCCCTTACAAAAAGTTTTAATCAACAACATAGGTAGAAATACTAAATTTTAAGAGCAGCATGATTCAAGAATAGCTCTGTGTTGAGCCCTGTTTCCTTGTTATTAACTAAACAAGTTGCAATCATTGCTAATGTGCACAGTTTGTGTCTGAGGAAAAATGACATCAGTGAAATGACAGTGAGGTCACGCTGGCAGGAACGTGTGAGCCTGTCCTGTTCCCTGACCCTTGGGCTATGTGTGTGTGTCTGCAGATGCTGCTCTGCTGAAACTTCAAGGGACACAATCATCCTACCTGCCAGATGGTATTTCAGCAGGGTCCTCTTATTTATCACTTTTTATTGCTCTGTGATGATGGTTGACAGCATTACCTGGTGCAACATTATGAAACCTCTTCAAGCTTAGACACGTGTATGTGGTTGCATATATGTGTGTAAGTGTACACATATCCAAATCTGTTTATTTTCTGCTTAAACAGAAAGCATTCAATGAAGAAAAGTGCAAAAATTTAAATTAAATTTTAATTTAAACTTCCACTGGCATCAGCAGCCAGTCTGAAATTGAAATGCCAACATTTGCAAGTAGGGGAGGACCCCTTATTCTTAATCTTGCAAAGTGTCAGGACTGTAGTTAAAGGCACATCAAAGTGAACAACAGGGGATTTGCATGATCAACACTGCTGCACAAGTACTTGTGCATAATGAACCATCCCTTATTCACAACTTGCAGGCAAAAAGCAGGGCAGATTTGTCAAGACACCATTGATGCTGGTGTTGATTTTCCACTGCTGTGTAACTCACAGTGATCACAAAGCAGAGAACCACACGGAAATCCGATCTCATCAAACTGAGCTCAGAGCTTGAAATTGCACTGGATGTCTTCACTACATCACCTCACCTGATCCTCCTGGGCACCAGGGCTCCCTACCCCTATCTGGCTGGGAGGCTTTTTGGTGTATTTCCAGCAAGGAGAATGAGTGAAATTGCTTGTGATTAAATTTTCATGGTGAAGAAGGGAAGACTCTTAGGATTCCACCTTCTTCTTTGAAATATTTTGTTCTCTGTTAATAAGTGAATATGCTTAAAGATTTGGGGGACGTGCTCTCATCAGACTGGGTGGCCAGTCAGAGCTTGTTCTTTGCTGTGTTGGAGCAGTCTCTTGCTGGTTTGATCACTGATGTGGGTTGAAAACACAGGTAAAAAATTAAGTCAAGTAATGAACCATTTATTTACAGACCCTACATGACTGGATTTTCACATGGCTCTTCAAAGCCACTCATATGTAACTCCTGCTGCAAGCAAAGGAGTCACAGCAGCAGCACAGGGAGGGGGGCTCTGTGCAGAAGCCCACCACTTCACCAGCATTTATGTGGCCTGAAATGGAGGGCCAGAAATCCTTCCAAGCCAGATTTCCCTTTGGAGTTCAGATTATGCTCATGGGGGCCATTTTGCAGCTGCCCTCAGCAAAACCCCATCTGTAGCTCCAGTGTGATCACCAAAAGTATAACATTTCCGTTTTCTGTTCTTGCCTTTCCAAACCATTTCCATAACTGTGCAAGACCCTAATCTTCAAAGAAAGCCTTGATCAAGGGGAGAGAGAAACTTCCCACTCAGATGAGACACCGCAGAGTCTGAAGACAATCTCCCAGAGCAGCAGTGGCTGCCCTGTGGCAGCCAGCTAAGTAAAATGTTATTATAAACTCTGCATGGATCAGAGCTGTGAATTTATAATGGAGATGCTGCTGAAGCTTCAGTTATTATTTCCCTCAACTATAACGCCAGGCAAATTTGTTCACTTCAGTTGAAAGTACCCTGAGAAAAGGAGGACACGTGGCAAGCCCTCGGCATCGCTCTGCTGCACCCAGGTTGGAGGAGCTGGTGAAGGAGGAGGATGTGCAGCATCTCCAGGGGGATATTTCACAGCCAGATCACACACCAAACATCCAAAACATCCAGCAAGGAGGGTCTGCAGAAGTGCTGCTGCTTAATTTCACGTCAGGTGCAGCTTGGACATCAAAGTGAAGAGTAGGCAGGAGTCCCACATGTCCTTGTCCCAAATGTAGCTGCTCTGTGGGCTTTTTCAGGATCCTGCTGTCATAGACCCAAAGAATCATTTTGGTTGGAAAATACTTCTAGGATCATCAAGTCCAGCTGCTAACCTGGCAATGCCAAGTCCACCGTGTCCCTAAAACCACATCAAGTGACCAATACAAAGCATTTTCTGTGAGTTGCATGGAGCTGGAAAGGGTGAGTGTGGTGTGAGGAACACAGAGTGCTCTGTGCACCATTATCCTCAGAGAGAGGCAGTTTTAGGGAGCAGAGGTATGAACAGTTCTGGGATAAATTGCTTATTAAGGTGTGAAAGAAGTTCTGCCTTAGGGCTGGACTGTATCTGGCTGCAAGTGGCTGCTGTTCCATGGGATTCAATAGCCCAAACTGCCAGGACAGCACAGACTCCTGATTTTACCTTTTTTTTTTTACATAAAACAGTGTGAAATAGGACTTGGTGGACACAGGAGAGATGAGCAAATCAGCTCTGTCTTGCAGACTGAAGTGTGGTGGACACTGTTTGGTAACACTGATATCTCCTGGACAGCCTTTGGGGTGGTTGATCCCAGTCCAGCTCTGCTCCTTGAACGATTTTTCTGCATCCCTGGTTTTGTTGCTACCAGAAGAAAGAGGAAGAAGCTGAGAGAGCAGCCCTACATTTTGTGGGGAGAAAAAAATCCCACTATTTGCATCAGGCCACATCCTGGCAGAGTTGTGTGTGGTCAGTATGTCCTGAGCACCAGCAGCAGGGAGTTTCCCACACATTCCCCATGGAGCTGCTCAGCTCAGCCCCAGCTGCCTCTGAACCCCTTTGGGGGAGGGAGGTGCAGAGTGGCTGTGGACAGCCTAGCAAACAGAGCAGCATGGAAAAAAGGGGAAAAAAAAATTGGGGGAATATAAATTAAAGAGGGCGTGAAAAGAAATTGAGGAAATGCATTAGTCAAATTGTTTCAAGGCCTTGAATAGTGTTTAAATGGGAGCTTTTACCATGCATTGGTTTTGAATGCAGCACCAGTCCATGAGTCAGCACGGGTGGGTGTACTGGGAATCTTTATGCTTCCTTTTATTTATTAAATGTTGGCCCTGCCTGTCAGGAAGCCATTTACCATCGGGAACATTTGCACTTCAATCGAGTAGAGATTCTGCTGTTTTACCTTTTGCCCCTGAAATTTGTTTCTCTCGTGTAGCCTCCTATGATTTGATTTCCCTCCTGACAATACTGGTTTTTAAACAGGACGTGGCAGGCAGCTCTTGCTGCTGTAAATCCCTGCCCAAGTCGGTGTAGCTGTGGCGTTTTACACCCTGAGTGAGTGCTTTGCAGACTCAGCGCTGGAGAAGGTATTAGGGAGGATGGATATGCTTCTAAATTTATAAATCACGGCAAAGCAGTTTTTAACAAGAGGAGAGGTGTGATCCTGCATAACTCAAGCCTCCCTGGCAGATGATTAGCGACTTCCCTCATAATAATTAGTGGGATGGTTTGGAAATTATTATTATACTGGGCTCAGTCAGTCGTGCCAGCAAAGGCTTTTCACTCCGATTGGCTCCTGGGACAGACACATTGTCTTCCTGTGTGTGTTGAGAAGAGCTCTGTGGCCTCCCAGCAGCAAAACCCAGCTGTTAAAGCTGTAGGCAACCTCCAGAGACCACAGGATGGCTTGCAGGAGGATGAGAGGTCCCACTGGAAGGACCACCTGCTAAACCTGACCAGGGATTGTTCCTGGCAGCTCCACCTTTGCTTATAAACTCATTTAAGTTGGAAAATAAAGAGCCCTTCAGGCTCATGAGTCCACAGAGACTGTCCTGGTTCCATAGTCAGCATTTTCAGTGCTAGTAGCACTGCTAAGTGCTCGTCCCAGCCCTCTGAACAGGCTGCACCTGTTGCATTAGACCAGCCCTGGGTTTGTTCATTCGATGCTCAGCTCTCTCAGGCAGGCCATCTTTTGGCAACCACTTAGGTTTCTTTTGGAAACCACACTTAGGGTTGGAACAAAACGCAGGGCAAATGCTCCCTGCTGTTGGCAGTTTTTCCTTTGTGGAAGTTTTGTAACTATTTGACCCTCCAAAAACCGGAAGACCAAATCCTCCACTGGATTGAATCCTCCACAGGAGGAAGCAAGATGAGGCAATGATTTTGATATCATCTGCCCTCTAATCTTGCAGCTTCCAGCCAGAAGTTAAACTTATTCTATGCTTGGCTCTATACTTGCTTGTTTGTTTGTTTGTTTGTTTTAGGCAGTCGATTACGAGATGAACAGAGCTTTCATGCTGACAGTGATGGTATCAAACCAAGCTCCCCTGGCCAGTGGCATCCAGATGTCCTTCCAGTCAACAGCAGGAGTCACCATTTCAGTCACAGATGTCAACGAAGCCCCGTATTTCCCAACAAACCACAAGTTAATCAGGCTGGAGGAAGGGGTGCCAACAGGGACGGTGCTGACCACGTTCTCAGCGGTGGATCCCGATCGCTTCATGCAGCAGGCAGTAAGGTGGGACACCAGGCAGGAGCCCAGGGGCTCCCCTGCAGCTGGGGGGTTCAGCTGCACGAGTCTGGGGAGCCAAGCAGCTGAAAGCTAATTTCCAAACTGGCTGGTGGGGTATGAATGAAGTCTTGGCAGGGAGTGGCAGCTGCAGTCGAGCGCTTGCACAGTGTCCTGCGAGCCTGTAAACTCACAATCTCCCTGTTCCAGGTAAGCCAGGTTCTGAGCAGCTGGGATAGGGAGAGCAGAGTTGGATTTTGTGTCATTGGCTTGCAGTGGGGCAGATCACACCTTCAAATGAAGCAGATTTCTGCATTGTTACAGAAGTCAGGGCTGCTTTGTACCCAGTCCTTGGCTCTGCCTCACCCAGGGTGCTCTGACCTGTGTAGGTTCATGCACTTCATAAACACAGAGGTTTAGAAAAAGGCAGCTTTGTTATTTCTGTTTTATGGGGGGAAACTGAGGCACGGAAAGAGCTAGGTCTGGGTTTTGAAAGGGAATGGCTGGGATTTTTAATCATGCCTTGTGTTGCTTCCAGGGGATTTAGGTTCAACCTTGCTTAAAAGCACAGTGCAAGAGGACCTGTTGGCTAGTTCCAAGCAAGGCTGGTGGGGTTACAAACAGCTGCTGGGCAGGCTTTTAAAGTGTCAGATTGTTCAGTGTTGCCTGAGCAGTCAAACACACATTCACAGGCCATTGGCACTTGGTCTGTATCTCACCAGTGCTGCCCTTGCCTGCTCCCAGTAGGTGAAATTTGTTCCAACCTTCCCTTTCTCTTCAGAACACCTGCCAAAGATATAAACTCCTCCTTAGTTGCTTTCCCTATAAGTGCGATTCAGCTGGCAAAATTTTAACCTTGCAAAAGTCAGATTTCTATCCAAGCAGCTTAAGATCACTTTCAATTCATGCTGTGACCAGGAGGGTGTCACTCACTCTGTTTTATCCCACCTGGGCAGACCAGGGACTGAATCCACGGGCCAGGACCCTGGCTCACACACCTTCCCACCAGGAAATAATTGGCAGAAAAGTGTAGGTGAAAATGAGTCCTTGTGACACTTTCACAACTGTTTCAGCTCCGTCTGTGCAGACAGGAAATGCATTTCCTACTCTTGGATACTTTCACATCCAGAAATTGTTTTCTTTTTTGTTCCCAGTCTGCAAGGGCTGTGGGGGTTTTTTGGCAAAACCTGAGTATAAGATGTGACCACGGCTGAGGCCACTTAAACTTGCATCAGTTTGACATTTTGTGTCAGGAGGAGTTTGAAATATTTCACCTGGCACAGAGCTGTCTGGTCTAGAAAATGATAGTTTGTTCACTGCCTCATCTAGTTGTCTTTAGACAGGCATTGTGACTTTGGAGGAAAGAGACCATCCTAACTAACAAGCCCATTTTTCTTATGTTCTTTTTGAAATATTGGCCTTTGAAGGGTCTTTATTTCCCTGATGTCTGTACCAAGGCTGGTTTTCAGAGGAGAGAACAACTCATTTGTGATTGAGTACTCCCTCTAACCTGGAGGGGGGTGATCTGTAATCCAAACGAGCTCCTGCTGTTCCTGTCATTGCACAGGGCACGTGTAGGGTCTTGTAAGGCTTCCTGTGAATATGAACAGCCAGTTACTTGAATTGTAACTTTCTAGGGCTTCCAGGACACACATTTAGTGCATCTGCCAGCATTTCATTTCCAAATGCCAATACAATCTCTCTCCCTTTGCATCAGGACAGCCAATGCCCAGGCTTTCCAAGAAGCAGTGGGGTGTTTTTGGGGTCCTGTCTTTGTGAGATTTAAAACAGATATTTAATTTTTTACTTCACAATCGGCATTGGTGAGTTAGGAAAAAGGACACCCAGAAGGCTAAGCCTATAGATCCACGATAAGCACTTTGCAGAGCTGATCCAGCTGCTAAAGCCTTGCATACAAATTTCAGTCTCTAAACAGTCTTTGATGAAATAGAGTTTTTACAAATAGAAGATGAGGAAGCAGGAGCATCTCCAGTAATGCACAGCTTGGCGTGGCCAGTGTCACACCTCAGGTTATCCTCATTAGCCACAGACACATTCACAAAGCCTGCTTTGAAACTGGATCCCTGGTCATTTAGCAGAGAAAGGGCAGGAGCCTCACAGCAGTGATATTGAAATGAAAACATCCCAAAGAGTCTAGCTCCATGAAATGTAATTCTTTCCTTTGGCAGGTGTTTGTGCAGCTGTGTGTTGCTTTCCTCTTCACATGGATTGATGCAGCTCAGGTTTCCCTTTGAGTTTCTGCTTCAAACAGCCCAGTTCTGGAAAGAGATATTCACCAGAAGTCAGTAATGCTCCCACCTGCATAGCTAATGACAAATTATATAAAACTATCAGCAGGTCTGAGTTTCCCATGAAACAAAGTCAGCTTCTGTTTGCTTATTTCAGTAATTTATAGTCTGGCCATTTATTAGCTTCCAGTTGGATAGTTATGGTCCATCTCAGTTCAAACAGTACAAAACTGGGAGACAGAAAAGCAAGATAACAAGCAAGTAGGAAGGATGAACTGAACACACTGATCTGGGTAACACAGAGAAAGTTTGCCCAAAAAAACCCATATTCTCAGCTGGTTGCATGGGACATGAATAGACAGCAACTGTGAGTTGACTGAGTAGTTGGGAGGTGACTCTGATGGTGTGGTATTCCCAAATTTGTTTATTAGTGGTGGGCAGAAAACAGGAATGTCTTTGACTTTAAAAACCTGTTTTCAAGAGGGCAAGGCCAGGAGCAGGAGAGAGTAGGAATCCATCCTCTAATTCAGGCATATGAATGCAATGGTCATTGCAGACCTCATTTCTCCTCAGCTGCAGAGACCTCAGGAAATGTCCTTTCCTAGCAGCAGGAAACTGGTATGTAAGTGGCACTTAGTGGAAAGAAGAACCTTTAAAACTAAGGTAATTGAAAAATTGAATAATTGTAAAGGTCAAAAACCGGATACTCAATTAGCATTGTGTTTGTCAACAAAACCAGTTATCCAAAGGTCCTTTGAATCACGGGTCAGGAGTCCAGAAAAAAACGTATTTCAAGCAATATTAAGGATATGTCAGTGAAAAGACTGCCATGTATTTATTTCCTTTCTCTGTAGATACTCTAAGCTGTCAGATCCTGCAAACTGGCTGAACATTAATGCCACAAATGGTCAGATCACTACTGCTGCTGTCCTTGATCGAGAGTCAGACTACATTAAGAATAACGTCTACGAGGCCACATTCTTGGCGGCTGACAACGGTGAGCCCAGGCTTCACATTGTTCATGCTTCAATAAGACTCTAATGTGATGCATTAAGAGAAATGATGCCCTGACAGAGTTGTCAGTATAAGTTATCTTTTTCCCAGGTTTTTATGGTCAAAAATGTGAAAGTGGGACGGGAAATTGCTGGAGTAAATTAAATGTGCACAGTATACGGAGAGTGTTATTAAGGGAAAGGGAGGACAAATGGAAAATTGATTTGGGGAGTTCAGTGTATCAGTGTAGCCTGAACTTAAAAAAGTGTCAAAGGGATGTGCTCTCCAGGGGCTGCCGAGCACACCGGTCCTGGTAATCCTCCCAAAGGCACTGATCAGAGCATTCAGGAAGCCTTCCATCAGGAAACCAGAAATAATTTTATGGGATGGAAGAAGGGTATTAAAAATAAGCCCATCTGTTGAACCGTGGTGGCTTTCATAAAAGGTGTGTCTGTCACTGGAGCTGGGCTCTTTCTGGCCACTGCCTTCCTGAAATGTGCAGCCATCATCAGATCATCTGGGTGCTGGTGTGCTTATTACCAAAGCCACTCAGGCCAGCCAGATCTCCTGGAGAAGTCCTGTTTGCTCTTCTCATTGAAGTTCATTTGGTGCTCTTGGTCCAGTGAGCACTGAGAACTTCTGTGCTGGCCTCACTCAAGGGCAAGCAGCCCAGTGCTGCTGCCCTGCTTTTCTCTTTCTAATCCTGGTTAGGAGGAATTGATGAGTTTTGCTAACCACACCCAAATGTGACCATGCTGGTATTTCATTCCTCAGTTCCTCCATCTGGAAAAGGTTCAGGAGTATCCCAGGACAAGGAGAAGCCTTCCTCCCCCTCACCCACCCTCACTTTCCCGCTGCAGGGTGCTGAGCACTCAAACCAGAGTCCTGCTTCAGCAGACAATTCAGTCTATGCTTGGCTGTGAGCACCTAAATATATTGCTCATACTCTGCAGGTGCTTTCAGGGCAGTGTTTGTGTGATCCCTCAGGCTGGAGGTGCCGTGGTCTTTATGAGCAGATTCAGTGGTGGTTGCAGGGCTAATGAAATCTTCCTCCCTCTGGGGTTCCATGCATCGCTTCAATCATTGCATCTCAGCTCACAGAGGAGTTTCAGTGCTGAGGAGCTGTACCAAGAAGTGCATTTTGCCCCTTCTTTATGCCATGGATGGTAGGGTTCACCCCACAGCCCTGTCCTAAGCTTCCTCTCCGCGAAGGCAGCCAGGACAGGGAAATTCAAAATATTCTCAAAGGGGTCTAGTGGTGTTCGTCTTCAAAAGCCACGGGCCAAAACAGGTCAAATGAGCAGGGCAGAGGTGTTCACAGACTCAGTGGTAGAGTTTGAACCTATCAACCCAATCCTCACCATCTGACCTTGCAAATTCCAGGCACTTGGTGCAGCATGATGTGGAGTTAACCCCTTTTCCTGGCTGGGGGACTGCTGCATCAGTACCTCCACATCCATCATTCAGCAGCTCAGAAAGGGAGGGCCTAGATAAATCTCTTTGTTCTGAAAAATTAATCTATCACTGGTATATTGCAGCTATTAAAATGCACATAAAGCAACACCTTATTTAAAATTCTGTCTAGAGTGCTTAGGATGACAGCAAAAGTTTCATCTAGGCTAATAGACTCTTACCACATTGCTTCCAAATTCTAGGTTCTCTGGCATCAAAGAAAAGCTTTGGGTCAAGGGGTTTGGTGGGGATTTTTCTCTCTTGAGGAAGCAGCAGCATTGTCTTTCCTTAAAGTTCTTTTTGCTGATGTTAGTACATGATAAAGAAGAAGTTCAGCCAATACTTCATGGATATGCTCTCTTTCTCTCCCTGGGCTCCAGTGTAGAGATACTGTCTTTAAGAAAAGTCTTGGCTGCAGTGTCAGGAGGGCAAAAGGGGAATCCTAATCAACAGCATAGTTTTAACCTGGTTTCCACGGAGAGAGTCCCTTGGATCACACTGTGTCTACACAAGAGTGGAGCCTGGCAGTGTTTGAACCCCTCAGACAATTTCAGCCTATCTCTCAGGGAAGCTGAGAATTTAAATGTGTCGTGTTCCAGCAGGTTTCATGAAACAAAGAAGTGAGCATTGAAACCTTGGCTTACACCTTGCTGTGGGAATGCAGACACTAGCTCTGTGAAAAAGGCAGTGATGGAGAATTCAACAGTTAAATGTAGATGCAGAAGTTGTATTGTCTTCTTCCTTTTGTCACTATTATTTCAGTCTTAATTTTAAGGAGCAGACCAGCTTCTCCACTGGAGTCAGTGGTGGTACTGTAGTCCTCATCTCCTTAGGATAAAGTACAAGGATCCTTCATTGCACATCACTTCCTGCTCTATGTCCTTGCTCTCTCCACATAAGACAGCTGAAATTATGGGAAATGTTCCATAGTTTGTAGGACTTGGCCATTTAAAGAATAGTTTAGTTTTCATTTCTCCTAAAACTGCCCCAGAACTGCACTCAGGAACACAAAGAAACAAAAAGTGCAGGACTCAGATCCCAACAATACTCAATGGCCCAACAAAAGTGCATTTGTATGTGCAGCAATTGCAGGTTATTTCAGCCACGTGCCAGTTCATACCTCTCAGGACTAAGGGTTTGTGTTCAGTCTGTCTCAGAGGTTACAGTGGGAGCCTTGCTTTTATCCCAGAAGATACTCTGGATAATGTGAAAGCAGTAAAATCACTTTGCTTGGTCCCAAAAGTCAGTTTTCATGTTCAGCCCCAGTATCCTGGTGGGCTTTCTGCCTCTCCAGAGGCTTTCAAGACTGATCAAAAAGCATTGTTTTAGAGGGAGACCTACCCTATGCTTACAAGATGAAAGGATGAGAGTTCGTGATTGAAGAGCTTATGTGGGAACCATGAAAAAAGGATTTCCAGGGCTCCTTCAGAATTTTTGAGGCTCCTTTGAGAAATGGAGAAGGGAATGTAGGAAGGAAGGTCTGTGGAAGCAGAAGCCTGGTGGGGAAGTGGTTTGTGTAGCTTTATATCTAGCACTGGGAGGAAGGGCCAGGACTGAAAATACAAACTTTAAAAAGAATTGCTGAAACCATGCTGCCAGATGAGAGAGGCAGGCAGAGGGCAGGCCAACATGGAGCTGCTGGATAAACATGTGGGGAGAGAAATGAAAAGCATGGTGCCATTTCTGAGAAGGCTGTTCTCTTCTGCCAGGGCAGATACTACTTTGTGTCACTAGTCACTAGTCTGACAAATGTGACTTTCCATCAAGAAGGGGTGGAGGACCAGGAGTGCTGTGCTGTGACATCCCTGCTGGTTGGGACAGACATAGAGAGGATGGGGGTTTATGTACTGGGACATAACACTGCTGGGGATTAGTGGCATCACCCAGCATCTGGTGATGACCCTCACGTGGGCTTCAAGCAGGGACCCCTTACCACTAAACCTGGGGCTGGATGTGGGATGTGCTGGAGAGTTGGGCTTTCTTTGAAGCAGAATAATGGTCTGCAGAGCTGAAAACTGCCTTGCAAGTGCTACAGTAAATGCTGACCAGTGGGTTACATTATGTAGATTTTTCTCCCCTCCAAGCCCTCTTCTTCCTCTTGTCAGCTCTTTTTCTAATGTTTTTTTTTTCTTCTAAACAGCCATTACCAAGATTTGCAGGAGCAGCTTGGCATCACCTGCTTGTAGTTTTAGTTTGACTAGGGGCATTGCTGCAGGCTACAGATCTGCAGAACTCAACCTCCTGTTCTGCAGGAGTGAAAAACAGCAACATTAGGAGGTTTGGGGAAGTTTTATACTGTGTAAAGCACAGGACCATGAAAGTGCAGTATGTCCCTAATAAGGGCTAGGAAGGGAAGGTGAAAATCCTGGTTTATTGGCACTGGAAGGCAGAGAGGGGGCTGGCCCGTGGTGTTGCCAGTCCCGCCGTGGTGGTCACAGGTCCGTGTGTCCCATGCAGGAATTCCCCCTGCCAGCGGCACCGGCACGCTGCAGATTTACCTGATCGACATCAACGACAACGCCCCGGAGCTGCTGCCAAAGGAGGCACAGATCTGTGAGAAGCCAAACCTGAATGTCATCAACATCACCGCCGCCGACGCTGACATCGACCCAAACGTGGGGCCCTTCGTCTTCGAGCTGCCAAGTGTGCCATCTGCAGTGAGGAAGAACTGGACCATCACACGGCTCAATGGTAAATGGGGCGGGCAATCGTGAGCACATTTGGGCTCTTGGCTCACTAATGAGCCCCACGTGCGGCTTCCAACCTCGAGACTTCCCCACTTTTTTTTTTTTAGCTGGTTTTTATTTTTTAAAGCACATTACGGCTGACATTATAGACAAGATAGTTAATCAGAAATGATTTGTATCAGACCTGCAGCATAACTCTAAAAGCCTTGGCACTTGGCTTTTTTTAATGCAGTTCATAATTATGAACAGTTATCAGTAGTGAACAGAGTATAAATCATCCATAATGGCCAAGGGGAAAAAAGCTATTATCAGTCTTCCTTATGTTCCTCCAGTGTAATTGTCATAAGCCACAATCAGGATCAATGTTCATTTCTCTGACCATAATTGCATAAAGGCAGCCTTTTAATTTACCATGGAACCAGGAGGGCTAGGTAAGTGTGAAGATTACCAGTATGTGAAGGATTTTTATATTGCAGCATGCAACCACAAATGGCCCTAATTGCTCTGCTTATTGGTAGTTTCAGCAGAGGATGGAAAATATCGTGGAACTGTGGACTGGTTTTGGCTTCAATGCTGGTCCCTCTCTCTGGGGTCCGGCAGAGGGTGACAGAGCAGGGGCAACAGCTCAGGGCTCAGTTAGAATGGGGTTACCTGGCTGTGCCTGTCATCAGTGAGGTCCCAAAATCCTGAGGCAGAAGGGTGAGTGGGTACAGAACCTGCGCAAGTGGTCAAGGGCTTCCCAGTCTCAGGAAGCATTATCCATGTGTTCCTATTTGTGTTTCATGCTATTTTGAACACATGCAACTGGATTTGCAAATGGAATCCAGGTAGTTTAGTGCAGCAGTGAGAACACACAGTACTTTGCAAAGCACAAGCTGGTTGTTGGCCAGACTGTTGGGGCAGAGATCTGAAGCTGTCCTGTCCAGGTGTGTTGTTGCTAACCTCTTCTGCAGGGTTCAGAAGAGGGCTCAAGCAGAGAAGCCAGCACAGGGGTGGCTGCAGTGCTCTACCAGTGTCTGTCATCTGTCTGTCTGTCTGTCCTGCTCTCCAGGGGACTACGCCCAGCTCAGTTTGCGGATCATGTACCTGGAAGCAGGAGTGTACGATGTGCCCATCATCGTGACAGACTCAGGAAACCCCCCCTTGTACAACACCTCTGTCATCAAGGTGAAGGTGTGCCCGTGTGACGAGAACGGCGATTGCACCACCATCGGGGCTGTGGCTGCTGCAGGGCTGGGCACTGGGGCCATCATTGCCATCCTGATCTGCATCATTATCTTACTGAGTGAGTACCACAGGGCCTGGCCTAAAATCACAGACTGCTTTGGGTTGGAAAGGACCTTAAAGCTCATCTTGTTCCAACCCTTCTGTCACAGGCAGGGACACCTTCCACTATCCCAGGTTGCTCTAAGCACCATCCAGCCCGGCCTTGGACACTTCCAGGAATGGGACAGCCACAGTTTCTCTGGGCATCCTGTGCCACACCCTCACAGCAAAGAATTTCTTCCCAAAATCTGCTCCAAATCTACCCTCCTTCATGTTTCACTTTTCCCTGTTGTTCTTTTCTATAGCTTGTAGTTTTTCAAGCTCCATGCAGAGGGCTGGTCCCTGAGCTGTGGGGGTGGTTCACACATCTGCATTCAAACCTCCTTCACTGCAGCATCAGCAAAATGAGCTCTGCCTGTGTCAGACCTGTCTTTCTAAGACTTCCAGTAGCTTTCCAAATGTTATTACACCTGACAACAACTTGTAAGAAGTGAGTGTGATAGGATCGTCCACATTTTGCAGGAAAAGTTACAAGGCTTCTTTCAAATTTCTCTCTCAGATTCTCCCACAGCTCTCATGTCTGTCTGGCTGTGGGTATGCTGGTTCCCAGTACCAGATACACTGGTTATGAGACTCTAGTCCGTTGCAGAGCCAGTGCACAACTCTGTTTTTCTGGTTGTTCCAAGGAAAAAATGAATGGTAGCTATTCCCATTGCTTCTAAAATGACCTTGGATTGGGGGATCATGGGGGATCATGAGTGTTTTTAGAGGAAGGATTCTCATTTTGTCAGAAACGATGGAGGACTGGGGATACCTCACAGAGAAGGACTGGCCATCCAGTCCTCAAGGCAAAACTATCCCTTTTGCCCAGGAGTGCTGTCAGTCCCGAGCTTCCATGAGCATTACCAATAACCATGTGTGCACACACTTAAAAAGTAAAAATTATATCATTATAACTTCAAGCAGGAGTTGGCACAGTAGGACTAGATAAAAACAAGTGCTGAAATGAACAATGAGGTAAATGTTCATCAAGAAACACAGGATGAATCCATGGGACTCTCATTAAAGCTAATAGGAGTTATGGTGCTAAATCACATTTAATATTTACCCCCAGTGTGTTTTAACAGAGGGCACACAGAGCAACATATGCTCCAAATGTCACCTTATGGGGACATGACATGGTACATTAGGAGAATGGGTCACCCTGGACATCACCCACATCCTGGGCTGGTGGTGGGAATGTATTGGTGTGTAATTGATCTCCTGGACCAGCATGGAGAGTGAGGAAGAAACTGGTTGTTTGGGCAGACCCTGCTCCTCTCCCAGCCCAGCTGAGCTGATCCCTGAGCCCAGCCATGGTGCCCCATTCCTGCCCTTCATTCCCAGTTTTGGCTGCTCCCTTCAGCCAGGGTGGTTGTTGGGGGGTGAAGGTGTCCATCAGCCCCACCTCCTTTTGCTCTGCAGGATTGCTGCTGCCCCTGGGCTCAAAGTTTACACTGGAGCCACAGAGGTGATTAAACACGGGTCTTCTTTTTGCTGCTCTTGTATAAATCCAGTGCTAAAATACAATTTAAAACGGTTGAAAATCCTATTGACTGAAATTAACTTCAGCTGAAGGACATTTGATTTAAGAGATTCCTCTTTCCATTTTCAGATACATTATCCCATTTTAAATTACGGGTTTTATTACAAAAGCTTATTTTTACATTCATTGTAATTCTAATTGACTTTTTTTTTTTTATCTTGGAGAGCTGCAAAGCACTGTATCAGTGATGAAAAATGTAATTTGCAATGAGCAGTTTTACAGTTACATCTTTCCAGTGTTTTGCCTCCTTTCTATCTGTTTCATATCAGGACCTCTAAACAATGGCCTAAAAAAAGGCAGAAGAGGGATTTTCTTGTGCTGTTTGTCCATTTTAGAGTCAGCAGGTCAAAGTTGGATGACTTTAAAAGGAAGGAGAAGCAAGGGGACAGATCTAAGATTGCTCCTGTGAAGGAAGTTTATGCCTTTACCTTTGCTCAAAGGGGTTTTTTTCTGCTTCTTGCTACCTGATGTATTAGCTGCACAAATAACACATTTAGAAGAGCAATGCAGTAAAAAATTGTGAAGGGTGAAGACAATAGATTTCAAGGAAAACTACATGCAGAGTGAAAATGGTTCTAACAGCAGTAATAGCACTTCCCATTCTGCAGAGTGAATAAAAGGAAGGAGAGTGCACTACATCCACCATTGACACTTTGAAGGTCTTTATTTTTTTCCAAGGTAGCTGTAAAGGCATTAATGGCACCGTTTTTTCCACAAGTGCATGAAAAAGTATCATTTAAAAAAAAAAAGAAAAGGGAAATAAAAAGATAAACCCCAGTAACCATTATAATATTGTCTTTATGGACCAGTCAGGTATCTTGTGAGAGACTTGACAAGGAACAATGAAAAAAGAGCTTCAATAGTCTGCTAAATAGCTGAGGTTTTATATTACAGATGAGAGTTACATTTTCTTTCCTTTTCTTCTTTCCTTTCTTGAATAGATCTGGGATAAGCAATAAAGAAATGCTGAACTACCTGAAAACAGTTCTGTTAGCTGTCAGGCAGGGATGGCCACCAGTTGGCACACAATGGCAGTAATTAGCTGTCCAGTCCTCTTTGCTCACTTCACTGAGTTCCTGTTGGGTATAAACACTTCAGTGCTGGAAGGAGGAATTTGGACCTCCTCCACCTCCTGCAAGCTGGACAGTTCATCCATGTCCCCAGTGTCTGGTCTCAGCTAAAAACCCCAAAGTTTGGGATCTCACATTCTGCCTGAGTTTGCTTGTGTTGGCTGCATTGGTTTGGCACAGACCCAGGTGAAATGAACCTGGCACACTTGTTCCCACCTCCACTGTCCATCCATTGCTCCCTTATCCTGCAAATTGCCACCATTGCAGCTCAGCTTGGGGCTTGCAGGGAGAATGGAGGGGAGAGCAGAGGTGGAACTGCAGCAGCTGCCCAGGCTGAACTTCATTCTTCAGGGCATTATTTGCAGCCACTGAGTATGAGAATGAAAACGAGCAAATTAACACGTTCTTGAAGAAGATGAGATCTGGCTGCCTTACGTTAGTGGAGACTTGAGTTCCCAGATAATCTTGCATGCAGTAATTCACAGGGAGCACACAGCCCCTGGGATGTGGGTGTCCCTTTGAAGGGTGAGGTTGTGGAGCAGTGAGCCAGTGTTCCCTGTGGGTAAAGTTGTTTAAGAAGGGAAAATTTCTCATAATTCAAGAACTCTCCCTGTTACTGTGCTGAGATTAGCCAAGCCTGGCATGCAAATGCTGATGCCTGAGGAGCTTGGCTGTGTGCTACCAGATTTGCTCTCCCTCGTTCTGCAAAGCTAGCCCTATTCTCTGAAAGGATTTCAGATGATCTGAGATTTGCTTTCCAAGTCGATGGCCAAATGCATGTGCTAATGTCCTGGCTAATCTGATCTCAGAAGTCCCTCATGGACCAAAGAAGAATGTGAGGGAGGCCAAATTGGATTACAGGACCCAGTGTTGTGCATCCTCCCCAGATCAGTCTTGCCTGGCCAACTGCAGAAACCAGCAGAGACTGTCACAGTCAGGGCTTGTGACCTGAATGGACTGAACCTGTGCCACACTGCTGGAACAGACCCTCGTGCACAAATGTTGGGTATCTGCACCTCTTTCCTTCCCTGCAGCTCTCTTCCCTCCGTCTTTACGCCCCTGAATAAAATAAAGGTGGAAATATAATCCTGAAAACTCAGGATTCAGATCAAATATTTTCAGAAAGCTGCATTTTTCACACTTTCTGGTTTCTTCTCCTTTGGTTGTGTGTTTTACTCCTGATTAATCTCAGCTCAATCAGCATCGGTGATGGGTCTTAAAGAAATATTTGTAGTGGGAATCTGTCACAGAATTTACAGCTCTCACTGATTTCTCTCTCCTTTAAAAATTAGACCATGCAGTAGGTTAACATTTCATTCCTCCTGCCAGCAGCCAGGGAGGTTCTCTGCAGTGGGCAGGGGTAGGTGAGCTGTTAGGCCAGCCTCAGCCTGGCCTTGTGCTGCAGGAGCTCACCCAGCTTCCTCCCCATTTCAGCCATGGTTCTGCTGTTCGTGGTGTGGATGAAGAGGAGGGAGAAGGAGCGCCACACCAAGCAGCTCCTCATCGACCCCGAGGATGACGTCAGGGACAACATCCTCAAGTACGACGAGGAGGGAGGTGGAGAGGAGGATCAGGTGAGAAGAGCCCCTGAGTTATGGCCAAGGAGCAGCTGTGCAATCTGTCCTCTCAAAAAGGCAGAAACCACATTTTTTTTAGTAAAATACATGCAAAGGGTTGTGTTCCTTTGTTTATGAGCAGGCAGCTTTATTGGTTTCCCTGGTGTGCTGGAGAGACAACCAGTCCAGGAGATTCAGGATATTGCTGGGACACCCTCCTGTGCAAGCAGGACAATTCCAGGAGGCCAGTGCCACTGAGATTTTTCAGGCAACTTCCTGGGGAAGGACTGTAAATAACTCCATTGACAGTCATGTTCAAACTATATTTCTGTTACTTAAATCATTAAAATTTGGGTGTTTTACCAGAGATCTTCTTAAAACCAGCCGGCAACTACTGCCCTACCCAGCCCTGTGGCTGCTTTGGCTTGCTTGAGCTTCTGTGGGCTTTCCCTGCATTAACTTAATCGTCTCTAATGTGCCTTTAATTTCTTTTAATTTCTGGACATGGTTTGTGAGAAATGTCTAAAGAGATTTGGGGATTTTCTCTTTCACCACGCAGCGCGCGGTGGCAAAGCTTTGCTGGGTGACAGAGCCCTGAGCCACAGGCTGCCTGAACACGTCAGCTTTCCTCCAGTGGCTCTTCCTACAGACACCAATGCTGATATTGCATGAAAACTTCCCAGGCCTACACTCCTGGGATGTGCTTTTCCACTGCTATGTGTCCCATTCCCCAGCTAAAATAGCCAAGTTTGGTCACTCACGTTGAAGCCGATTTTTTACTCCTACCAAACACGAGTAAAGAGCCCAGGACACTCTCAAATATGATGTTCATGCAGATTATGTGACTGCACATCGTGTAATGGCTTTATTTTTGTTTGTTGAATTGGACTGCATGGTTGTAGGGCAGTGTTTAGGGATCCTACAAAACCACTGTCACGGAGGTCCCAGTGGCTTCTGGAGGCGAGCAGGCGAGCCTGGTGAGAGCTGCCATGGCAAACTCTGAGGCAGGAGTTTACCCAAACCTTGAAAAGTTCTTATTCCATAGAAAAATCCTCACAATTAACATTTCTTTTTTTTTCTTGTTGCTGTCAAGTTATTTATAAATATTGCTCCTGGAGATTCAATCATCCCTGTCTGAGCACAAGGATAGTTTTCCTGGTAGAACAAAGTAATGTTCTAAGCATTCCAAGTAGCTGAAGTTTCTGGTTTCAGGCAACTACACTGTAGGCTTAAATATTTTAGGAAGGATTCGTTAAAAATAACAGCAAAGGATGAGCAGCAAAACACCATTACCTGCATGAATACATTTTTAATGAAATATTACCTGGTTCTCATTTTGTGATAGAAACCTATTCTGTTGGGATTTTTCACAAGCAAAAAGAACATAATTACTTTGAAAGGCCTACATGCATAAATGCAATACACATTTTAATGTTTTTACTTCTGTAGAAGTGTAATTGCAATAATCTGTCTACCAACACTGTGTCTCTACATTATATTGTGTATTTTGTCAAAATGTTATGTATACACCTATGTACACACAAACAAAAGCCAGAGTTTTTTCCCAAATACTTAGACACTGTGTGAAATATTCAGGAAGTATTTAAATACTTGATTTAACTTATAAGCTGCACTCTTAGAAGGTCGATTTTATGAGCTACTCAAAGGTCAGGTTCATCTGTAATTCAGATGGAGGTGCTACATACGCAGGGATAAGATTTGCCATCAAACTTCAGCTGGAACAGAATTAGAGCCCTCGACTTGTTTGCACATTGAGTGAGTAGGTGATGTGAACGAAAAGCTCTGGGTTTCACACTGTGCCTTCCCATTTGTCACAGGATTATGATTTAAGCCAGCTCCAACAGCCAGAGACCATGGATCACGTGCTGAACAAGACACCTGGAGTCAGAAGGGTGGATGAAAGACCTATTGGTGCTGAACCGCAGTATCCCATAAGACCAGTAATCCCACATCCAGGGGATATTGGTGATTTTATTAATGAGGTATGTTCTGTAGGGGGTCCTGTGTCACATCTTCAAAGCTTGAGCAGCCAGGGAAAGGATTGGCATGAGCAAAGGATGCAAGGTTTGGCTTAATGAAGGCATTGAACCAGAAAAAAGCCCAAGATTTCTGTCTTGTGGGTGTCACAAACACCATGCTTCTCAGCACCCAGGCAGAATGAGCCATTTGTGGCACCTGGATTTGTAATTATTTCAGCAGCGTGTGCCTTCCTCGTAAGCTTTGTTTGGTGTACAGCCTCAAAGAGTTTGCAGCACAGAGAGACTCAGACCAGAGAGGGTTTCTTTATTTTATGTTAGATTACTGCTTCTTTATCTGCCTGTACAAATATCTATCCATTTGGTATTTCTTATCTCATTTTTAGTTTTGAGTGATTGAGTGGTTACAAACCAATCAATGCATTATTTCCTCCGAGACAAAGCACACCATCCATTTCCTAAGCCAGAAAAATAAATGTTACAGCCATTTAATTCCATTATTACATGCATTTCCTGCTGTGCTTTTCTCATTTTCATCGTTAAAATCCCTTCCTCCTTTGTCCTTTTGCCCATCCTTCACTCACATTTACACACATCCATGCTGGTGGAGACTCACTCTTCTCACACACACACCCCTGTTGCTGAAACCAGTTCCACCTCCCCACGCTGAAGCCAGGGCTTCTGAAGGTGGGAATGTGGAACATTTGCTTTATTGCAGGGCTATTCCACCCGGCTTTTCCTGATACTGGGCTCTGCAGCAAAGCAATTCTTTTTCTCCATATCCCGAGGCCATTTCCATGGCCAGCCTACACTGCTGCCCACGCTGCACAGGAGCAGCAGTGCTCCCCAGCCCTCTGCCCAGGATTCCACACCCCACGTCTGTCTTAACTGCAGAATTTTGCCAGGAGTGACTTTTTTTTTATTATTATTTTGTTTTCCTGAAGGAATGAAAATCATCAGAATTAAAATACTGGGAGAGGAAGGGCGCTGGTTTTTGTTTCATTGGCTAAGCTGGAAATCTCAACAGGCAACCCCAGAAAGCTGGCCAGGACAGAAAGCTTTCCAGATCCAGAAATGGATCATTGGAAATAACTCCCCTGCCACTAAATACAGCTCTCTGTAGGGACACTGGGAGTTACTGGGTTTTCTTCTGGGGGCAGCTGAACGATCTCTACCTGGAGGTGCATCCAGCCCCGGGTCCCTCATTTTTGCCTTTGAGCTTTGCTGCAGGGACCCCAAATGTGCCCCCCAGCCCCTCTCAAACCCCGTGGTGGGCATTAACACCATGTGTTCACCCCCCTAGGGCCTGCGGGCAGCAGACAACGACCCCACAGCCCCCCCCTACGATTCCCTGCTGGTTTTTGACTACGAGGGCAGCGGCTCCACTGCTGGCTCCGTCAGCTCCCTCAACTCCTCCAGCTCCGGGGACCAGGACTACGACTACCTGAACGACTGGGGGCCCAGGTTCAAGAAACTGGCGGACATGTACGGGGGAGGAGAGGAAGATTAAACTGACCTCATCTTATTTAAAAAAAAAAAAAAAAATTTAAAAAAAAAAAAGTTTAAAAAAAAAAAAAAAGAAGAAGGAGAAGAAGAGAGAAAAAAATTTAAGGAAAAAACAACAAACAAACCCACAGACAACGTTAACAAAAAGAGCCGATGCAGGAGCAAGAACTGTACAGATGTGGCAGCTTTTTTAATTAATATCCCCTGCTGACTGTATTGTTATTTTTAGTGGTGATATAGGAGGTTTCTTTTTTTTTTTTTCCTTTTTTTTTCCTTTTTATTTTTTTTTCCTAGAATATTGAGCTGTCTCGCATGAACACTTGTCTCTGCTGCAGGTTTCTTTTTGGGGTTTTTTTTGGTTTTTTTAATGTCAGCTGGGATATTGCTCGTTTACCTGCTTTATGACTAAAGAGAGTGAAAGGCACTCTGTCTTAACTTGAATTTCTTAGAACAGAAGCACTGTTTTTAAAATATATATATATATATATATATTTGAAAGTGCCTTTTGGTGCATGTGTCAGATTCCCTTCAATCTCAGGAGTGATGAAAACAAACATACAACCATCCTGGGCAGCACTCCCTGTGACCCTAAGCCAGTTCTAGCTGGGAAGGAGTTAACAAAAAGGAACTGTGGAGATTGTTTCTTTTTTGCCTTTTTTTGTTCTGTTTTGTTTTGTTGGGTTTTTTTTTTTTTTTTTTTTTAAGGGGGTGACTCATTCTGGGGTGGAAGAGGATGGCGGGTGGGGAGTGGGGGAGATGTTTTGAGTTGAAATCTTAACAGCCATCTTTAAGCCTCAGCAGGTGGTGAACTAGTCATCATGTTGTATATAATTCAGTGTTATCAGATGCAAAATACTGACCAGAGGGCTCTGCTGGCCCCTGGTCACACTCAATGTAGCTGCATAGAACTATAGCATTGATAAAGCCTTTGGTTATTGCAACAGAAATCTCCGACAGCCCTTGCCTAAACCCTACAAAGTAAATCGTGACATGACCAAAGGCCCATCTGTTTGTTTTTCTGCTGTCGCCGTGTTTGGGCTCCCACGACCTCGTGAGCGACGGACGCACCGGCGGGGTGAGGAGGAGGAGGAGGAGGAGGTGGTGATGATGATGGTGGTGGTGGTGTCCCCCAGCCCTGAGGATGCCCAGCCCTGGTGCTGCTCTCCCGGGCTCAGGCAGGGTTTGTGTGGCATCGCCGCTCGCGGCCGAGGCAGTGCCAAGGACAGGGACAAGGTTACCCACACTTTTCCCATCCCTAAGTATGGAGTTAGTCTAGTACCACATTAATGCCTTGGAGCATTAGTAGCCAAAGCTCAACAACATCGTGTAACTCAGCTAATGTGTGTCCTTTCTATTTGATGGGTAGGCGCTGCTATCTGTAGTAAATGTGTTTTTTTGGAGAAGAAGTGCAACGAGGGCCTGTTAAGTATCTTGTGGTTAATATGCTCAAGCATTGCCAAGTAAGCAAGAGGTTTCACAGCATCCAGGCATAATTCAACATCAGTATTATAAATGGTAGCAAACTACCTAGTTTATATGTAGGGTCAGTTTAACCAGTAACAAATAGTTATTAGCTTTTTTTATTACATTTTTCCTTTACTGATTTGGACTAGTGGGTTTATGTCTAATGTTTGTAAAATGATTTAGACTGCATGGATGTGTAATATAAACCACATTTAATGGATTATGAGCCACTTAATTAATGTGCTATGAAATCTTGGATTACCTGTGTTTTATATTCTGCAGACGATTTTGCAGTGGTTTCGCTAAAACTTGTAAAAGTGCTTAGATATATTTTCCTTTAAATCCAAGAATGTGCACAGTATTGGAAGGTGATTATCCGGGGGATAATCACGCTTTTTTTGATATCTCTATTGATTCTCAAGTTGAATGCTAAGAGTTAAAGGGGGGGAGGCGGGGGGAGCGAGCGCGTGCACATGAGAGCGAGAATGAGAGGACGAGAGCTTGCGGTGATGAGTGGGCACCTTTCAGAGGGTAAACTGGGCTGCAAGATCGTCTCTATAGATTTTTGAAATGCTCCTAGTGCATTTTATATTTCATTGTATCATATTTTCTATAAAATGCAATTTCTGTAAATTAATGAGCATTTGAAATGTGTCTTGTATGAAGTGGAATATGGTAAAAGTCTGCCCGAGGGGACTTCAGCATTACCAGGATGTTATTAACTACCAAGGGTGAGATCTTTCTTTTTGTCTTGGTCAGTCAGTTGTTCAGTCAATGGGTCAGTTTGTCTTTCATGGCTCGGAGAGCAAACTCACTCTCACCCATGGTTCTTAAGGAGACCAGGAGGCAATAGTGTGGACCTCAGAGGACAGGGACGGCACTAATGGCAGCAGCAAGGTGAGGATGTCACACCACAGGCATGGGCTGGCAGCACCTGGCACTCTTCCAGATTCCCATTCCATCGTTGTGAACTCAGTCATCTTGTGTGACCACCCTGACAGTCTTGGTTTGCTTCTACCGTGTGCCATCCCCCTCCTCTTGACCACTCTTAGCAAACCTCTCAGCCCCTGTTCCCAGCCACCTGGCACAGAGGCTGCATGGCCCTGCAGCCTCTCTTCCTTACCCATGGCACTCTCGATTCTTCCCTGTTTCTTTTGGAAAAGCCACGGGCTGGAATATTTCACCACCAGGGCCTTGCACCTCTGCAGAAGCTGCCTGGGCACAGGCGGAGTGAATAATAAAAATGCTCTTGGTGTTTCTTGCTGCTGGTGTCCATCGCCGTAGCCTCATCACCGACAGAGGAGAAGGATTCAGCTCAAGGGCTGGGTGATGCTGGTGGCTCTCCATCCATTGGGTTGGTGCCACTGCCCGCCAGCTCCGTGCGTCTCCTGGAATGCTCGTGTGGATCCTGCAATGCCAGGTCTCTGCTGTGAGCTGTGCCTTGCCATCCACCTGGCACAGCTTACCTGGGAGAGCGGCTCAATCCCTGCTCCAGAGCGCTTGGTGCTTAACATCTGCTGTGGCTTTGGCTGGGATGAGGGATTTCAGGTAGGGAAGGGCTGGCAGGGATGTGGGACGGCGGCTCCGGGCCATCGGCAGCGCGCGCTCTCCCCAGCGGTGAAAGGAGCCACTTAGCCATGAAGGGGATGTTGTCTGACTTCAGCTTGTCTAAACATTTCAGGTTTTCAAGAGCATTTATGCAACCTAAGTCAAACAAAACTCTTCGAGTGATTAAAAATAACCCAACCTGTTTCCACTGGCAACCTTTCTTTAAAATCAGCGGATATTTTTTCTGCAGCATTTGCAATCCAGCTGTTGCAATCCCACGAGCCTATAAATCAAACCAACCAGATTATTGTGTTTTGACCCAGTTCTGCTCAGTCTCCCTCTGCAGAAACTCTCCTTCCTCTTCCTTCTTTTCCTCTTCCCTTTTCTCCTCCCTGCATCCTCCCTCTCTGAGTTTTACAGCCCCATAAGCAGCAACAGCAGCAGCAGCAGCATCAAGCCCTTTTTCTCACAGTGGGACCAGTGGAAGGTAAGGAGCACATCCAGCAATGAAAACAGATCACTTTTTACAAACCTTTTTGCTTGCTAATGTTACTGATGGTTTGTAACCCAGCTAAGAAAATTTACATTAATCAACGGAGTCCCATTGACAAGGTCAAGACTTTGCCATCACTCTGTCCCCCTCTTTTCCTCATGGATGTGACACAGTGACAACCAGTTGCAGCTGGAGGTGATGGTGACTTGCAAGGAACTGCTGTGAGGCAAAGAACCGTTTGGCTGAGCCTGCAGTTGCTGTTTTTTCTCAGAGGCCACAGGAGGGTTAATGCAGTGAGACCAGAGTCCCTGTTCCCTGAGTAATCTAAATGAAAACATTCAAACTATTTGAAGAAGTGATCCCCACTCTTTGTACCCTACAAGGCAGCAGGGAAGGACTTGCTTCCAGGCAGGTGGAGGGGATCTTGTCCCTCAAACACCCCTGTCCCACCCCATTACCCCATAGCACTGCCAGGGGACACCTCCACAGCTGTCCCTGCTGGCTAAGGGATGGGGAGAGCGAGTTCCCAGGGCACTGGGGCCAGACAAGTCTGGTGACCTCCATCCTCCTAAGGATGAGGATTGCACATCCCCAAGCCAGGGAGGACTGTGCAGGCTCCTTGTCACTGCTGTACCCACAGCCACCCCTGGCAGAGCATGGCCCACAGCCCGGGTGCTCTGTTTATCGTGTAGCCTAAACCTGGGAGCAGCATCAGTCACAGAAATGCTTTGCAAGGCAAGGAGGAGATTCAGCAGGTAATTAATGACTAATTAAATAGGCTAAGTAAATAGGCAAGTCTGTTCTAGGTGTCCCACATTCTAGTCATAGTTTCGCTGCTGGCATTGTGTTTTCCATTTTTTTTCCCCTTTTTTGTTAGACCAGGCAATGCCATTGGCAGTGATGGGGAGTTTGCTCCCCGTGGGTTTTTAGGGACAGGCAGGTCCAAATCCAGCCTTCAGAAGTGGGATTTCAGAGGTGGCTGTATCACCTGCTTCACGTAGGATGGACATTCGGGCAGTGAAGAACAGCAATGGTCAGTGCAGCGTCTGTACCACACAATATGCCAAGATTGCAACTTTGTTTAATCTAAAAAAAAAAAAAACATATTAAAGGTAAAATACAGAACTTTTATTTGTGATGTCTTTTGGAGCTCTTCATTGTAAGTGTGAAAATAAATACTGGGGGAGGGGGGGAAATGCTGTGTCACGATGAATGCAAGTGTTTAAAACAACAGCCAGACAACGTAGGTGTCTCCCACGCAAATTAGCTCAGTTTCATGGGAAAAATAAAACTTCTTTCCAGTCCACACCAACCCCACACACAACTGTTCACACACAGTGTACATAATGTAGTTAGTGCTTGAAGCTACAAACCTGATAGGGGAAAAAACAACAACATATAGATGTATAATTGGAGCACTTTTTCTTTTCTTTTTTTTTTTTTTTTTATTTTATTTTAATGATTGATTTTGCATGTTTCCTTTCTGATGGAGAAGCTGTGTAGCAGCCCGCATGACTGTGGTTGTTCTCAAGGAAGACTTCTGCTGTTCTGCTGTATTCACACTGAAGCGCAAAAGCAAAAGTTAACCCAGTTCAAAAACCTTTTTTTGTAACCGCCAACAGCACAAATATTTTGTATTGTTGTTTGTACCATTTTTGTACCAAAAACAAAAGAGGAAAAAAAAAAAAAAAAAGAGGGAAGAAAGTAAATGTTTTCAATGTGTTTTTAGTGCCACTGCAATCTTGGTTTCCAAACTGAGTGACAGGTTTGCTGATTTATTGTGTAACAAAGCTGAACTGGCGCACTGACGCCTGGCTCCAGTGTAATAAAAATAAAGTCCCCCTTTTGAATAGTCTCACTTGCTTTTTTTTTTTAATTAATATTTTTTGTTTGTTTGTTTCATTTTCCTTACCTGTACGTCCCCCCCAGCTAAGTCACTGTTCGTGGCTCCTATACTCACAGTGAGGACCACAGTTATACCCCAGCAAGGGGTGGGTCCAGGTGCACACAGACATCCCTGGGGGTTTTGGAGATCTTGGGTTCTCCTGCTGAAATTTGCATTCATTAAAGGCAGGAGCGTGGCTCCCCTCTGGCCCATGTTGTTGTTTGGATCATGGATGAGGTGGTGCAGGTTCCTCCCTCATCCCCAGGTGACCCATTTCTGCTGAACTGAGCTGTTGGTGCAAATCAGTTGGGTGGTGATTTCACTCCTGCAGCCCCAGATGTTTCTGATTTAGCACAATTCCAGCACGTTCAGGGGTCTTACCTTGCTGCTAACACATCGGTCACCCCTGACTGCTGCATCAGGGCATCCAGCCCCTCCACCTGCCCACTGCCAGGGAACAGGAATGGTCCAAAACAGTTTTTGGGAATGACTGAGCACCCTGGGCCAGCTGATGGCCTGCAGAGGAAACCTGAGCTTGTTTCTCCCCGTTGTATTTCTGCACCTTCTCTGCAAGTGCAGGAACAAAGTCACGACTGGAGATGCTGCTGTGAGTGTGCAAACCCTTCACGTCAGCATTGCTGTGTATTACAGCAGCACATCTCCTTCAGGGCCAACATTCCTGCTTTTCTGCAGCTGCCTTCCCTGGTGGTTTCACCCCTGGGAAGGGGGGATACACCCCCTGGTGCTGGGCTGAGCAGCAGGTGCACAATTAGCAATTAGTGCTGGCAGCCATCGCTCAGGACGCCCTGTCCCGGTGGAAGTTGTGTCTCCATCACTGTCACCCCAACACCAACCCTCACATGCCACGGTTAGTGAGGCTTCAGCAGGTCCCGAGGCTGAGTGAGGCCAGCAGGTCACACTCCAGTGATCTGTGGAGCTGTTGTGGCCAAGCGTGTGGAAGGCAGTGCTGTCTCATTTTTAATAAACATTAAGATGAATGCAAATCCTGTACATGGCAATTTACTTCCCCCCGGAGTCAGCTAGGAATATTTTATTGCAAGTTTTGCTAATTCTCAAGCTGTTCTGTTTCTTAGAATTATCTTTAACTACTGAATAATGCAAGACTGTTGCATCACAAATATTAGTTTCTGCTATCAGTGGAAGGCTGGGCTCTCATCATCGTGTTATTAGGCTCTTATCTGCCTGCAGAAAGTCTTGTTCCTCAAATGATTTAGCTGCATGCTTAACTTTGACCATGTGAATAGTTTTCCTAAGCTGATGGAAACAGCTGCCCTCCCCTAAGTCCAGGGACTTTTGTACCAAAATTAAAAACAACAACAATTACTATGACAGTTATTATTATAGGCTCTTGGGTTAGGGTTTTTCTCCCAAGTCAGATACCAGAATTTGAAATAGAATTTGGTTCAGATCAAACAGAAGCACACAGGGATTATGATTTTTTATTTTTCAATAAATGAAATAACAGAATTTTTCTTTGTTCTCCTGACTAAAACCTTTGCCTTTACCAAGACCTTTTCATGCTCACCCCTCCTCCCCAATTTCTTTTTAAATACAGAGCAGGGTTTTGGCCAAAAACTGAGTTAACAGACACAAGAAACTAAAAAAAAAGAGATCAACCCTAACTCTGTATGCCATACTGCACTACTGTCAAAAAAGCTCCTGGGTGAGGACAGAGGCATTGGGAAGGTGAAATGTTTTATTAATCACTGGCCAAGTTGTTTACTAGGCTAAAAAAAATATATTAAGAAAAGGTAAAAGAGGTCAAAGACCTCTTTTCTGGCAAATTCATTCCACACGTAAAGAAAAAAGTGCTCAGCTGTCCTGATGACATGGTGAGGTCCTGTGTGCAGCTGAGCACCTTCACCTTCACACACCCTTGGTGTGCACATCCCTTTGCCCAAAACTAGCATGCACTGGTGCTGAGACTGAGCTTGAGCCTCTTTCCCTGCATTTATTGTTATCACTAGGGTCAAAAACTCCTCAAAAGGCCAGGGTGGGATAGGCAGGGACAGAAGGACACCTGTGGGAAGCCCATGCCCAGCTAAGTAGCTCCCTTAGCTAGTTCACTTGAAAACATCCCCAGCATTTCTTGCAGCCACCACAACAGCAGCACCACACCAGGAGTATTCAGGAGTTCCAGGGGCAGCTGGAACCCTCTTAGTTCCTCTTATCCCTCTTAGTACTGGGATGCACTGACAGGACAGGGACAAGCAAGGGCACCCAAAGAGGATGGGCTTCAGCAGGCACTGCCCTCTGCTCAGATGGCCCTAGCAGTGCTCCAGTTATTATTTATGGTGTCCCCCGTTCCCATTCAGGGCAGATCTGCACGGGGAAAGAGAGTTAATGAGGCATTCAGGATTTGGATGTCGGTGCAAAGCAGAGGGGAGCTGGGAGCTCCCAGCCTGAACCTGAGCAGGGAGCAGAGGATCCCTCACCAGCAGTGGGGCTGGAGCAGCCCCCAAGCAGAGAGTGAGGCACAGACATCCTGGGACACGGGCAGCAGCATCGTTTCACAACAGCAAACCCTTCATCCCAATAGAGCTGTAGGATTTTCTCCCACTGCCCTCTCACCATGATTAATTACAGCTGCTCTGCACTCAGTGCCCCAGCACAATCCATCTCTCCTGCTCCTGGCCTCACCCTCCTCCTCCCCACTTTCTTTTTTTAATGAGAACATGGTTTTGTTCTTTTTTTTTTTACTGCAATGCTCTTCCCAAGCAGGGCCACAGCAGCAGGGGGTGGCTGTGGCAAGGGCAGTGTCCCCCCGTGGGGTTACAGTACAGCACAGTCCAGTCTGGTGACAGGGGCCCTGTGCCATGGCCAGGACTTAAAGATACAAATTTAATACACCTTCCTGGCTATTGCTGGGGTTTTGTGAAAATCCAGGGCTTGCTGGCTGGTTTTCCCTCCCTGCTGCTGCCCTCATTCATCCCCTTCTTGATGGAGATCAGAGGACTGGGGAGGAGGGACATCTCCATCAACACCTTTCATCCATCCCCTTGTAAAGGTGATTTTTAAGCCAGTCTAACCCAAATGACCCCAAACCTTTGCTGAAGTACCTGGAGGCCTTGGTGAGCTGTACTCAGTATACAGGGTTGGAAGGGAAACTTTACTTCAAAGTCTTGCATTCATTGATCAATGGTTTTAGGAAGGGTCATTTCCACCTGCAGCCAAAGGAAAAGAGTCCATCCTCAGCAAATTGGGAATTCCCAACCTGGGCCAGGCTCTCACTGTGTGCAGGGTTGTGAACCCCAAAGCACACACTGACCCTACAAGAAGTGCATTTAAGAGCAGCAGCTGCCATTCGAGGCATTTTTAGTCATTAAATCACTGTGTAAACAAGTCCTGGTTTGCCTTGGCAAGCAAGATCCCGTGCCATGGACTTTCCTGGTGCTGGTGCTGGCCTGTCACTGGCACCTCTAAAAATCTATCATTAGATCTGGCAATAAAAACGTGGAAGAATCATCATCTGATGCTCAGCAGCTGCTAAACTGAGCTGGGCAGGCGGGCACAAGGATTAGCTGGAGGTGAGGTGGGAAGGACAGATAGCTGGGCTGGGTGTGTCATTCAAAATAATTCAGACCTACCTTGGTTTGGAGAATTAGCACAGCTCCTCTGGCTTGTGCTTATCCTGGCTCTGTTTTACCCTCCAAGAACTCACAAATATTGGCAAATAAAAACCAAGCTGGTGTTCATCCAGAAGTTTTCCTCAGAGAGATGAACTCTCTCTCTGCCTGTGCTAGAAGCTGCTAAAAGTGGATTGTCAAAAATCCCTGGCAGGCTATAGAAGGAATAAAGCAAAATCGGGTCTCTGTCAATACTCCCAATCTTCATAAACCAGATTTATGATATCTGAGGCCACATGGAAGCTTTGTAACCGAGTACATAACAACCATGCCATTAACCTGTGCTATCTATAGCCAAACTCATTACTTTATGAAGTAGTTTGAGTTACCTCAGAGTGTAAAGGGCAAACCAACTAATCTTGACCTGTGCAAACCATATTGATTGGGATGGAGTGCAAATCAGAGATACAGATACACACATTTGTGTGAGCTCTGCCTCCTCACTGCTCCCCACTGGCAGCCAGCTCACAGACTGACATGCATTTACATCACAAATCTTCTCTCACGTTGTGCCCTGAGAAGGAGGGAGTACCTTGCTTTAACACAGTGCTATCGATGCTGAGGGCTCCAGCAATAACCATTGGATTATCACAATTCACATTTTATCAGGGACTGGGATTGAGTTGCTTTTTAGCCTTTTGTAGGGACAGAAAGGAATTCAGCACCCTGTAAAAAAAGGCACAGGAGGCACCACAGAGGAGAGGATGCAGGAATTTGGACCCCAAATTCCAGACCTCAGGCAAAAAGAAATGTCAGGAAGGCAATACATCACATCACTATAGTACTGTATAAAATATTTAACTTCTAAGTACATTACCAAAGTGGTTTCTTTTGACATTACATTTGTGCTCTTGTAAAAGGCATGAAGCCAAGAGCAAAAATCCATCCCAGAACAACCAAACATCGCTGCAGTGCCACGGCTGTGCTGGCTCAGGGGACCTGGGACAAGTCTGACAAGAAATTCTCATTACCTCCTGCCCCAGTGCAGGATGCCACCACAGCCATGTGCTGTGCACAGCCCCCAAGCCCTGGCTAAGACACACTTTTGAGTACATCAGGGCAGGAAAGCATGTTTGTTCAGGAGAATCCTGATACTTAAGTGCCTCTGATGAAAAGCATTTTATCATCTTCCCTGCCTTAATGCAAGGAAACATGAAAATGGAGAGCAGGGCTTTGCTGCAGTACCCAGCCCCCTGCAAGCAGGCAGTGCCTCGCTTCCAAGGTGTAGAACAAATAGAAAAGGAACAATCTTTTCCTTGCTTAAAATGCTACTCTAAATTTTTCACTGAGTATCTTACTTTTCCATTTGTTCTGCTTCTGTTTATGCTTGTCTCTCCCATTTGTTCTTAGACTTCTGCAGCTGCAGAGGGACCCTGGTGGCACTGAGGCAACTGTATGTGCAGGGAGGTGGAGGGGTGGACCTGCTTAGCTTGACATTTTACAAAGAAAATTATTTTAGTGCAGCAATCTCTTCACAAGAAAAAAAAATAAAAAGGTAACACAAAACAGCCCTAAAAACAAACAAAGAATCAAAATATGTTCAGCCAGACTCATCAAAGAAACAAATGAGGCTTCTGCCAAACTGGAAATTATGTCCAGTCATTGGGAATTCCCTGGCTGTGCTACCCCTCTGCAAATGGAATCTCTGTCCCCATCATTTTGGTTCCCTCCTTCTAGGGGGAGATTGCAGTCAACCTATAGACTTCAGCCCAAGTAGAAGAGGGTTTCTTTTAAGAGAACCTCCACATTTCATTGCCTTAGAACAGCATAGGTGAACAGGTAAAGGGTCAAGTCCAGGCTGAACCTGCCTTCTGCAGGGGAGTATCAGGGCAGGGTCCTCAAGGACCACTTTTCTCAAAGCATCCCAATGAGCACAGCCCAACAACAGAGGCTCCCAGCAGGCTGAGCATGGAGCAGAGGGCAATACTGGGTTATCTCCAGAAAGGAGATGTCTTTTTAGCAGGATTTCTTAAGCAAAAGCAGCTGTGCTCTGCCTGCATTCCCCCCCACTTCCCCTGCTTCCCCCTGCTCCTCAGAAACAGTTGAACTCCTTGACAAAGAGAAACTAAATCTGATGAAGCCAGCAAGATAATTAAGCTCCTGCATCTTTGTTATCTTTGTTCAGGCAGGAAAAGAGATCTTAAAACTGCCCTGAAGAGGGATAAAGCCTCCAAGGGGTCTTGCAGCCACCTACAAGAAACCATGAGGAACTCCACATCTATTGCACTGGCACTTGTAGGATGCCTTGTTTGCTATGAGGTCACTGTCCAACATCCCCACCAGGTGCCTGGAGTCCCAAAATCAGCCCTGTTCCTCCTGCCAGTGAGACAGGGCATCTGGAGGAGCGTGTCCCCCCCTGGCTCAGCAGGATGGGGAGCAGGGCAGGGTCAATCCCAGCCAGGCAGCTTCTGCTTCCCCAGCTGCTCCCAGAGCTGTGCAAGGGCTGCCAGGCCGTGGCCCAGGGTATTTCAAATGTCTGAAAATCATCCCATGGGCTCCATCCTAGTTATTTATAGGAGCTTATTCTCGAAAATCTCAGTGGGGATTGGAGCCCTGCTATGCTAAATCCTCTCCAAACACATATTAACAGACCCCAGACCGGGCTCGCTGCTCAAGTTATGATTTAAAGTCTGCATGGAGATGGCAGGTCGGAAGCAAACCTTCCCCAGGAATATGCTGCAGACCTCAAAATATTCATTGCCATCTGTCCTTTTTTGTCGTGGCTTTATAGAGCTCTTCTCAGAGTGAGTCCTGCCCTGGGCAGGGTGATGCCAAGGCTCCTGAGGAGCATTCAGCAGATGATAACAGAAAATGTCCAGGACATGCAGTTTGCTGGTGGAGACAAAGCGGCCAGAGCGAGCTGGGTAATCCTGACAGGCTGCCTGCTCTGGGACAGCCTAATGCTGCTCCTTGCAGACAGAAGGTCTTTTGGACTGATTGCATTATAATTTAATCCATCCTTCAGCGATTTTAGCTCTCAAGATTGTTGTTATTTTACACCTCAGCAGAAGTTCACGAGGAACAAAATGAGGTTGCAATCCTCTAGGGGAAGTTGGCAAGAGTCACAAATCCATCTTTGTGGATACAGATTTAAGCTTAGGTCCAAATAATTAGTTCTTTACCCAGGCCTTAAGCTAAGGAGGCAGTTAGTTCATCTGCAGAGGCTGCAGAATATCTTCCTGGGAAACTGCAACACACTCACATTCCTTTTCCACACTCATTTATAAAGCAAAGGTTCCATGCAGTGCTGGATGTGGCTCATAATCAGGAGCCCCTGTACAGTGAGGGCAGGATGACCCAGAGCTCCTGGAGGTGCCAGGAGGAGCTTTCCCCAGGGACCAGAGAGACCTAAAACTGGCTCTAAACTGAAGCTCATTTGGATAAACAGCCTTTTCTTCCACCTTCTCCTTTCTCAGGCAGCCTCGTGCTGCTGTAGAACTGACAACGTCTGTGGCTGTTTGGTCCCCCATCAGAAAGTCCAGCAGGATGGGAGGAGGGAGGCTGCACTCACTAAGGAATTCCAAGGGCATTCCCAGCAGCAAGTCTCTGCCTTTGAAAATTCACCACGAATTAGCTGTGCCTTTAGCACCACTGATCAGAGGCACATCTAAGAAAAGCCTGTCAGTGCAAACACCACAAGAGCCTTGGGGGATAGGAAGTGGCACAGTCCCTGTCCTCCCAGGAGTTGCTCCTTGCTCTCCCTGCCCTATGGATAACATCTTTGTGGGAGATGCAGAGCTGCTGTGGAGCAGTGAAATGCTGGGATCCAACTGTGCTTTAGCTCATTGCCACAGCTCCCTTGTTGCAGACACAGCCAAACCAAAGGAAGGGATGAAGGGCCCCCCAATGCCCCTCCTGCCCACACCTCTAACAGAATTTCTGAAAGAGTGCTCAGTAAGTTCTCCATCTCACACACAGGCTTTGATTCTCCCTTGGCAGGGAACATAAACCCACCCTGCAGGCTGCCCTGCTGGCCAGGCTGTGAGCCCAAGAGACCTGGGAAATTCAGTTCTTGTTTCATGCCTTCTGCTCCCCAGAGGATGACCCAAACTCATCATTAGGGCACCCCAAGCCTCCACTTCTCCAGTCCCTCCCTTCAGAGGCCATGGGGACACCATGGGGACACATTTCTCAGGCTGCCACTGAGGAGTGATGGCTCTATCAGCCTCCCTCTGCCTGCCTGCACCTTCCCTTATTTATTCCCCACTTTGAGCAGCAGTGTGTGGCTGCTGAAGCATTTGGAAGTTTGTGCAAAGGTTTTATTGCTTCATTTTTAACCTCTGCACAAATGTCTACATCATTAACTTAGGTTTTTTAACTCTGGATCACGTCCCCTCTGTGCTTTTCTCTTCCTGGATATCCCCATGCTCCTCTCCCTGTCAGGCAAAGTGGAATGGGATCCTGGAGGGGAAGATTTATTAGAGCTGAGGTTCTTTTTCTCCAGGAAGGGTTGGTCTGGATTTTTTCCGTGCCATGTGCAAAGATGTGCACACACAAGATCTGGTTCTCCACCACTCACTTCATTCCCATGTGTTGACTCCTCAAAGGCAAACAAACCCACCCCAGTTCCTCTCCCACAGCCCATGACTTGCTGAGAGGCAGCAATACAAAGCCATGGCACACACACCAGTATCCAAAACCTGCCCACAGCCCCCTTTCACCACGGAAACACCAAAGCCTGGCCTGGAAAACCAAAGCTGTGACCAAGATCACAGCCACCACTTCCCTCAACCCACTGGGACATCTGCTGGAAAGCAGACTTGTGACAAACTGTGCCAAAATTATCACTCATTTGTGATGCCCTGCTTTAAATTCCCACCAGCATGAGCTTATCCACCCCATGCCACTTGGGGAATTACCATGACAAACCCTACAGGGCAGGAAGCTGGAGCTGGGCTGTGTCACCAACAGCCCCAAGTCCCCATCCCTGAGGAGAAGCTGCAGGAGATGCAGCCCCATCTCTTGCAGAGACCCCTTCACCACCTTCATTTCACATCTCAACCCACCACAGCAAAACATCTGATCGCACCCCATGCAACCAAGGGGTTAAAATAGTGCAGCTGTTGCAAAATTTATCGTGCCCTGACATTCCTACCTGATCTCCTTACTTTTCCACAGGTAATAAAGAAGCAGCACAGATTTTCTTCTTCCTTTTGAAGATGTGCTCCTGCAGCCCTGGGTATGCACACTGGCCATTTTGCCCTTATCCTGAAAGGGCTTGGCACAATTTTCCTGGTTTGAAAACACCCCTTGTCCTTGTCAGCAGGTCTAACCTACAGCCAGGCATACAGCATGTAGGGACACACCAGCAGTGACTTGGCATTCCAATAACCTCATGATTCCTTGGACTTCAGGGGTCACTTTCCTGCCACCAGTGGCAAAACTCAACCCCCAGGAACAGCGTGTTCAGCGTTTCTGATCATCTCAAACCATGTCTTCAAGGTGGGGGGATAAGATATGCAGAGCAAAATTCTTCCAGAGTAGGAATTCTGCCTCTGCAAACATTAGCGATGCAGGCGTCGTATCGGGGATTATCCACTGTCATGGCGTGTAGAGGGAAGATGGATTTCAAGATGATAATAGGAATGACACACGTTGCTTTTTCCCCTTTCTGCTGACACACAATTTAGCAGTCACTGCAGATTTTTCTTCCCATTTAATACTTCCCTTTAATAGCCAAGGAGCTCATGTTAATTCAGATGATCTTTCCCGCAGCACGATGAGGAAGGGTGCCTCTTCTAGAAGCTTTTTTCCCAGTCTCAGTGGCTGTGGTTAATAAAAAAATATCTCCTGTGGCATCAAAAAGGCCACGGACAACGTGTCCTTTACCACACTATCAAACTCCACTTGACCCAAGGTTGGGCAGAGTCAACAGTGTTTAAAAATTAAACTCTCCTAATAGCATCTCCTCCTAGGAGGGGTCCAAGGAGGTTTCTCAATGTATTTTCAGGACTGAAGGGGATGCAGTGAGTGTCCTCCTGCCTGCCATCCTGTCCCTGAGGCAGGATCCCCATGGCAGGCAGGCCAGGCACTGGTGGGGACCCTGTGGTGACAGCATGATAGGAGAGAGGGACATGGGGCAGCAGGGCTGGAACTCCAACAGGCATTCCCAGATCAGGGGGATGTGCTCCCCTATCCTCCCCTGCAAACCTCACCCTCAGAGGGTTGGGCAAGACAGGAGATATTTTACATGTGCTTCTTGGTTTTATTCCAATTTCCCCATTTCCCCTTCCCCTGAGCGTGCCCTAACCCAAAGCCATGCTGACCCCAGGCTGTGGGCCAACCCTGGCCCTGGTAGCAGGAGATGGGAGCAGGGTTATGGTCTCCCTGATCTCCCCACATGCCAGGGAAGGTCTTTTCTTGGCAGCTCACCCCAGATGGGAAATTGCATCCTACTTTTATTTGTATTTTTTTCCAATAAAGTGTAGCTGGCGGTCAGGAAACCCACAAGCAAACTTCCTCCTCACTTAAACAAACAGCAAAATCATTACAAAATTCTCTCCTGTGCATTGCAGTTGCATATATTCACTTACCCTATAGAGCAGAAACATGGGGCATTGCTTAATTAAGGATGTGGGTGTAGAGGCTCCAGGAGCAGAGATTTCACATGCAAATCTCCCAGCTCTGAGCACAGCCAGAGTACATAGGGAGCATATTAATGCTTTGTGCAGTGAGCCCCCCTGCCTAAATCAGTGGCTAAACTCAATCTGAGGGAAGGAACTACTGTGCTGAGCAATCCTGGGCTCTCTGCTCTTGTTGAACTTTATTTATTTACCCAAAAGCATCCCATGGATGGAGCTAGAGAAGTGAGGGCATCTCCACACAGACCTCACTGAATGCCAGCCCATCAGAAGCCCCTCCCTCATTCCTCTCCCTGCCCTGAAATAATGATATAAACCCAGCGTTTTCAACTTCTTCTTCCTTTTTTTTTTATTTTTTTTTTTTGATGGTAGGATAGAATTCAGGTTATTGCCAAGAACTGCAAATTGTTTACCAGCCTTGTGCAAACAAAACTCCGATCAGCCACAGAAGCGCAGCCCCGAGGCTTTCCAGCAACCCGGAATTCTTTAATTACTTTACAAAAGCTCAGTCTTACTTTTTTTTGTCTTTTTTCTTTTTTTTTTTTTCTTCCCCTCAGCTGTTACCTTGGAAAACCACAATCCTGGATGCCTTCCATACCACAGGCTGCCAAAAACCTCATTTAGTGATGATTTTGCCAAAGTAATTCCCCAGCTGGGATTGAAGCAAGGGCCGAAGCCGTGCTCCGGCAGGAAGGGCTGCCTGGAACCATCACAACAGCCTCGACAGGAGCTTTCCTGGGGGTAAAAGTTTCTCCTGAACACACACATGGACACACGGAATGAGCATCTCCTGCAGAGCCTGGCAGCTTGCAGTGAGCAGCCTCTGATTTCTCTCTGATTTCACACCTCAATCTTTGCTCGGGTCTGGTTTTTGCCACCCCAGGAAGTGTTTTGGAGACAGAGAGATGAGGTTTCACAAATGTAATGGGAAAGGAGAGCAGGCACTGGGAATGCACATTGTAGCTCTCACAGGCAAAGCCCATCACTCCTCCAGCAGCAAGAGGAGGGAGAAGGGGATCACCATCCCTTAGCTCTCACATAACACAGGCACCACCCCAGCATAGTCAGGCGGAAGGCAGAGTTCACTCAAATTCTCTAAGATGCCTTATTTTTACCATCTCAAAAAAGCCTCCAGCCCCTTTTCATTGAAAAAATAATCTGCACATTTGGGGAAAAAAAAAAAAAACAAACAACAAACCACAAACTTTTTAACAAAGGAGCCAAATTTGCATGGCATTAACTGAGGAGCAGTTCAAGGTGCAGAATTCACTGTCAGTCTCGGGGAGGTGTCTGTGGAGGGTAAATAAGGCTCGTGCACAGCCAGCTTGGTGTAAGCTGTCATTGCAGCCAAGGCATCAGTCAGGAGAAAAACACAACGTTGGCGGATCTCAGAATACATAAATAAAACATGCTTACCACTTGCCATCAGCGAAAAAGTTTTCAAAAAATAAAAATGCTGCCTTTCGAGCTCCCCCCTCCCCTCACACCCCCCCCCCCCCCCTTATCTCTACTGCTTCCCCTTGTAGCATAAATTCGGTTTTCAACATCTCTGTTTTCAACTATCCAAATGGACTCTAAGGAAAAGGGGGAGGGATGGAAAACAAACCTGGAAGTTTGGCGAAGCTCTGAAAATGCCAGCTCAGCAGAGAGACTGCATCAGCCTCATTACAGCCCCAGGTGGTGATTCCGGGGGTTTGGAAGGAGCAGGAAAGGCATGGCAGGGTGGTCCAGGGTGGGCTGAGCTCTCAGCGTGCTGTAAGGACCCCGATTTTCCAGCCTGGATCCAGGACAGCCGTGACACCGATGGCATCTCCCAGCCCCCTGGCAAATAACCCTATCAATCCCCAATCAAATCCCTGGCAGCACCAATGTCACAGTCAAATGCAGTGAATTGATTTGCCATAAGTCATATTTACTGTCTCAGCCATAAATGTGTCAAACCCAATCTTTTTAACTGTAAATAATGCCAGAAATTCTCCTTTTTTTAGAAGCCTCCACTACAGAACCTCCAACAGAGAACACGAAGCGCTGTATTAAAGTGTGGGGGTGTCAGGGCTGTGTTTACAAAAAGATCTGATCCAGACAAGTTTTGCTTCATCCTCTGGGATGGGGAGGCCAAGAGGGAGGTGGGATGGAGGCAGCTGCAGGATAACCCCAGGCTTTATTCTGGAGGAAGGTGCAGGTGAGACCCCACACACAGAACTCCCCAGCAAAGAGAGGGAGGGCTGATAATGCCTTGCACTTCCTTTATTTTCCCTTCAGTTCCTGGGGGAATTGCACACCTAGAGCTACTTGACACTGCTTTTTAGGATGATTTGATAAAGCTCAAGGCAGGTGGCTCTGAGATGGAGCCTGCCCACTGCCAGCTTCTGCCTGTTCTGTCCCCACATCCTGAGTGCTGCCACATTTCCAGAGCTTCCCGTGGCTATGTGGATCTGCCTCAAAAACAGGGATTTTGGACAGTGAATTCTCACTGAGACCATTGCATACAACTTGTTCAGGGTCTTGTTTCCCACTAAAACAGTCAGAGCAGCACCAAACTCAGTGCACTACCTAATACTCTGCTCTGCATCACGTCTGTGAGTCAGACACATCTGTCTCCAAAGTGCACTCCCCACATTGCTGCCAGAGCAGGGAGAGACAGGACTGCAGTAATTGATGTCAGACTGCCCTTCCTGCCAGAGTTTCGGGGCTGATCTGACAGTACCAATGGAAATCACAGCTTAGGTTTAAGAGAAAGCTCTCCCCAAGAAGGAGCCTGAGCTCCTGTCCTCCCCCTGCCTATTTGAGCAGCATTGGGAAACATCTCCTGCCACATCCCTCACCTCCTCCCCGTCTGTCAGGACAACCTTGATGGTGTTTCCCTCCTCCCCTCTCCTTTCTTTGCACTCATTTCTCTTTCCATCATCCTCCCATCTCTGCTGACAGGATCAAAGCTCTGCCCCCAAATCCATCTAATCACAGACAATCATTCCCATTTCCCTGGAGTTACACAAGAAAATCAGGGTGTGAGGCTGCAGGAGCAACCCTTTGGCACATGGATAAGAGCATCAGTCCTTTCCTCCAGCCCTCCCCAGCCTCTCCACCAGGTGCCTGTCCCACCACAGGCATCACCAGTCAAAACTCCATGTGCAAATCCACCCCACCCAAAGAGACACACAGCTGGAAGGAGCAGTGGGTCATAAAGGTGAGTTCTGCTCCAGCTGTCGGCAGCAGGAAGCTCAGCCCTGAGCTGAGGAGCCCTGTGCCTCCACCACAAGGTTTTGCCTCTGGGGTGCCTGGCTGATCCCACTTCACATGTTCTGTGCTGCTTGTGCAGCCCACAGAGGCATCCATCAGAATCCTGTCCCAGCCATCCCTGCTGGCTATCCCAACAGGAGACTCATTGCCAAAGACCACCTTGGGACACAGTGACCTTGTTCCCACCTGGCTCAAAATCAACTTTTTGGGGCACAGGATACATTTTCAGAGGATCTGGGTTTCTCCTGCTGTTACATAAACACTGGAGCAAAGCCAAGCCTCTGCAGCAAGTGGAGGAGCTGCTGGTGTCTTGTGCTCATAGTGAAGGGCTCAGAGAATCATAGAATAAGCTGAGTTGGAAGGGACCCACAAGGACTGTGTCCAGCTCCTGTCCAGTCCTTGCTGTAGACATCAGCATTCACTTCATGATATGGTGCAGTGATGTTCATTTAGGGCTTGGGCTTGGGGGTCTTTTCCAGCCGTAGTAATTCTATGAGTCCATGATTTCTGTGTCTGCCTGACCTCCCACCTGCCCTGGTACAAATGAACCACCACCCACTCTGAAACCTCTCTGCCCAGCTCTGAGTTCCCCTCAGTATCAAACTGCAGGAGCTGCAGATGGGAGTTCACATTGGAAAACAGAAATAAGGGCATCACTTTGTGGACTTCCAGCTCACTGACGCTCTCACTGATCATTAAAGCCAGCATCCTTCCAAGATGAGCACAAATCTCCCATTAAACATGCTCCAGACCAGAAGGCACACAATGGAGGCAGCAATTAGGAGTAATTGCTACATAGACAGAAAAACAATTGATTGGTATTTCTTTGGGAAAGCAACTGGGAGAGCAACTGAGCTGGGGTGGAACAGGCTCCCTGGCCATCCCTGTGATCTTGACATTTTTCACAGTTTTATTTGGGAATAGAGTAAACAAAAAGGGGTCAGTGTTGAATTTTGTTTGCTGAGTGTTGAAAGGTGGAAACATCAGAAAGACTTGGGAAAAGACACTCCAGGTGGGAAGGACAGGATGACTCTGCCCTGACTGAGGGCAATTTCAGTGTCTACCTCTGCAAATGCCACCTCCAAGCACCCAAAACACTGTTCCAGTGGAGCAAGCTATGGCCTGATGCATCCTTTCTTTATTTCTGTAACAGGTTTTCCAATTTGTGTCGTGCCCAGCATCTCCTGGGCATTGTCTGGGAGCAGTTGGTGGCACAGGAACACTGGGATCTGCCCTTCCTGGTGGCACCTGTCAGTGGAGGATGTCCCTCACTGGAGCAGGCTGGACACACAAATTCACTGTTGCATATTCAACAGCACCAGTTTGCCTCCTGAACTCTAATTTACTCAAGGTCTCTATGGGATCCTAAATGGACTTTGAGATATTTAATAAATGGACCATTAGTACTCCCTAGTTCAGCAGTGTCAACATGTTTCTAATGTAAACCCTATGGCAGAGCTTCCCAAATGAGCCAGGTTCCCTCCCTGTATCTCAAACTAAGCTTCCTGCTTTCCTCTGCTGCATCAGACCAAAGCCAATCTGACACAGCCATGGGAGTGGATATGAAACCCCCCAAAAGCTTATGCATTAGATCCTCACAGCAGCAAAGCCTTTCTTTAAATCAAATAAAGAAGACAGCCCCTTCCTTCCATCCACTGGCAAAGTTTAAACTCCAAGGATAAAGTCTGCCACCAATTAAAAAGAAAAATGTGCCCTGCTAAAGGATACAGAGGGGAGATGGTGGTGGTGGATGAAGCACAGCACTGAGGGAAGAGCGTGCTTGGACGCTTGATTTAATTTGGGCTGAGAATTACACGCTTATCTACATTTTTTTTCCAGGCTAATTGGAAATTTCACAGCTTTTCACGAGTGGCCCACAGATGATTACCAAGGTACCTGGTTCTGCCAACCCCAGCAGTGCTGTGAGCAGAGTGGCAGCTGTGCCAAGCGTGGAATTGCTCCATTCCAGCTCAACAGGGACAGGGATGTGGGGAGGATTCAGACCACCATGGAGCTGGAGAGCAAGGCAAGGTCAGGTGGTGATCCTGCCTTGTGTCCCCTCCTGAGAGGAAGAAGAGAGAAGCATCCCTGCCTTCCTCCCTGCCATGGAACCCTTTGTATGGCTGAGAAACAGCCTAATGCAAACACTAATTACCCCAATTCTGATACAGTCTAAACTTCCTACGCTCGCCTTTGGAACAGTAGCGTTTCTTTCCGGTGGGGTGTGATTCTATTTAGGAGAGAAGGAAGCACAAGAAAGCAGAGCTGAGCTGAGCTGGAGCCATGGCACGTGTGGAGGAGTTAATGCTTTAGAGGCTGCTTTCCTATTATCTCACACCTCACTCACCATATAATCAGACATGAATCCAATATGCAAAGGAGACACTGCGTTAAAAAAAAAAAATAGCACTTGAAAGTTGCTTCTAGTTTTGTTCCGTACAGGCAGCATTGATCTCCCAAAACATTGGCATTTCAAGGTGCAAATGAGCCTTTCCTGCTTCTTGCAAGCTTTTCTAACGCTTAGACTCCTTGTAAGTGAGGTTAAAGAAGGTGTGAGAGGCACTTAATTACAAATACACCCAACTCCTTTGACAAGTCCAAATGAGAGTTTGCCTAAGCAGGAATCATTTCAATCCCAGCACAGAGCCACCACAGGCTCTGAACCATGCACGGGGAGGTGAAGGCAGAATAATTTAAATAAAAGTCAGGGAAAGCAAATCCTTTGACTGCAAAGTTCATCAAGGAGAGTTGCTGTTTTTATACAAAGCTACTGATCTCAAGGGAGGTAAGAGTTTGCAGATCCAGTGAGGGAAAAACACAGAAAATTTGCTCAGAAGTCTGAAACACAGACTGAAATTAATAGTATGGGAGCTAACGCTTGGGTGAGTACTGCAAGAAATAGCCACCAAATCTGGAAGCTGAATTTTTAAACGCACTCACCTCATTTAGGCTGTTCCTCTCCTCACATTCGCTTCCCATGAATATTCAAGCAGAGCAGAGAATTCGCTGGCAGGAATATTAGCGAGAGCAGTGCCAATATCAGAGCATATATTAGCTGGTCCTGGAAGGGATTCACAGGGAAGTGCATTCCAGAGCTGTAATTGCACTCGGCAGTGCCCGCTCAGTGCCCTGCCAGCGCTGGAGCTGGGGCTGAGCACGGAGCTGAGCACAGAGCCAGGCAGCTCCTGGGGCCATTCTGGGGTCTGGCACCTCCTCACAGCCTGAGTATCCCCAGATGGACTGGCAGCCCCAGCCAAAGGTGCAAAACTCAATGTGGGACAAAGGAGGCTGCAAAACAAAACCTGGGAAAGCCTCACCTCTAAAGCTCCTTCCAACCCAAGCTGTTCTATGCCCACCCCAGGATGAGGACACCAGGAAAAGAGCAGGACACACCATGGGGACAGGGAACTGATGGTCCTATTGAGTCTGCTCATATTGATGAAGATGAAACCTGCCAGTGCTTTAGCAGATCCCATTCTCTTCAGAGGTGAATGGAGCGCGTTTGTCCCCCCACGGCCGCAAAAATTTATTGATGCTCTTGATGCCTTTTGCTCAACACATTCCAATTTCTCTATCCAGCAGAGTGTTACATGGAAATGCTGAGTGAAAGCCATGAAAAATCCTGAGTGGGACAGGGCTGAAGGATTGTCCTCACAGCATTCACAGGATGGAGTGTGCAAAACCAAATTTAAAGGATTTTCCCATTTGTAGTCACACCTCACGCCCACTCCCACCCACCCTCTCCCCCAGCCAGCTGAAAACATGTTTTTGCTGAAGAGGAAGGAGGGTTGGTCCAGCATTCCCTATTTTTGGCAACGTCCATATATCTTGGGGAGCCTATAGCCAATGAATTACACGGCACGCCGAGGGAAGTGGCACTGAACATATGGCTCTGCAGTGTAATATATTCAGAGAAGTTTGATTTAAAGGTAGCAGGGAGGTAGGTGCAGGTCCCACAATCTGTTTAGGGGAAAGCCATGCCTTTCAAAGAATTTTGAGGCTATTTGCAGTGAAATCAGATGTGACACTGAGCCAAGCTCAATGATACCAGAGCTGAGAGCATGGGGACGACCTCAAAGAAAACTGCAGGAGATGCACCATAGCTCAGGTGTGTCTGGACTGGGCTCAGGTGGGTCACACCACTGCTCAGAGGTCACACCACAGCAAGAGGCCCTGGTGTTGCTCATGTTAGAATTCTGGGTCAATGTCAAGCAGTTTTCAGGGCTTTTTTTGACCTCCCAAATCTTAGAACAAAACAAAGCAAAAAATTCTTTAAACAAACAAAAAAAATAAGCATCAGAGACCATGTGCAATGTTCCCACGTGTCCTGACTCCTGCCCAGGAGCAGGAGGGAGCCAATGCTGAGCCTTCAGCCTGCAGCAGGAACCTGCTGGTCACACACAGGCTACTCTGTGTAAGGTTTAAAAGAAATAATTAGGTACAGGAGTTTAAAACACACACAGCAGCGTTCTGCTGGTTGGATGACCTTAATTAGGCTGTAAAGAGTGGAAAACATTAATAGGAAACAGTGCCTGCCTGGAGATGATAAATAAAATGCATTGATCTCTAAGTACCAAGGTGGCAATTCTTTGCTTGGAGGAAAACATATGATTAAAAGTAATCCAGCAGCAAATAGAGCACAGCTCCCCTGTCATCTGCTGTGGGACAGGTTAGTCAGGCACATCTCTGGCTCCAGTGCAGGACCAGCTGCATGGGGCTGCAGGTCAGTTCTATACAGAAGCTTGGGGCTGTCCTTTCCAACCTCAAAGGGGTCATTGATGTGCTGGTAGCGAGGCAGAGGGAGATTTCCTTGGGAAATTCCAGCTGAACTCACAGATGCCAAAGTGGGGAGGTCATCACTCACCCGCCTGTATCATCTCCATCTTTCACCTTGTGTCACCAGCAGCCACTGGAAGACTCAGTGGTTCCTCCAGGGCACAGCCACAGCCCCCAGTGCTTCCCTTGCAGCAGCCCCAAAGCCTGCAGGGTCAGTGCATGGGGCCAACACACCCTGAGGGCACCTGGGGCCAGGTGGAGCCAGGTTTTTAACACCTGCTCACGGCCAGCCTGGCTATAAACTGATTCTCTGCAGACCAGGAGTTCATTACTGGAACTGTTCAAGGCAATTACATTTTCTAGGGCTCATCTGGGAGAGCAAAGGTGAATCTCTGCAAGAGCAGGAGGAAGGAGGATTTCAGCACTGGTGTATCCCAGGGGTTTGCAGGTGGTTTCCCCAGCAAGGCATGCTGGCAGCATATGCATCATCTCCTTCACATCACACAGCTGGGGAATGGATTTTTCCCCTCACAAAGCCCCTTTCCTCCCTCAAAAAATGTGTCCCTCAGTGTTATTCCATCTGCAGTTAGTGGGGCCACAATGTCTGGCACATCCACTCACCACAGCCCCTTGCTTGGGGAACAGAAGGGGAAGCAAGCAGGGAATTAATTGTGTTGGTTTTGCCATTAAGTGATTTCCACACAGCTGAGGAGGTCAGAGTGCCATGGTGAAGGAGCCCTCAGTGAGTAGGGCTCAGTATTTCTCATTCCCACCATTCCCACATCCATAGGGTGTTTGCTGACCCACTCCCCTCTCATCTCTCAGGTTCCAGTGCTCCCTGTGCCTGTCTTTTTCACCCCTGTATCTCTCTCAAAGCTGAAGAAAACCTGGAATCATCCCACACCTCTGTTCTCAGCAGTACACACTAAACGCTGGGAGATGGGCAAACACAGCATCAACATCGGATTTGCAGGCTACAGGCAAGAAACCTGGAGCAGAGAGTCTGCCTGGGTGTATTTTTAATTGCTCACATCCCTCCTTTTCACACAGAAGTGCTTCCTCTGTCCAAGCTGCAGTATTGGTTTTGCATGACACGTGCTCGGTTTGGGATGTGTTTTAAGGGACTTCTCTGCAGAACTATGTATTAAATTCCTTTCCAATTCATGCTTGTTTGGTGCCAGAAGCGTGTTATCATACACCAGATGGAGCTAAATAAAAATACCACGAGTGTTGCAGTATATTGATGTGATAGATATATAATAATTAGATGTGCTGTAAAGCTATTAAGGCTGCAAATCTGAAGTATCTATTATATTTTCTCCATTTCTATTTCCACAATATCCCTCATAACATGGTGACAACTGGCAATGTTAATATCCACATACATCTTTTTTTTCAGGCACAAAAAGGCTGCAATATCTGCAGGATTTATTTCAGTGTAACTCAGTCTATCTGATAGTACCAGAATTAAAGCAAAGCCCTCTCCCTGCACAGAAAAACTCTCTGCATCTGGTGGGTTTCCTTCTGGTCATGGGTGTGGGAGCAGCAGAGCATCCTTGCTGTGAGGATGGGCAGGGAGAGAGGGACAGAGGGACAGAGGGACAGAGGGACAGAGGGACAGAGGGACAGAGGTCAGAGCATCCAGGGACAGCGTTTCTGATGGGGAAGTGGCAGCACACACCAGCCAAAGGTTTGCAGAGAAATCAGCGTGGGGACACTGCTCCCTGCTTGCAGGCAGCAGGAAGACAAGCTCCGAGCTCTGCTCGTGTGGGATGCCAGCAGCTCCTCACGGATTCCTCAGGGTTGTAGGGCCCCATTCCAGTGGAAAACTCAGACTAAAGGGAGTGGGGCATGTCTGAGCCAGCATGGGGGAACGAGCCACCTGCCCCTGGCAGGTCCACTGGAAAAACATCCCTGAAGCATCATGTCTCCTGCATTCTCCCCTCCAGAATCCCTTAAACTAAGGGACCAGCACCCCTAGGCTTGCACCCCATGGCTCAGGCAACGACAGCAGCCAAATGTGCAGGGGGATGAGCTGCCAAAGCATTTATTCTACTTTTGTGGAGAGATGGAAGCTGGCAGGGGGTGCCCTGGCTGGGGCATCAGCCCTGGAGCATCCCTACAAGGCTTTGGTGGAAAACCACCCACTCCTCGTGCTTCTCCTCTGCTCCCAGTCCACATCCACACACCCACCCCGTGCAGCCAAAGGCACCTGGACTCATTTTGCTGTGCCAGAAATGCCATCCCCCACCTCACTGCCCCCATTCCCTGGCAGGGGGAAGCAGCTTCCAGCAGTGCCAGGCACCAGCTCCAGCACAGCCACCCACCCTTTATCCATTGGTTTTTCCAAGTGCCTTCAGGCTGTTGTGTTGGCATTTCTCTCCTGAAACACTGGATTTTGTAGCTACCCTGTCATCTATGATGAGTGGGCTCTATTTTAAATCACTCTTTATGTTATTCAAAAAAAACCATACCACTTCCAAGAAAAACATAACGAAAATCCCACAAAAAGCCACCTCAGGAGCCCCGTGCCAGCTCCACACAGAGCAGAAGCAAATGCATTCATAGAATCACAGAATCATTAAACTTGGAAAATATGGCCAAGATCATCAAGTCCAACTAAACACCACCTTGCCCACTAAACCATGTTGTCAAGTGCCACACTGACTCATTTTTCCAGTGCCAGTGTTCCTGGAGCTCTAGGCTCTTCAGCTCTCTCTAGCCTAGCCCTAAGCTTTATCCTAACCCCAACTCTTTAAAAAATAAAGGGGAAGGTGGGTGTTTTCTTCAAACACAGCTTTCAAATAAGTGTTAATTTAAGTAATTTAACAGGCAGCATTTATTTTTCCTCTTTTTTTTATTTTTCTACCAGCTTCCCTGTCAGTTTAACCCACGGGTAATGTGTTTTTTCATCAGTGAGGTGGGAGTATGTCTGTGTGATGCCATGGGCTCTGGTCCCCTTAAGATCTTAGCACATCTGTCCAGGACCCATGGGATTTGTCCCATCCTGCCTGTCTTGGGTGATGTTTCTGCCCTCTTGGGACACAGTGACCTCCCTCACTGTCAGTCTGCAGGGGCTGCCTTCACCTAAACAGCCCTCGCTTTCCCCAGAGCTGCAGCCAAACCTCCAGAGGTTTTTAAAGAGCTTTGGGATACATTAGACAGGACAAAAAATTTATAAGGGAAATACTATGTACACTTGTATGTGTATTTCAGGGTAAAAAGCACCTTCTAACTGCCTGGGGTAAGGAGGGAACTCCTCCACTGGGTGCATTAGAGCCTAGTTGTTTGTTAGGGATGTGATGTGGTAAGTTTTTAATAAAATCTCCAAACTTTCCTGAAGGCTCACACATCAAAAACAAAGTCCCATGGGACAGGACACCTGGGCTTGGTGCAGGGCAGGGCTCACCATCAGCCACAGAAGATTGGAGGGAACTGCCTGCCCACAAGCCTGGGAAAGGGCCTGGGCACAGCCATGGATGTGTTGGGATGGGAGGGCTGAGGAGGGGCTCAGGCACAGCCCATGCCTCTCTCCCTGAGCAGATGGGGTCACCCTGCTCCCCACACCACCCCCTGTGCCAGCCCCACAAGAACACAGCAGTCCTTACTACAAGCAAACACAGCAAACCAACCTGTTTACATTTGAGTTGTGAACGGTGTCACATCCCCTAACTGTCTTAAAGTAATACTTGATGATATTCTCTCCTTCAGTAAACATATTGATTAGATTACAAATAAGATTACGACTAAACACGGCCCTTCGTGGAGCACGAGGCAGTGCCACGGCTTCCTCCTGTCAAATAGGTTCGAGTTCATTTGTTAGAGAAGCTCTTGATTATTGTGATTTAATGTGACTCTGCTCTTCCTCCCCCATGGGGACACCAAACAATTAGTGGCTGCATTTTGGGGTGATTATAACATACCTTGGGGGTGTTCAGGAGGGAAAGAATTAAAGAGCAAAGGATTTAACAACCTAGAAAACAGCGATTCCCTGACACTGCGCTGCCTGTGGGGTGGTTTGACCTGGAATCCATGCAGCAGCCAGGGCTGGGACATGACAGCGCTGGCAGCCAGACCCTGAGCCACAGGGTGACATTAGAGTGTGGCTTTGGGAGCATCTTGGAGGTTTACAGTGACTTGGGCACGCAGGGAGATGGGAAAAGAGGCAGAGTCAACCTTCTGATTGCTGCCAGCAGCATGAGGTGATGGATGGGATGGATGGATGGATGGATGGATGATGGCTGGACTGGAATGGATGGAGGATGGATGGATGGATGGATGGATGGATGGATGGATGGATGGATGGATGGATGGATGGATGGATGGATGGATGGATGGATGGATGGATGGATGGATGGGATGCAAGCAGGGTCACTCCACTGCTGTCCCCACAGCCTGGCCCTGCAGCCTTCTCTCTCCATCACTGCATCCCTCACTGATGGATGAGGGGAGGGAAATCCTCTGATGCACAGCTCAACACAGACTCACTGGGATTTAGGGCCAAATTCCACAGGGATCCTGGCTGAATCCAGGCATCTGGGAAGCCCACACCAGCCTGCTCCTCCATGTGCAGGAATTAGGGTCAGGGTAAGGACAGGAAGCAGCAGCGAAGATGACTGGGAGAAGGACCCAGACAGACTCTGCTCTGCAGCCCCACTCCCACAGCCCTGTAGTCCCAAAGCACATTCCTGGGATAACTGGGAATTTTTACCTCAAGAATTCACAGCTCCTGGCTCAGCTTAACTCCACCCTCTCCAAACACAGCACACGTGGACCCTCATACATTTGCAACTTGCAGGAATTGCAGCACTTGAGAGGGGCGGAAATTAAGAGGTGATGGTTAAAATGTTGATTCTGTGTGTACTGTGCTTCTTGGCACCCATTTTACATCTTGCCATCACCAGAAGTTCCCTATGAACATCTCTGTCCTGTTTGTAAATGTTTCTAATCTAGAGCTTCATTTTTTTCTGCATTTTTCCCCTCAGATTGTACCTGCCTTTGCTCTTGTAGCTCACAGACGTTTGCTCCACTCAGTGACTGTGTCCCCCCAAAAGACTTAAATATACAAATAGTCTGGGGCTGCCATTCTGATCAAACCCCACTGTTCTCTCCTCGTTCCTTTTCTTTACATTTTTTTTTTTTTAGAGTGGTGTTTTTGGAGGGGTTGGGTGGGTTTCCTGCCACATCATCCATGCTACATCCCCTTTTCTCCCCTCCCCGTTTTTTGTTATTTAGCAAATGAATAATTTATATTTCACGTTAAGCAGAAAAAGCGTTGCCCCCACGGCGGGCCGTGGTTTGGGCAGAGCTGTGTTTGCTTCGGGATGGAGCGGGGCATGGAGCGGGGAATGGAGCGGGGCATGGAGCGGGGCATGGAGCGGGGCATGGAGCGGGGCATGGAGCGGGGCATGGAGCGGGGAATGGAGCGGGGAATGGAGCGGGGGATGGAGCGGGGGATGGAGCGGGGAATGGAGCGGGGATGGAACGGGAATGGAGCGGGAATGGAGCGGGGCATGGAGCGGGGAATGGAGCGGGGCATGGAGCGGGGCATGGAGCGGGGCATGGAGCGGGGAATGGAGCGGGGAATGGAGCGGGGGATGGAGCGGGG
>CM031874.1:8504281-8523547 GCA_018697195.1 Certhia americana | reverse complement strand
ATGGAGCGGGGCATGGAGCGGGGCATGGAGCGGGGCATGGAGCGGGGATGGAGCGGGGATGGAGCGGGGATGGAGCGGGGATGGAGCGGGGGATGGAGCCGGGATGGAACGGGAATGGAACGGGAATGGAGCGGGCATGGAGAGGGGAACGGAGCGGGATGGAACGGGTCCGGAGCGCTCGGGCGCGGCGTAGCCGGGCTCAGAGCACCCTCTGCCGCCTGATGAGGCGAGCCGGCCGCCCATGCGGACTCCCAGTCTTGCCCTGCGCAGAGAGAAAGCGGATACGGCTCCTTTCTAATGAAATAACAGCAATTACAGAGCGTTTCCCAGCTCAGGGTTTCCATGCCCTCCCTCAGCGGGAATTCAGCTGTGGCACGGATGGGATGCAGTTAATCCCCTCTGACAGGTAAAGGCACGGGAAAACAAGGACCAGCTGCCTCCACGATTCTCACCCCTTTATCTTATTTTTCCCAGGAGTCATTATTGCATTCTCCCTCACCCTCCGGGGCAGGGAGAGCCCAGCACTGACCTCTTTCCTCGCCCCTACCCGGCTCCACACTGCCCCGGCTCTCTGCTGAGTGTTGAACTACTTTGTCAACACTTTGATTTCTTTTTTCCTCTCTGCTTCTCAAACTTCCTCACCCCACTCCCTTCTAAATGCAGCCACAAAATACAACCAGAATGGTCGTATAAGGCAAAAATGACCCAGGAGTTTTCCTTGAAAACTTCCCTTAGCATCCCCATCCTCAGAGGGCATATCCCCCTGCAGTTTCCATGTGCAGGATGGAACACCCAAGAGGCTCCTTGCTGGACAATTATAAAATGGTTCCATTTTACACCTTTAAGCAGCTTTGAGTAACACTTACACTCTGCAAAATCAGCTTCTGTCAAGATCGAGGATACAGGAGAGCCCACTTGTGTGTATCAAAAACGTGCATCTTTCATACATAGAGCAGGCTCTTATAAATATCTCTCAGTGTATGCATGTATTTATACACAAGAGATATATATATATATATATATACAGACACACATATTTCATGTAGATATGTATCTGTTAGGTGGGCTGGCACCAGGGGCAGCCCATGCCAGGAAGAGCCCAGGGAATCCCAAACATCTTGACCTTCCCTCCACGCTCAAAAAGCAACTTCATAAACTCACAGAAGAATCCATCCAAGCCTACAAACCCTCCAAGACAGCACTTCCCACCTCAAGAATGTGATGTTGGCACTGGGGGTTGAGCCCTCGTCTTCCCCACAGCCACTGCTGACCACACACCCACCACACTCAACCTTCCCTGCTCCCTGACTGCTTCTGTTGCCAAGGAGATGAGGATGCTCACACAGATCTGTTTTGTGTTGTGTAGGTAGCAGGTTCAGCTATTTTGAAGGTATTTATTTATATTTTAAATTTATGGGCAGCCCCAGGTACATTCCCACAGGACAAATGTGCTCAGAGTTTCCAGCTCACCCACCCTGCACTGCCTCACACCTCGGCTGTCCAGGTGTCTCATTTCCTCCTTCCCAGTCATCAGCTCCTGCCCTCACAAGCTCCTGGGCATTTTCCCATCAGGGAACTGAGTTCTGGGGAGTTTTTCTGGGATCAAGCTGCAGGGACAGGAGGGACAGGCCTCCCCAGAGGGCTGGATGGGAATGGTGCTCATCTCCACTGGCACATTCAGCTGGTTTAGAGCTGTGCTCTAAATGGAGACCTTGAAATACCTGTATCAAGAATAAGCAAATATACACAAAATATATTCCCACCACTTGAGCAGGAGTATGTAGGAAAAGTAGGAATCTGCACCACGCAAATAGAATGAAAAGGACAAACAAAACTACTAGGGGAAGGAAACCCTCCCACAACTTCAAACCACACATCACTGCTGTGCATCAGAGTGGAAAGTGAGAATGCAATTTTAAGGAGCTTAACTCTTATTTCTCAAATATAAACAATCAATCTCACCAATTCCACCTCAAGGTGAAGGGCCTTACGTGTAACTTACCCAGATTTTATTCTTGTCACTCTCAAAGTGGAATAAAGGAGCTGAACAGTGACACACTCAACACAACATGAGGATTTTCATTTTCACTGAGAGAGGCTGTGCCTAAACAGCAGCATGTTGCTCTCGTGGGAAATTAGATATATTGTTCTTCATATTCCAATCTGCCATTATTGGGCAACATTCCAACGTGTTTGCTCAAAATTAGAGCACACAAATGCATCACAGCAAACTAGAAAGCACTTGCAACTTTTTTTTTTTTTTGGCAACTTGATTTTGTTATTGGATTAAAAAAGTACATAAGTGCTCAAGTTAAACCATGCAGTACACTTTTACAGAGCAGTAAAAGCCAGATTTGTTATGCATTTATTCAGCACTTTCACAGCAGTGTGGTACCATATCACAGCCCAAACGCTGTTCGTGTTGTTTGTACAAGTTCTCTGTTGACTTCAGAACAGGGAAACTCCCAGGAGGAAACCAAACAGGGTGCAACCCAGCTGCTTCCAGAGAGTAACAGTAAATAAGCTGAGCAGGAAAACAAAAGGAAAATAAACTGTTTCACAGGAAAGTTATTTCTGAAGGAGCAGAACAAAGTGAGATCAGGCTATGAGGCCTCCCCACAATGTGCCCAGAGCTTCCCTCGCCTTCCCACATCTGCAGCAGCACTGGGCAAGTTTCTCTCAGCTGACAGCAGAAAACATGACTGAATTAAAAGCAAGTTTTAAAAAATGTATTCCCTTTCTCTCACAGCTCTGTGGCATCTAATAACACACAAAATAAAGGAGCTCTGGCTTGTCCCCGCTGGGCTCTGTCACAACCATTCCCAGGACTCCAGTGGAGGAGGGGAGAGAGCAGGGTTTGGCCACAGCAGATTTGCAGGGGGAGGATAGATCTGGGCTCTTAAAAAGCAGCTTTAATATCCCCAGTTGTCATCCTGTGAGATATCCTAACTGGAGGAAGCTTTTGTGTTGTGCAAATAAAAGGCAGGTCAGCCATGGCAGAGCAGCCTTTAAGGTGCTGCCCTCCCTATTCATCCCTCCAACAAACATCTCCCAAATTCATCAGCCTGGCAACTTCCACAGACAGGGAAATGCCACGTGCTAAAAACCCACCCCAAATACTGAGCAGCACTCCTTGCCATGGGACTGCTCGCATGGTATTCCCAAAAATCTAAAGATTGGGATCAACCCAGACTACCTAAAGCTTTTCACAGCACATTTTCATACATCAGCTTGGCCTGTCCTTGCCTAAAGCCCTGCTGTGCAAAAATCCTGGCACAAGCACTGAAGTCTCTGAAGAAAGGACCCTCCCACCTTGCACACCTGGGCTCTGCACACTCACCTGGGCAGATGGATCCACACTCCCACACTGCAGGGAAATGTCACTCCTGAAAGTGCCACCACCCCAGCCCAGCTGCCACCCTCCCTCACTTACCCCAAAGGTTAAGACTCTTCTCTGCAGATGGACAAACAGCTGTAAACTTAAGAAAACAGTTAAAATTATCAGTTGAGTTCTTTTACATGTGTAATTTAGATAATCTCAGAAATGTGGGGAAACTTCTTGGATCACAGGGAAATCTCCAATAAAATCTTAATTACTGTGAAATTGGTGTTATTTATCATGCATGCATCTCTCACTATATATTAAAAGGATTCCTGAAAACATATCTATTTAATTAAAAACTTGTGAAATAAGAAAAACAGGCTGAATTCAGAGTGCCTTATTCTGTCCCACTTGTTGTGATCAATTTTTCTGCTGGGAAAAGAATGATATTGACAGTTCAGCAACATTACAGCTACGCAGGATGCAATCAAAGGTGTTAAAAAACTCAAGAGACATCAAGACTTCTGTAAAACAGGGTACAGAGCCCACTGCAAGTCAGACTTACAGGCAAGACAGAAGGAACCTGTCCCTGACATGGAGATGAAAAAGTGTGATAAAACAAAGGTGCTTAATAACCCCTCACTACCTCATACACAGAACATCCCAGCTGTGGCAAACTGCAGTTTTGGGGTGCTTACAACAAAGGTGGATCAGTCGTGGTACAGAGATCCAAGGAGAGGGGCAGTTAATTCTCTTCCATGTCCACCCTCAGTCTCTGGTGGAGCTGCACAACTTTGGGGCCAGGGAAGAATCATAATTTCTCTCTCTACAGGTCACTAACACGCACGAGGAGTGCTGCTGTACACAGGTATTACCCTGTGAATGCCACCCCTCCTCAGCTGTCACTTTGAAATGGCAAATTCCTGAGCAGCTTCAAAAACACTTACCGGTTTTATCACAAAAAACCAAACCAGCAACAAATGAACAAAAGCCTTCAGATGCTGTGCCCTGAGAACTCCTCACAAATGCCAGTGCACTGACAATAATGTGCCAATTCCATGAATTGGAACTGCTGGAGGGAGATGGATGCTAGCAGCTTTTCTGATTAACAACAGGAACATTTTATCTTCTAGCTGAGAAAAAATTACATGGAGTGAAGGGCTACCTGTGCACTTAAAGCCAATATTATTTAAAACAAAACCAAGAGCTCTCCTCTTACAGGAGATCTCTCCCTCCTCCCTTGGCCTCTCTAGAATATTTCTGAGCTACTACCGAGAAGGGAGAGCAAAGTACAGCACACCATGTAATAATTTCAATTTCTCAGTTTCTTCCCCACTTACCTGCCACAGCTGTGCCCAGTCACTGCCTGGCCAGTGGTGATTAACAATCACAACCAGCTCCTGCCACAATTCAAGGCATGCTCTGACAGTGTTTTGGCCAAAAGACAAAGGTGTTTCTTTCCACTTCCTAACATGACACAATTTAAAGACTGTTTGGAGTTTACAACCGATGAGAGTCTTGGGGTCAGTGGCACACACTGTGCCAGGTGAGCACATCCCTTTAGGAGCTGATCCTCTTGCTCAGAGACACTGCTCTCCCACCAGCCTGCTGCCAGGTGCAAGGAATAACCATCAAATTAATGTATTAGCAGGATTAGGCCCTCAAAATTATTAGGTTAAGTGGCCCACGAGAGGAGGAATTACAAAAAATACAACCCAAGAGCTAAATATTCAGTAGAGAACATCAGAGATGCTGCTCAGGTTTTCACATTGATAATCAGAAGTGTTCCTGATTATATGCTTTGTTAATTGTACTCCAAATTGTGGTTTATGTCCTACTTTCTTCTGCAAACCACTTTAGCTGTGTTTGAGGGAGCAGGCTGCCCTCAAGGAGAGGCTGTTTTAATTAAACATTCACTATACAAACACAAAATATTTCAGATGTTTCAGGCAACTTTCCCTGATTAAAAACCAACCAAACCAAACCCCTGTCCACTGATTCCACTCCAAGACCCTTAAGACAACAATCAAATGCCAAGATCCATGAAATCACATACCTCCAAAATACTGATAAAACAAAACAGGATAAAAACACCCCAAAGTGCATCTTTAGCAAACAGTATCCCCTCAGGCAGACTCATTTTTTACTGTACCAAGAAAAATAAATCCAAGTGGAGAAAAGATTTAGAGAGAAAAATACATTAGCAAATACAGATAAATTTGTTTTTAATAAAGGAGTTAATTTTCTTTCAATCCTATATAAAACAATAGCAATTAAAAACTTCATTTTTGAAAGTAAAATATTTACATATGAACAAGTAACTGTGCAAAATTTACATGAAAAAAAAAATGGAAAGACAGGATTTCCTAAAAGACAAAATAAAAGGGGTGTAACAGTTGTCAGGTGTTGATAAAAATACTGATCAGCATTCAGTTTACACGCAAGAGAGTTAAATTCTACCATGAGAGTTCACACAAAGAAAGCCAAAGTATTTACAGTCATAAAAGTACTATCAATAGACAATTTAATACAATAACCTCTGAAAATATAAAGAACCAATTAGTATATTTGTAATAAAAAAATAGGTACAAAGAAGGGACTTTGCTCTGGACATCTTTAAAGTAGGCCCACAGCTTGCATACAGTCTTTTAGCAAAATAATTATAGTTTACATAGCCATTTTTATGTTATGTGCCAAAAATTATGTACAATTACTGACAAAATACACCAACCATTTTTCAACACTTGATTCACACTGAGAAACAGTCTTTTGATGATTCCTCTCAACTTTTGATTTTGTTTAATCTAAGCTTTCACTTTAGCTAAAAAACACAGTGCAAGTAAAATATATTTATGCTGAAAAGGTTTCTCTTTTTTTCCTTTTTTTCCTTTTTTAACTTTACAGCTTTACAAACTATAGCAAATAAAATGCATTTTTACAGATGCTGCTAAAACATTCAGAAGTAACCCTCCTTTATGGGACTTCAGGGCCTCTAATAAGCAATAATGTGATTAAAATTGAGGTTATGTTTAAAATTAACTGTATATCCCTCTAGATTTTGAGCATTTGGGGGAAAGATAAATATTCTTAAAAAATCAGTTTGCTTTGCTAACTGACTGTTTAAAAAAAAAAAAGTTAAATGAAATGAGGTCATCTGCTGTAGACATATGCCTATGTAATGGATTTAGTTGAATAAAACTGAACTAAAATGAACAATTAATGTCGAAACTGCTACAGGGCTGACAAAGGGTAGCTAGTTATTTGCTAAACGATTCCATCAGTCTTTATATATGGCTTGTTTGGCAAGAAGGCCACTCAATCAAGAGATGAGTTAAAATTTTAATTGTCCTTTTAGAGTATCCACAGGCCTTGTAAGTATCCTCACTGTTACAGAAATGTATTTCTCTTATACTGAAGAGTTTATTTATAAACAGGAATATAAAACTGTTCCATGTAAAGAGGTGGTTGTTTTTTAAACAATATCCCATTCGCTTGTTACAAAAAGGCGTAATTTGCAAATATATTAAAAAATGTCCTCAGGCGTCTCTCCGTCAAAAATACCTTGATCTTTTCCATTTTTACTTAAGGAATGCTTTGTATAGCAATAGTGAATGGCTTGTCTCTCGCTCATTTTCTAAACAAAATATGAGGTCCCTGAGGTTCACCCGCGTTATCCTTTGTCGCGTAAACTGTCTGGTTGTTCCAACTCCAGAGCTGCCTGGGACTGCTGCACTCGAACCAGATCCCTGGAAAGCACAAGAACAGGTCAATCAGTCCATGCCTGAAAGCATTCCAAAACTTTTCAGAGAATACATGTGACCTAAAAACTGTACATAGTCAGGAAGCTGTATGCTACCGGATTTGAGATTTCCTTTTTAATTCTGATTTATTAACAGCAGTTGAACAATCAGAAGTTTTCAGTGGCATTCAATACAGACAAAAAAAGCCCCAAAGCACTGCCTGCATTTTCAGGAAGTCGCTAAGGACAGGCAATCCCACCAACCAAAGCAAACAGAAAGAACTTCTTCACAATTCCAGCATACAGATGCCAAGGGCAGCCCTGGAGCTGTGATGACTTGGGGAGCAGGACTGTGAGGCCTTGAATCACGTCCTAGATCCCCCTGATCTCCATAACACGGTGCTCTCCTTCTGGTGACAACAGCTGCAAGCAAGCTCAGGACTATATTTAGGAGAAGCTTTCCTAGACACAGTCACACATTCTCTAATGACCTCTGCATGCTTCTCCATCTCTCAGCATCACTCGCAGTACACACCGGGAGTTTCCCGAAGTGGCAGGATAAGCAAGCAGCATGCTATTATACCTGTCATTTTAAAAAAAAAAGGATTATAAAGCACAAAGGGGCGGCGGGAGGGGCGGGCACCGAGCGGGCCGGGAGCGCTGCAGTAACGCGCAGTGCCCGCCAGGTGGCGCGCGCGCGCCGCTCCCGCTATTTCCAGCCGGGAATCTTTGGTTGCTGACAGGTTTAAAAAAAAAAAACCCAATTCATCTAAAAAACCCCAATTCTTCTGCCAACGGGTCCTATTTCGGTTGGTCAGCTACGCATTCATTTTGCCCTCCAATTTAATTTATTACGATAATGTTAACTTTTCTTTTTCTAATGAAACTTTTATGCTTCACGACACTAAATATGCGCCGGTAGTGAATAAAGACTTGTCTGAGTTTGGAGAATTTTCAAAAATTTTTCTTAATAAAAACACTCCAGACTTGCAAAAAGTCCGAATTTAGAGTGGTGCACAAGCCATGTGAATAAGCTGCTGAGGCTCCCATTAACATTACTATAATATATACATTAACAATGTATTTAATCAATGAACATTATTGATGATCAAACCAACCTAAACCTGCACTGCAAATGTTCACTCTGGGTTAGCAGAACTCTGTTCAGTCCAGGTGAACTTGCTCCACAACAGTGCTAACAGTAAAATCAGATTTTTGATTCTTAAGCAATCTGTTGACCCAGCAAACACCAAATCACTAAAATCCTGTAGTTAGAGCTGCTCAAAGGCTGGATTTTCAAAGCATATTTTAAGGCACTTGCACAATTTGGCCATCTAATTTTCACCAACTTCAGTGGAAATTAGAAGATGCAAGAAAGTATTGGATGCTAACTAAATTTTCTCATATACATATGATTTCTAGAGAACAGAAAGAATGACTGGAAGGGGTTTTATTCTTGGTTTTTAAATACTCTTTAGTGAAAGCTCAATCCTGAGCTTTGTTATGTAGACCATAATATTTGAAATGCAAAGGTAAAATTTCAGAAGTCTTTAAAGACAGAGAATTATGTATGGAATACATTAAGAAGCTTTTTGATAACTTTCAGTAAAATCACATGCACATAAAACTCTCAAACTGACAGCAACCTGCTTTGTTGAATTTGGAAACAAAACAGGGCAATTACTACTTCCAAGTGATTTCACATGTAATTAAGAGTCAGCATTTGTAGACATCAAAAGCTTCCATTTACAAAAACTGTGTCTAAGTAACAACAAACCTTATTTTCCACACTTCTTGTAATATGCCTTAACCACAAACTGCACACAAATGGTGACAAGTGGAGCCCAATTTAAAAATGTCAAGTGACACAGCAGCAAAAGCACAGCTGTTGAGTATCAGATCAAAGGCAGCTGCTTCTTAATTAAACAGACAAAAAGATTAGATTTCCAGAGAACCTGTAGTTAATTGGTTAACCAGTGATTAATCCAAGATAACTAAATTAGTCAGATTTAGATGAAACACAAACAAGTGTTCACAGGAGATGCAAAATACATCCCATAACCTAAGTGACATTAACAGACCATTAAGGTGGCACAGCTGAGCATGCAGGAGTAAGCAATACCAACATTAACTCTGCATGAGGTACTTCAGCATATTCCTCTGAGACAACTTCATTTGTGTACACATCTATCTTTGCAAAGTGCCCCATCCTGCAATTTTCATAATTTTAAACCACATCTATAAACCCTTAATCGAGTAATTTGTCAGCTTATATAAAAACAAGTCTTATTCTCAGTAGCAGACATTTTGGTAAATTTCAAAACTTAAAATTACTTTAAAAGATGCTCAAGAGGCTTGATTTTTTATAAACAGAAATAACATTTACTAGTATTCAGATTTTTCTCTACCATTTCATATCAAGCACATGTAAATTGTTGCTTCCAGCAATTCAGTATAAACCAAGGTGAACTCTTTGGAGGCTTTTCTACTGTATAAATGCTTTAGCACTGAAAATTCAGAATGCTCAAGGAGTAATAAACAGGATTATTAAACTATTACTATTCTGTCACTTGCTATCAGACACAAAACCCCATGGGGAAAAATCCTCAAATTACGAAGAGAGATTTGGTTTGATAAATGACAATTTTCAAGAGTATTTCTTTCTTTTTAAACATTAGAGAAATCCCACATTGAATGTCTCATGCAGAAAGCAATTTTATACCATTTCTTGCTTATTAACTTGTTTAGAAATCCAGCAGGTAATCATGTACCAGAATGTAAATTAAATGAATCAGATACTGAGCATTCCAATACCTAGTCTGCAGAGGATTTTTTAAAAGGCAGATTCCACAGTAGAATATAAGAGGATGTGCAAGAACATCCTGTTCAGATGGAACTGGTCAAACTGATCTGCTGTGGAGACACTAAAACTAAGGCAAATAACTGCTGAAGAGAGAAATTGGGCAAGCTCCTGTAACTTGAAGCTCCTGCTGTCAAATTTAGCAGTGACTGAATTCTACCACCCCACCTACCTCAGCATTACTCTGCACTTCAAGTCAGATTGGTTACAATCACAAAATGCTCCTTCCAAAACTACGAAGGTCCAAAAAACTGAGACTTGTTAGATCAGAGATGGGTTTTCTAACATCCCTCCAGTTCCATGAATCAGGGAATGACCACTCAGATTCTATTCCCTACACCACTACAGATGCTAAAAATTGATCCTGGCCTTGGAGTGAGCACATCTGAACACAAAGCACTTCTGCTGCTCGGGGAGCTTCCACAAACTGTGGAAAAAGCTCTGAACTGAAAGGTTTGCACAGAGGCTGAGGCAGCAAAACCAAAGGTGCCAATTAATACTGTACCTCTGTCCCTGATCCAGATCCTGGTGAGTCTACTTTCCTTTTCTTCCTGGGCCCGATGGCAGCTAACGCAGTCAGGTTGGCATCCCTCTGTCTCATTTGTGCTAGCTCTTGCTGCTGCATCTGTGTGTGCCAGAACAAGGATGGGTCATTATTTTGGAAGTTGAAAGACAAATAAAGGTTTATGTTCAGCTCAGCACTCACCTCCTTGGCCTTCTGTTTCAACCTAAGCTGTTCTGGATCTTCTTGTCGAGATCGAGACTGTGTTAAAAAAGGATGAGCAGGAGGAAAAGAAAGAAAAATTAATTCAGTTACAAAAGCAGTTAAGATCATATATGAAAGCTTTTCTTAAATTTCAGCAGGAAATGGGGAATATCAATCACTCCCATAGAGGGCAATAGTGATAAACAACTTTCAGAAATGAAAAGTTTTCCTTTTCTTAACATAACTATTTTTGAAAAAGGCATCCCATTTTTCTGCTTTGTTAAAGACAGCAAAGGAGTAGCCAGGCAATTATGCCTTAAATGAAACCATTACAAGACACAAATTACACAGATCTGTGAACTGAATTACACACTTTGCATCTGAACAAAGGGATCAGACCTGTACTTTTGGGAACAATTCCTCCCCTTGCTGGGTAACCAGGCACTTACTCAGAGCAGATCTTTCTGCTACACCTACACACACAGGTCAGGCTGCAGGCTGAACAAAGTGCACCTGAGTGACCCAGGACCGTTTACATCAGCAAGTGCCCATTTCACTGAGCACCTGCAATTCCGTGTGTGTGTCATACTTTTAGAATAATGAAATGATTTAGATTAAAAAAGACCTTTAAGAACATCAAATTCAGCTGTTTCCCCAGCACTGCCAAGCCCACCACTAAACCATGCCCTCAAGTGCCACATCTACACAGTACTTCCAAGGATGGTGACTCAGCCACTGCCCTGGGCAGCCTGTTCCAGGGCTTGACAACCCTTCCAGTGATGAAATTGTTCTCAATATTCAATCTAAACCTCCTCTGACGCAACTTGAAGCCATTTCCTCTCGTCCTATCAAATCCTAATTGTTGTTGATCTCCAGTTCTTTAGGCCAACAACAAAATAAATTTGGATTTTGATATTGTCAACTGATGCTGGATTACAAAACTAATAGAAAACATAAGTTGTTTTGCGAATTATTTCTAAGGTGCTCTTATCTAATTGTAGTCATGCTATATTCACTGAGTAAAATCACAGTTTAATATTCACATTCATGTTTACATCAACTGCTTCCTATTTGTAGTATTTCTCAGCTTTGCAAAAATCTTTGTGAATTCTATTTCTAGTCTCTAAAATACCTGTAACCTCTCTACTACATTTAAGAGTACCACCAAGCTATAAAATTCATCTTTCTTTGCCAATGCAAAAACAAAATTTCAAGACTCCTTTTAGTTTGGAAAAATGCAATGAGAATGGTAAAGAAGCCATTCCCATGCTTTACAATGAAAAGCAAAACTGAGCTCTAGTTAAGAACACATTCATCAAGTTCCATCTTTGAAGATTAGTCTGCCCCTTCATTGCAAGTGTTTTAGAATGAAAAGAAACTCTGCAGTTTTGATGTCAAAAATGACACTTTGCAAACACGTGTGAAAGCCAAGCACTTGCCTTTGCTGCACGCATTAAAATTTCCCTTTCTTGTTCATCTTTACGCTGCTTTTCTATTTGATCAAGTTGTTCAAAGAACTTGAGCTGTGCCCGAACGTCACTTGCTTGTTCATATCTTTCATCATCCTGAAAATACAGCAAATATGTTTCTCATTATTCCCTTAAAAACAAAGCTGTTAACTTGTACTGTACTGGGGAAGAACATACACATTCAAAGCTCCAATGTTCACTGTGTCCTTTTCAGACAAATAGCAGGAGTATATTTACACCAGTCAAACCAGCTAGAACTCTTAAAAGCATTTTGTTCTATTCCATGAATCATCAGATTTTGACTTCTAAACTAATATCATCACAGCTTTAACCTCTCAAACATATTTCACAGAGCTGGGTGGTTATTTTAAATGCTGCTCAGGCATTTGCATCTATGAGGAACATACATCTGTCAGATAGCAGTCTCCTGGGAATACAAAGCAGTGCTTTTATCTGTCTGACTCTACCATCACTCACACACTAAACATTTGACATAATAAATAAAGGGGAGGGCACAGCTTCTCTGCATTTATTTTAAAATCATTTTGTATATGCAAGCTGAAAAATTCCAGTCACCCATGTGTATTAATATCTTAATGGAAGGTGAATCAGTCAAAGAGAATAAACAACCTGATTTCACAGAACAAAGAAAACCTGAACTCCTGCATTACAGTCAACACCACAGCCTGCTGAATTTGTGCAATTTTGCCATTTGATTTGAGCAATTAAATACAGTTACCTTGTAGGAAATATTCCGTTGTTGAGCAGTCTCTGATAGTTTTTCCACGAGGTTTTGTAGTCTTTGTTGTGTAGCATGTGATACGTAGCTAACTACATCAGGATGGATTTCTGTTATTCCATGTTTTTTACCTACAATCAGAACACAAGTGTGTTGCAAAAAATCATTTTACAATACAACTAAATATGAGTATAATCTCAGTCATAGAAATTTAAATCCCTTTTTCTAAATATGACTTGCAGGTTTTTCTCAGACAAGGATTAAACAGGAAATTACACACATATTAAAATTCATATTAGTTTAACAAAATTGATAATCTATTAATAAATGCTGTGTACTATAGTGCAACAAAGAATTCAAGATTGCTTTGTGTTCCACCACCAATTCTAAATTACTAAGTAAAGCTGATAAAAGTGCTTCTGGATTTATTTCATTGTTTGCCATGCCTGCTACACCTTATTAGTTTAAATGGTCAGACTTTCAGCCAGATTGAGTAGTTTTAAAGTTGAGTTGCCATCACTTTAGAAGGCAAATCTATGTTTGCTATTCCTTGACACTATTCTACTTTCATAAGACAAATGATTTCCCACAAGCATCTAAATATACCAGAAAATACCAGAACGTAACAACTCCAGCAACTTTTAATTATTCAAACCAATTTCCATGGAAAATGCCTTCAATTAAACCTAAGAGTAGTGAAATTTGGTTTTTATTAATGTTCAAGATAAAAGAACATACCTATTTCTAATATCCTTCTTTGTAAAGGTGCTGGGAAAAGGAAGGTTTCGTCTTTACAGGACCTTGTTAATGTGCCCACGAGCTCAGAGTTTGTTGCCAATATCCGAGCACTTTCTTCTGACAGGTTGACTCCAGCCATTGATGCAACATCATTAATGTCATCATCATCCCTTAAAGAAAGGAAAATTTATTATAATCATAACATTTAGTGCTCATCTGCACACTCTGCTGTGATACCACAGCTGCATGTAATGAATTCCACCATAAACCTGAATACTTAATTTTATATTTTATTTGCTTTTGTGATACGATAAAATACAACTCATTTGTTTGTAAATGAGAAATTACTGCTTTGACTTCAAAGAGCACTAATTTTGTACTTCCTGTTTTTTCCAAGATCCTTTCTTATGTAATGTTGCAACACCTTGAGAAACAAGAGACCAGAGGAATCACAACTACAAAACAATAATAATCTGCCCTCACCACTAAGACAGGCTGTACACACAGAGCTGTCATGCAGAGCTGGGAGAAGTGAAGGAATGAATTCCACTTGCTTGTCTGGGCAGGAATTGTTTATGAGGTTTAGTGCCAGCTAAATGCTAAAACCAGTCTGGCACGAGTATGTCCAGTGCTGTTTGTTCAAGTCTTTAATGAAGAAGCAAACCTGCCCCCAGAAAATCCACCCCTAGGTTATTGTGAGTTTCCCCAGACAGATTCAGCAGGAAGGTCTGAGTTCAGCTGCCCAAGCAGCACAAGCACAAACATACAGTTCCTCACCTAAAAGAGCCTCCCCCAGGTTCTTTCAGTTTATTCTTCTGAGCAGCAGCTACTTGTGTCGAAACAGTGGCAATAGCTTTGTTTCCAGGTAATACTGCTGGTTTTACCACAGGTACTGCAAGAAGACAGACAGGATTTGTACTCTGTCAATAGGAGTTCACAAGTGCAAGCCAGTCACAGGTAGTTATGGTAAAAGGTCTGGTACAAAGACTTGACCTCAAGAGCTTCTGTCAGCATTTCACCCAGGTAAAAACAGGACCCTTCCCACACAATTCCAGCAGCCAAACCATTTCTCTGTCAATGCTGCCCTGATAGATCTGTACCCCCAGCCACTATGGCATTACACACTGGAAGATTTTAGCAGTAGTACAAACAGGGCACTTATGAACTGACATTCATAGAACCACAGAATGGTTTGTGTTGGAAGAGACCTTAAAGATCATCTCATTCCAACCCCTCTGACACATTTCACTAGACCAGGTTGCTCCAAGCCCCATCCAGCCTGGTCTTGAACACTTCCAGGAATGGGGCATCAACAACTTCTCTAGCCAAACAATCCCTAAACCACACTTCAGGTAATGCTATCAAATATGGCATATCACAAATATCTTGACCTCTTACCTGTCTGAAGTTGATTCAGTTGGATTTGAGGAGTAGTGAGCATAATACGACTGTGTGGTTGCCGCAATGCCACCATGGGTGTCTGTGTCAACGTTACTTGTGGAGGCCTTATCAATGCCCCTGCTTTTTGAGACTGTTGAATAACCTGCAAATAATAAGGAAACAAAAGAACTGTAAATAATCTGAGACTCAGGTGAGAGGAGCAAACCCTAAGAGCACTTTATCCGAGACGCAATTAAAGTCACGCTTTTTTTCTCAGGCCTTTGATTGAGCTAAACCACCAATTTAAGAAATACTATCCAAAAAAAAAAACCCCCGCGCAACAACAAACGCTGCACTTCAGCTCACATACCAGTGGCGTGGACTGCCCTTGTTTACTGACACCAACTTGTGTGGGCTGAGTGAGGCTGATGACGGGTTGCTGGAGGGTACTGGTGACAGTGGCAGTGGCCTTGCCCGCCGTGCGTTGCACCGAGGAGCTCAGCAGCACGGCTGCTGCCGACGGGATCGTGGCTATCGTCGCCTGCGTCGTCGGCTGCTGCTGCTGGCTCTGCTGAATGAAAGCTGCAGAGTCTGGTGTTAACTGTCTCAAGGCAGGTAAACTCCTCTGAAAAGGGGAAAGGAAAGAGTTTTGTTGAGTTGTTTAATCCTGGCTCTGTTTTGTTGAGTTGTTTCATCCTGGCTCACACAATATTAATTGTAAAGAAGGGACGTGTTTCGTTTCAATCCACTGGACCCGTCTGTGTGCACCTGAGGAAAGGTGAGCACACAGAAATACCAATCTGCTCTTATTTAATAAGCAGGACAGAGGGACAATACCTTTTGGGTACCATGGGCATCTATGCTATGCAGCCTGGAACCCCTGGTATGTATTTAACAACTCAAGCCCATGCTACCTTCCTTGACTGTCATCCTATGGGTTAAAAGTTGCACTGGAACACCAGGGAAGCTCAACAGAGACCACGGTGTTTTAGTGGCTTCTTAAATTAGTTATTTTCTTATGGCAACAATTTTTTCCTCAGGAACAGCTCAGGGTTGAACAAGCATTTAAGAACCCAGAAATGTCAACACACACCTACAACTATATCCCTTAATCATACATTAGCCAAGCAGTTACATTCTTAGCATTCAATGCTGTTGTATTTTCACTGATTTCACTGATGGTAAATGTTTTGCAATAAATACTATTTTGAGATTTGTCCAACTACTATAAAATTGTCAAATGTGATTTATCACTGGGAGGTGACAAATTTCCTGCTTATCCAAACCAGTTTACAGCACAGGCAAAATTTGCCTAGAAGGTACAGTTTTCTGTTTCACTGAATCCCTTTGCTTTCTAAGACTAAAAAGAGAGCAAAAAATCAATTCATAGGTTTGTGGTTTAGGTCATAGAAAGAAAACTTTTCAGAGTTCTCAAAAGAGCTACGATGTGTCACCACGGTAGAAATTACATTATTGACTGTGCCAATGATTCACAGTAACAAACTAAGACACAAAAAGTATACATTAAGGAAACAAAAGCCCCACCAGGCACTACTTAAAACTTCCTTCAACATCATTTTGGAATTCCACCTATAATGGCAAAGGATGTGCTTGTGTTCATTACTGCTGATATATAAGCACAGAGATAAAGAAATAGTGAAGGGAAATTACCTTTAGGAAAGGCACAAGGTAAGGTTGAGGTGAAGAATTAAGTTCTCTGTAGAGCCTACTGGTAAAGTCTTCTGGTTCAATTTTTCCATCCTTCAAAACAGAAAATCCAAATGAACAAACTTGTAGAAAATAATTTTTACAGATATCCAACACAAAAAAAAAAAAAAAAAAAAAAAAAGAAAATTAAGACTTGGGAACATATCAAAAATAAGTGGTTTTATCACCCCTCACTATTTTTATTTACTGACAGCTTTATGGTACTACAAATTTCAATTAATAAGACCTAAAGACCTCTGGTTACTGCATGATGGAATACCCAGTTTGACCATAACTTCAAGGTTGCTAATGAGTAGGCAAAACAGTATTAGCATTCACTCTATAAATATTAAATATGTCACGCTTTTATATTACTATCAGGCAACTTTAATTACCTTTTATTTGTAAAAACTTGTGATTTCCTACAGTCAGCTATTGCACCAGCTGCAGTGTCTTCCCTCAAGTACATAATACATCTTTTTATTCACTGCTTTATAAAAATGTAGAATTGAAATACCCACTACTTGCATTCCTCACACTTCAACTAAACTCATGTTCTCATGCATGAATATAAGCAGTAGTGCCTCAGTTATAAACTTAATAGAAAATTTATGTATCTATTTTAATTTAGAAGAGGCAAACTTTATTTGGTTTAGCTCAATTTTATAAACTCCATCCTCTGAAGAAAAAAAAACACAAAAAACCAGTTTGGAGTCTGAATTTGCCCAGATGCTGTATTTTACAACTTTTGATGAACTTTTCTTACCAGCAGATTCTGTACTAATTCTTTCACATTAGCTGCAGTCTCTGAGGACTGTTTTCCAGATGATGCCAGTTTTATTAATGTGGACAGAAAGTTTTTGCATTTCTTCACATTTTCCATAGTTTCCTTAGAAGCAAGGGTAAAAGGAAAACAGTAAGACAAAAGAAGACCAACTCCTCTCAATACATGATCTGACCTTATACTCCATGATATAAAGTCCTTTAGTTCAGCACTGCAGAGTATTATTTATAGATACATGTCCCTCAGCACTTAAAACATAAACAGACTGAAATTATTATTTTTCTTCATATACTCATATGCATTGTACATTTTTGTTATCCGAATTTAAGGAACTCTGATTCTTCATGGAATTAGGAAACACCAAGTATTTTAAGAATGGCACATTGTATATGAGAAATTAGCAGGACAAAAAATAGCCAAGCTGTTGTTTCACAGTGCATAGTACATGGATTCTCCCTGTTTTGCAATCCTGGAAACATGCAGCTTGAATCAATCAGTGCTAACTGCTTATCCCTTCTGATACTGATTGTCCTCTACAGTGCTGAACAATTCATTGTTCTATAAAATACATCTAATATATTTTTTAATGAGTGCTTTAATACGGTTACAGAAACAAAAACACTTTGACACCTATCAAAATTCAAGTGACTTGTCCCCACACCTTGTAAATTAGATGGTTCTATTAAAGTTTACCTTTTCAAGGTCAACAGCTCACAGAATTCCTGCATCTTTACTAACCTCCACTCCCATCTGGGTTTATTTTTATGTGTATATATGCACATCAGGCATATGTGAGTGAACAAAAATAGATGTTACATTTCCCAGTATCTTACTGTGGCAGCAGTGGAGGTGGCCGTTGTCCCTTGCACTGTTCTCTGAGGAGTTCCAGTTTGTACAGCTGTTGCTGTCCCCAACGTGGTTGTTTGTGCAGTACCACCCAGAACAATCTGAGGCTGCAGAGAATAAAAACACAAGAATGTTTTTCTTGGAACGCCCTGAGAGCCTGTTTTCCTGAGCCATCAAACAGAAAATGAGCCACAGGGCAGTAGAACACCTTTCACAGATGCTATAAATAAGTTGCTCATGTGCGGTCTGGTGCAGCGGAAGGAAACGGCCACCAGATGGCACTAAAAACATTCCAAACGGGAATTCCAAAAGTTCATTAAAAATCGGGCGATTTTTGGTCGCTGAATAAAATACCATAAACATAATCTCAGCCACTGAGGATTCATAACTTAGCTATAACAAGTGCTGAATTCCTGTGAATTCAATTTATCTTTTTGCCTGTTTCATTAAATGCCACCTCCCGAAGGGAGGAATTTCTAAAAAGGCAGAACTGACACAAAAGCTCGGGTCTGATGGAGATCTTTGTGATGAACAATGGGACAAAACATTTTTCTAGCTTTGTAGACAAGCTGGCAATTTTAAGTAGAAATATCAGCTCCCAAGAATCACCATTGCAAGCAAGATCTTCTCACATACACAGCTCATTCATGGGCTTCCAACAGTCTAATTATTAAGAACAACCCAGTCTGACAGACAAATTCCTACCAAGCTACAACTGTCACTCAGAATGTTCACAAATCATTTGTAAACTTCCTCTTTATATAAAGATACACAAGAAAAGAGGCTCCCTTGCTGCCAAAGCTGACTTTATTGGTATTTGGGGAGAAATTAAGGGAGCAAAGGACTTATTTTGTCTCATTTTTTTGAAATCAGGATAAATGAAGTCCATGGTGTGTGCTCATTACAGTACAAAATATGCAGATTGGAACGGTGGTGGGGGTGGGGTTTTTTTTTTTGGGGGTGTGGGGGGGTGGTT
>CM031874.1:8481483-8497431 GCA_018697195.1 Certhia americana | reverse complement strand
ATCCCATTGTCACCTTCCAGGATAACACTCTACACCTCAGGGACTCCATCCATACCAAGGGGGACACACTGAGGGACTCCAGGTAGCAAGCACCTAATGGGAGGACACAGCAAGGTGTGCTCATGCTCACTGGGCTTCACTGCACAAGGATGGAACTCTCACCTGTGAAACACAAACCCTACACAGGATCCCACCTGATCCCAAGTGACATCATCTCTCTTTCTGATGCAGTCACCCAACAGAAAAACAGAAGGTTCAAGCTTACAGATATTGCTTGTTACCCACAATGTAGTTCAGGGTTAATCCAGATGAAGTCAGAATCATTACTAAGAATCTAGACTTTCAATAAGTTGGGTTTTTTCTAAGACATAACAGAAGAATTAATGGATGTATGATCATGAAAGTGCATGGAGAATATCCTTTCCTAGTATCCTGAGGAAATTCTCTTCTTAAAGTAAAAAGGTAACTATAAACTTCCCAAATAAAAGCAATTTGGGTGAGGGAGAACTGTCAGGCAGCAAAGAATCAATACACACACATACTGGTGTTCAGAAAGAATGTCCAAGCCAGAAAGAATAACCTGATGTTTCTGGTGTAGTAAACCAAAGTCCCTACAAACACCTCTAGAAAAGGAGGTTATTGATCATACAGTGCACTGACATCTGACAAATCTTCAAATCCTAACTAGATCTACCAGGGAAGTTCACTAAGAGGTTATCTTCAAGTCAAAGCCCTTTGGGCCTTAAGCTCTTGAGCACACACTCATTTGTGGCAAGATGCTGCAAACATTTGACATGGCAGAAAAAATCTGACAGTAATCCTAAGTGGGCTGTGCCACATTAGCAGGAGAAAGCTTTATGAGAGAATCTTTTTGGTACTGTCAGAAGAGATTCTGTTACAACAAAAAAGAAAGCAAATGTGTGTGTAAGGTTATGCAAGTTATCATACACACCACAAAAACAATCTAAAGCAAAGGGGCTGAGCCCATGCTCTGTAACAGATCGTACCAGGTTACACAGGGACTCCAGAATGAGAAAAACCTTACAAAAGCACAAAGTTTCTAAGATTTTTCCAGTACAAAAAATGCTGAAATACCAGAGAGAAAGCTGGAGAAAAAGACAGCTGCTAATACAAGCTCCAGGAAGAGCTTTCAGAATAAGTGGCATATGTGACAGGGTCCTTTACTGAAGAAAAGGAAAAGATAAGCTAGTACTGACATCAACGCTGTCGAACCATTCCTCCTCTTCTAGTAAATGATCCACCTGGAAAAACTCCCACTCTACAGGAATGAAAGCCCAAGGAAAGCAGAAAGAACCTATTGAAGTCTACTAGTCCACTGCAGCTCCATGAAAACCTGAGTCATTAAGGAAATCTTCCCTAACACTAGACAATTTCTAGCAGATTTAGAATTATTTATACACATTAAAGAGCAGCTTCTGTAACAAACCAGATGAGTAGCAGCCCATGAAGGACCATCTATACACCAACTCATGAGAAACAGGGATTACAAATCAAGACAATTGGCACAGAACTGCAAATGGTAACAGGCATGGATTAGATGTTACTGAACACATGCTACTTTGTACTTGAGGAGAAACTTGCACCACTGTTAAGTATATATTAGATATACTAAAGTTTAGGTGCTTAGAACCTCAGGAGACCTGTGATGCACAAGCCTAGAAAAAATTCTGCTTGAACTTTCTTGCCAAAGCCTTTGACCTCATCAGCAATCTGAGCTTTCAAGTTTCATCCACAAATGTGATTGCTTTGTGATTTCTGTAAAGACGCCTTAGCTCCACAAGGATAAGCACAGTGCCTAAGGAGAAGTCTCCAGAGTGCAGTAATCAGGAGGTATCAGCAAACTCAACAGCTCAAGATGACCCCACGACCATGTGAGACTGCAGCTGCTCCAGAAGTGGCTGCCCTGCACTGGCACGAAGAGGTCAGGCTGCACAAACACGAGGCAGTAGTGGATATGCTCCCTGCTGAGCTGCAGGCTCCATAAAACCACCAGGCAGTGACAGAGCTGTCCAGCACACGGCAGCAACCCACACCAAACCCCTGACACCTTGCTCCAGAGAAATGGGCACCCCAAAGCTGTGAGGCTGAGCTTCTGCACACAGGATTGTGCTGTGCCCAATGGAAGGGACCTGTTAAATGTTCAGCACCTGCTGGACTGAAGGTGAGCTACAACTTTTACCAGGAAGAAAACATGGCATGACTGTCAGGTGTTGCTTCAGAGCACCTCTAATACAAAATAATTTGGAGTTTCTCCCGACACGCATGGCACAGTTTTAGACAAGAACTACAAAAGCAAATTCCATTTCCTTTTCAACTCATGTCTCTCTGGAATAAAGGAGAATTTTACCCAGACATAGTGCCTAAAAGTTAAGATACAACATCAAAATGCAGCACTCCACTGTTGGCTACCACTACTCCATCCAACCTGCACACACAGATTCTAACCAGCCATCATGGTCTCAGAAACATTAGCTCTTCAACAGATGATTTATTATTGTTGCCAACACAGGTGAAAGATATGTTGGTAAATATCCTCCAGAATCCTCACTGCAGCGCACAGAAAGTACATTTTGTACAGACCAAGTACAAAAGTTCACATTATAAAAAACTGCTTGTTTTTTCTTACAAAAGAGTCAACAGACAAAAAACTTGGTTTCATTTTAAAAGTTTTTGCTTACTCTTGCCATGCAAGCATTCAGTTTCAGTTTCACCACAACTGAACTTTACTGTCTAAACAGTAAAGAAGTGAATAATTTGTAAAGCATTGATTCACAAACCTTTTAAGAATATAGTTAAAGAAATAATGTTATGTTGGAATGCCAAAAAGACACTGCATTTAAGAGTGATCCCATATGTAAAAAATCTTACCTGCTCATTTGAAGAGGCGTGTAAGAATTGTTCAGGGAAATACACCATTTTATATAGCAACAATTGACAAATGCTTCAACAACAATGTGATTTGAAACTATTTTGACTTCTCTGGAAAGCTATATTCCTTGAAAGTGTGTTAACATTCCTTTCTAGTCAAGCATACAAAGCCAAACACCAGAGTGCTCTGTCAAATTGCAACCCAATCATCACACAAATCTGTCTGATGTCGAAACAGCTAAGAAAAACACTATCAAGAGCTAAACCAATTGCTTTAATTATTGATCTCCAAGCAATTCAGATGTAGCTCTGCCATTAATTTCAATATACTTAGATCAGACAACAAAGCAATTATACCAAAATCAGATTTGGATTTGAGAAAGGAAGGCACAAAATAGAATGTCACTAATTCTTTATGTCTGTTATTTTAAATAGGAGGTTTTAAAACTCAACCTGTCTTCATTTGTGACAGTTTGTCTGTACCAAGGTGTGTCAACATTAGTGCTGTTCAAGCACCTGAAGAAATGGGAATGGCTGAGCTACTTTGCATTTATTAGCACAGCCTGTACAGAAACACTTAATGAGGAGTAATGCTTTAAATCAATGTTTTCTTCCTTCAGAATGCAACAGCCTAAACCAACTAAGTCCATGAGAAGCCATAAAGAACACATTTCTCTGATTTGTCCCCACTGTGAGTGCCCTACACTCTGTAATTTTAGCTGGTGCCACCTTTTCACCAGGTGTGGAGACCTGGAGCTGGACAATTCCACCGACTGACAGGTCCCCAGGGCAGCCCCAGCACAAACATTCCCTCCACATCCTCCTCTGTGAGTTCATGCCTCTCTCACTGCCCATACAGAATTCTTCTGCTTTGAGAATATGCCAAACACTACGCCTGCAAGTTCAATACAAACCATCAACGGGGACATGATATTACATGCCATTTGGCTGATAGCAACATTTATTAAGTTGCTCTGCTTTTGCAGTTAGTCTGAACACAGAAACAGAATTATTTTCACATCTGTAAGTTTGAATTCAAGAAAGCTTTTCAACAAACCCAGGTTTCGTTTTGATTTTTACTAACCATCAAATGCACAGTCCTGAGTAATGACTAAGCTTAATGACTGGGTATGACTAACACTTATAAATAATTAGTGCCTTTTCTCCCCCTCCCCCATGGAGGACAGGGAAGGAAAGAAAATCAAATGATACACTGGTAAAAAAGGAAGAAAGAAAGGAACTAAGAGGTTGAAGCTCAGTGCATGAACACTCGTATCCTCTTCCAATCCACCCTTAATACTACTGCAAACATGACTGCACGTATGTCTGTTAAAAACTAATAACTCCTCATGCTTGTCTTTTAATTTCCACACGGTTTAGTCACTGTCAGCCTCCCTGCTCCAGATCTCTTCTCCCACACTGATCCCTCCACAAACACTCTGGTGTTTCTGGACCCCTCCATGGACTCCTTTGCCACAGGTGCTGCAATTCTTCACCTGCTCCTTGGAGCTGGCACTTTGACTCAGGTGAGCACAACTGGTCCCACTCGCCACACAAACCACTCAGGCTGAAAGCACCCGATGTTGTTACATTTGGAGAGAGGTTCTAAAAATCAAACCCTCCCTTAAAGAAATATTTGATTAATAAACTGAAGGAAGGTGTGCAGACAACTTAGTAGAGCCTTGCTGTCCCCCAAACCCTGTCAGAAAGACTCGAGCATAGCACCACACCTCATTGCTTGGGTTTTGTTTATACTCTGATATGTAGAGCACACATTTTTCAACTGCACTGCTTGTCAGCACAGTCTATCCAGCACGTGCTTCATTCTGCACAAAAGCACTGTGATAGCTTTTAACAGTTCAGCTACTCTCAGAAGCATATATTAATCAAGTTATAATCATAAGTTAGACCATTTTTACAAGGCTTACTCAATTCAATATAAATCTTAGGACAGTCATGTCAGTCATGTCAAATAATATTACACACTTCTGTGAGTTTTATGTTATTCCTTGTCTAGGTACTGGGTACGTGTTACTGAAAAATACATTTTAGTAAGACATTTTAAGGGAAAAAGCATCGAAATCAAGATCATAGCATTCATAAGTTACAATTCAAGAGATCTACCATGGCAAAAAGTTACTTAATTTTTATCAATATACTTTTCCAAATCCCACAGAAAGAGCTTGGTATCCAAACTGGACCTTGCCTTTAATTCTGTACAAATATGAAGTAAAAGCAGCATCCCTATTTAACCTATTTTATAACACATTTACACATTTTGCTGAGCATCAATCTTCAAAGTACAACTTTCTGATTACTGCTAATCTAAGTACAGAAACTCATCATTTTAACACATTATTTTGAGTCTCACAACAGTTACAGACCCAAAGACCAGCTACATTTGTACACTGCTTTAAGACAGCTTTGCTGAGGTGCTGAACAGATCTCACTGCAGGTGTAGCAATTCTTTATAATTATCACTTCTTTCTTGGTTACTGATAATCTATACCATTATACAGTAACAATAATCAACATTTGGTTCTCACAAAAGATATTCTATATTTTAAAAAAAACCCTTAAAGGCATAAATAAGATCTCAATGACAATTATTATATTTTACATAAATATTATGCTAAAGACACCTGAAGAGAATTTCTCCAAGAGTGGAAGGTTTGTGGTAAAAAATTGGATCTCAGTTGAGACACCAACACCTCCAGAAGACAACCAGCGTTTCTGGGAGGAAATTCCCAAAAATTAGAACTAGCATAAAAATTTCCAGAGTAAGCTGAAGTAAAACTGTCCTAGAAGGTTTAAAGCAACCAAAAAGCTCTATTCATGTGTCCATGGCACAAAAAAGAAGAAAAGCCTCATTTAATCTGAAATATGGATGATCACATAATCTTTACACCTGTTTAATTACAACCTGTACAGAGACCAGGCTGTATCAGCAATTTTGCTACTCTTACAAGGAAGCAGATGCAAGAGGGCTGATACAATTATTTGCACACAGGAATAAACCTGTGGCTGTGCAAAGAAACAGCCCTTTGTCACCTGTGAGCACACACTCTCCCTAGAGTTTGGCCTTCCTTCACCCAGAGCTTTAGGGTTCAGAATACACCTGAAATAAATGCCATTAACCAGGACTGAAAGCTTTCTATCATTGTGATAGATGTATGTGTTCCTCTTCAGTTGTTACAAACTGTATTTTCAAAATTCTTCATGCCACTAACTCTCCAAATCTTCTTTCACAAGAGATAATGTGCCTAACAAAGCTAAACTTGCTAACAGTCTTCCAATTAGCAAAAGCCTTTTTTTCTTACATGAAGCAATGGCAACAAATTCAAGGAGAAGGTTAAGACAGATGAATGGAGTTACAAACATTCATAAAGTTTCAACACAATAATCCTGACAAGAGTAGCTATTTTAAGGTAAAAATGCTGATTTTGAATATTTCTGACAAAAAAATAATGCACATAGTAACAAAAAATGTTTAATGTATTAAGTGACTTCTATATCCAGTTCTTTCTGAGCAGACTCAGTATTGATCACACAGTTTTTACAGAAAGCAACCTTTCCACACACCAGTACTCTCTCTTTCTTTGAACCTAGAGCAGTATTTTCAACTGTGTTCTAGAACTACTTCATAAATATTGTTAGAATTATATATACATATCATTTCCCAAAACAGGGAAGACAGACAAGAGTTCTCATACACCAAAATATTTCATTTGAAAATTTTGTGATGTAGTTTGTCTCTTATCAGTGGCCCAGACCAACGCATTTTCACCTTAGTTTGCTTATTGGGCTGCAGCATCCTCTGTTAGTAAGGGATACAAGTCCTGGGCAACAGTGAAATTAGTGGTCCTCAGACCAAGAAATTTTCATGAGCAACCTGCTTAAATTTCTAGAGATGAGAAACATGTAACTTCTTGAAGAGTGCAAAAGACCTCAAAAGAAATAAATCACTTCTGGTTATTGACCAATAACCTTTGTCACAAACTTAGTGATACCCAAAAACCCCAGAAGATCACAATTTGAAGATCATACAGACATATCCATACATGCACTTCCAAAGGCTGTTGGCAACAGTATTTGTCATAACAGAACTGAATATAACCAGAGTTAATAGTTTTCATAGCTTAACAAAATCACTATTATAGTCCCATTAGATCCCAACACTTGACAGAGTCTAATCAGATGTGTACAAAATCAAGATACTCCTACTGCACAGCTCTCTGAGCCTCAGGTTCTTTGGGGTACAAAGCCAAGCATGCAGGAGTCCTCAGTTATGGAAGTTGCAATGTGAACAAACACAACTTTCAGTCTAGTGACATATGGCAGATCTGATGTAGCAGATTCCAAATAAAGCAGAATGTTCCTTTTGCTGATGCATGATTTGAACATAAAATCCACCCCTCACCCAGAAGAGTTCTGCAGAAGAGATCCACAGTTATCTTCCAGACAGACAGATACTGCTTTACACGCCAAGTATAGGACTCCCAAGCTCTAATCCTGGCAAAATATTGATTCCTGCATGGCCTTGGGCAAGTCAGAACTTCTCTAACTTGCTCTTTCCCCCAGCTCTAAAGCAGAGTTCATACTACTTTATTTACCCACCACGCAGGCAGGTTGCAAGGATTAAGTTCTGTAAAATGGTTTGAAAGTAAAACATACTGGAAGTACTCTAAGAAACCCCCATTGTCACGGTGCATTGCAGACATTATTTTTAACAAAATCGAGCCATGCCAACACAGTTAACAGGCATAATATTGGCAGCACATGCTACATACAGGGAAACTATAATGAGGATATGTTTGAACTCGCTTACTAGTCAGTGAGAAATAGAAACAACCACATTCCACTACTTCATAGTATTTCTTCTGTTCCTTTCTGTATTTCTTGTACTATGGAATTCTGATGATTTCCTCATCTATCCAAGTCCTCATTCCTTTGGGCGCTTCTGGGGTGAATGTTTCAAGTACAAAGCAACCCAAAGAATGGGGCATTCAGTATGAAAAAGTAACACAAATTGTTTGATTTGATTCTTCTCAGTTGTCACCCTGCTCCATTTTCATACACTCTCCTTTGCCCAATCACCTACTACCCCTTCCTACTGAAGGAAACGCAATTAGTCCTGCAGAAGTTATTTTTCAGTCATTCCAGCTCCCTCCCAAAAGTGCAACTGCTCAAAAGTACCCAAACCCATGCTTTAAATTCTGTGTTCTGCTAGTTTTCCCATCCCAAAGCACCATACCTATGTCCTGAGTTAGAATCCTTCTTGGATAGAGAACAGAAACAAAAAAACAATCAGTTTCTACAAAAAAAACCTCCAATTTATCACCAAATGAAGTTTTGAGCCTCTCAGGCCTTGAAGAAAACCTTGAGCGTGCATATTCCCGTAGAACATCTTCCAGGATGTGCAGATGAAGAGCACTGATGCTCTTTCAGGTATCCTTTGTTTCTGGAAAGCATCAGTGGTGAGTTTTAATCACAGCCAGAGTTCAGAACTCTGGAACATTCCACTGTTAAAGGGGCCTCAGCAGCTTCTCAGTCTATGAAAGGCCCATCCTGTCCTCACCACAGAAAAGGCACATGAGATGCCCTCCAGAAAAAAAAGCAACGAAGAAATTTGTAGTCTCATCCCCTATCATCAGCTACTGGCAGATCCAACTGAGTTTTGAGAAAGTAATAAAGAAGTTTTATTTTTAGATACAAAGCAAAACAATTCTCTTCTACAACAGCTGCAGAACTGTACCACTGCTAGTGGGAAAACTGGTCAAGACTGTAGAAATAAATAAAAAAAAAAAAAACAAACAAAACCGTGATGACAACCCATCCTAGCTGCTATCTTCAAAAAGGACTACATGTCACCAAATCATATTTAATAAAGAAAATAGCAGTCTTTATGATCAAGCCACCAAGTTTTTCGTAACTACTAACAGTCACTCAGAAGGTAAAAGAGAAGAGAGGGAAATGAAAGTTTCTAGATTTCAATTTCACCTAAGCTAGTAGAGAAAACTGTCCAGACCTACCTGCTCTATGCTATTCTCACTGTCTACAATCACCAATCTGCTCCTTTCTCTGAACAGACACCTTAAAAACTTATTATGAGATGTCTGGACATAAAGAGGAAGAGAGTCACAACACAAACCTGCAAGAAGAGAAACCAAATCTTTGAAGCCCAAGCTGACAGTACTGCCAAGTAAGCATAAACTCACACGTGCTGGGTTTCTACCACGGCACTGCTGGGTTTTCAAAATTTAGTTTAAAGTACCCAAGTTTTGCCAATTTACAAGGTGATTCTACCCTGTGTCAGCAATGACCTCTAAACACTTTACACACTCTCACAATGCAGAAGATAAATTTTAGTGCATAATCCCAGTTATACTTTCCTGCAGACTTTCCTGAGCACCTCTAACAGTGGAACACTGATTAACAAACCCACTGATTTTCTACCTCTTGCCATATTATTGTACATTACACATTTCTCATTACTGAAGGACCCAGAAACAACAAGCATCACTCAATTTTTTTCCCAGTCAGTTTCAGCAGTGTTGCATCCTTCAGGCAGTATTTCATAAACTTGTGTTCCCACCCCCCCTTACAAAATCATCTCACAACATTTCCATGCCTTTTCTAAGAGGGTATTAATAAGGTTATTTTGGGACCATCATTACCCAAATCTGTCCAACTGGAGCACAAAGTTCCAAACATAGGCTCCTGAAGAAAAGATTAAGAACAAGAGTCCTCTTCCTCAAAGATGTCAGAAGTGGAAAACCATCATTAATACACTGATACTCTCCAATAGCTCAGTTCCTTGGAGAAGAAATACACCAAAATCCAATAAGATCACTTATGGCCCACTGGCTCTTCTAACAATCTCCAATTTGGTCAGTCAAGGTTTGCTGCACAATTGCACTGATGCAATACAAAGCATTATTCTAATAATAATATATTTTAAAGACCATTGATAGAGTTTATTCTCCATGTGGTGTTTGAAGAAAACACTTGAAACCTTGAAAGGCTTCTAATTTCCAAATCTCAGCTTAACAACTCCTGCTGACATTTTTCATTCTGCTTTCCATAAAGGTGACGCTGTAATTGTATTTTGGACAGCTAGAAACAGGAATTCTGGATAAGAAAATAACTATAAAAGGTGTGCTGCCATGGTCAAACCTTCCATCAGAATTTTTTAAATGTTTATATTTCCTGGTGCAAAAAGCTGCGTGTGCAGTGCACGATTTCAAACTATTTCAAGCACTATCTTAGAAACTACTACTAGCACACACTCTTAACTTTTAAAAACAAACTAGGAAATGCAAATTGCATGAAGTAGGTGCACAGCACACAGGCAGTGCAGCTGCAGCTTCACACTACCAAACTGCCTCCAAAAATCTGGCCTATGATGCTGTCATATAAAATACAATTTCAAAAGCACAGCCCACTATTCTCCTTTCACTATGAGTGTACCTGCACTCTTGTTGAAGATCACAGCAGTTGCACGTGGCCAGATTTGCTTGGCTCTTGTGCCTGAGAGATGTTTGGAAGAGCCCAGCATCCACAATTCTCAGATTTTTTTGAAAGAGATGGTTTATGGAAAGCGTTTTTAACGCTGGCTACTTTTGCAAAGTATAAAAACCAAACTAAAGCTATGTAAGAGAAAAATAATCAGCACCACTAAAAAAAAAACCCCTTTTCAATATTAAGTCTATCTTATCATGCAAGAAATCAGTTTCCAATTTCTATGTATCCAGTCACATATATCTGCTTATTTTAAGTCATGCTTATTCTTTTGAAGTCATAAATATTTCTTTAAGTGCAGGACAGAAAAAAAAAAAGTGCTTCATAAAAATCCAAATGCTTAGAACCTGTATTGTTTTCCTTTGATCTATGGAGAACTCCAAAAGAACAATTTATGGTCCAATTTTGCTTAAGGTCTGGCAATGCTGCTTCCAAGAGTAACACATTTCAGGATGCTGTGGCATCCTGAAAGAAGGTCCCACTGGACTCCACAGTAGTACTTTCCCTCATAATCAGGTTTATAATGCAGTATTAACAAAAAATGTAGGTATAAATGGCGCTAAACTAAACTAGACCAATCATTTGACAGACTGTGGCAATAAATAAAATAAGGCTTTTCCAACCTATCAATTTACAGGCTTCTAATCAAGCACCATGATTTCAGGATCTGAGTTTTACTACGTTTTAAACTAGCAGCATATCATTCAAAGTACTCATATATGGAATAGTCTTTTACAGGGAAAAAAAAAAAAGAAAAAAAAGAGGAATATTTATACCAGTTAGTACTTGGAAACACAGAATGTTTGACAGACTTACTACATGGCATCACACACCAGATAGCACATTACACAAAAACACAGTGTTTAGTAACATAATTCCTGATCTACTTTATGTGACAGGTGCATAGCTCTGAGGTTGATCAGGAGTTACAAGAAATGCATTTGACTAAGACCACTTATTAAAATCACCACCAATTTCAGTCAGTGTTAGTAGCAAAATTTAATTAGCTGTTCTTTGCATCCTGCCCTGCAAACAGTGAGCAGTAAAAATACAGCCCTTGTATGTGTTGTTATGAGGACAGGAAGCAAGGTGTAGGTTCACACAAGTATTTGCAGTTAAATCAAAGTGGGTACAAGCAAGAAGCCTGACTCAGGGTAATAGCAAATATATAACATTAAATCTCCAAATCTAGGATTTTTTAAGGAGGGACAGAACAATTCTGAGCAAATAAATGCTTCTCATGCTGCTTTTTACTCATCCACTGAGTTCAGGACTAGATCCCTTGTCCAGAGATGCTCAGCACTAAGCATGAGACTAGCTACTACAAAAGCTGCAGCCCTAGACACAACAGGGTGAGGTAAGGACATAGGAAGTCTGCCTTTTGTATCAGAATGCCAGTGACTAAAAAGATGATCATAAGCTTCAAATCTGTGAGTTTTTAAGTCGGACTTTGAAGGTATTTAAAGCCAAAGTAGATAGTTTTGTTGTGTTGTAGCTGCTGCTTCTCTGTTCATGAGAGCTCTGTGGTACTGGGGGCATGCAGGGAAAGGAGGGAACCGAGCAGCACATAAAGGTTACAAACTTACTGACAAAAACACCTGGAAATTCAAAATGTCTTTTGTGCTAATGAAACAACATTTCATTGGATAATGTTCCATTGTAACACTTTGGCAGTTTGCAGCTTCATCTACACTCACACTGGGACAAAGATACCAGGCAGAATCATTTTCAATTACTGCTGAAAAGACTTTCTGGTCACCCAAAATCAGACACTAAGCAGTGGAATGCTACTATGCTACTACCACTCAACACCAGACCATTCTCATTGTTACATGTCATGCCTTTTCCACAATTCACAATTAAACGGCACAGAATCTTACTTGGATTCCTTCCTCCCTGCAAGGAACACACTTCCAAAATAAAACCCCTCGATCCTCTGACTTACCTGGTGGTAACTGAAAATTCTGAATGTTAGTCGGATTCTGAGGTGGCTGAGGCAAACGAGGTGCTAAAACTGTAGGAGTCAAAGTTGCTCTGATTCCACTCGTAGTTGGTGTTGGAGTCCTTGGCAGACTTTGTGCCACAGTATTGGCAGTGCCTTTAGCCATTCCTGTGGGGGTGCCAGGAGCTGCAGGAGGTATCCCACCAGGATTGGGAGCAACATTGGAGAGCCCAGCTTGCATAGTTTGCCCAATAATCATGTTACCCCCTGTAGTACTGGGCTGGCCACCAGTAGCCAGCGTCTGCTGTTGGGATACTGCCTGGACTATAGTTTTAGGAGACTCAGATTTGATGACCTGTGCGGCAGGAGCTGCTGGCACAGTGGAACCAGACTGGCTGTTCACAAGCGACGTCTGGAGGGAAACTCCAGATCCCACAGTGGCCGTGGCAACAGCAGGAAAACTCCCCACACTGATGGTTGAATTGATCACAGTATTGCTCCCGTTCTGAGTGGCTGCAGCAGCTGCAGCCACCGTGGGTCCTGCCGTGTGGATCGGGGGCCTCACCAGCGTCACCGTGGGCGCCCCGGTGCCAACGCTGGGGGGTGGCTGGGAGGAGATCACTGTGGGCGAGGAGGAGGATGCAGAGGACACAGCAGTATTAAGGAAAGAAGTCTGGATGACAGTGTTAGAAGCTGAGGGTAAAACAGCATTAACAGCGTTTCCTTTCCCCACGGATCCAGGTCCATTGTTAACGAGAGGAGCAACAGCAGGTGCAGGAGCGGGGTTGGCAGTCACAGGAGTCCCAGAGAAAGCAGCACTTCCTGTGTGGTGAGAGTTCATCACCACGTTACTCCCATTCAAAGTCTGCACCGTCGTGGTCCCAATCTTGCCATTCCTGGTGGACAAGGCAGTTGCCATGGTGCTGATAACCACCGATTTGCCCTGACTGAGGGTCCCTGGAGCAGCAGTAACTTCAGATCCTCCTGCTGCTGCAGTGGTGGTGCTGGTGCTCGTTGTGGTGGCTCCATCCAGAGCTGAAGTCTGGGACCTGGTGTTATGATTAATAACACCTCCCTGCACTCCTCCTGCCCCTGCAAAACAACAACGAGGTTAAACAGAGAGAACGAGCAAGAAGAGAAGTCCAGCAAAGACAGAATATTCTCCCTTATCACCAGGTCTTCTCCATCTCCAAGCTGCCTGCCTGGAGCCAGGAAAACAGGACAGAGTACAAACTGAACATGGATTTGAAGACGTTATCTTAAAGCCTCCAATATCCCACCAAAGACTGGCAGATTCAGTATGAATTGTAACACCCCTGCTTTCGACACTACAGTAAGACAAAACATTGAAAACAGATTTAATATGAACCAAGGGAAGGCAGTAAGAAGATCATCTAAGACCTCTTCTCTATTCTAGAGCCTGACATCCCGTTTAGAAATGGGACTGCAGCTGCAAGGGGGAGGGGGGAAATGGCCATGGAAGACACATTAGTAAGACATATTCCCTATACCCAGCACACATTACTCTCTAATCCTGTCATCTCCTACAAAGTAAGTCAGTCAGAACAGGAGGCTCAACAACAGCAAAATACGAAAAGCGAAAGGAAAGAAAAACATCAGCCTGGCAAGATAAGAAGTACTGCAAGGCCTGGAGTAGGTTTCTAGAAGACCCCTCTTCCTTATTGCAGAATTTGTTCTGACGGATCTGAAGTTCCCACAGCCAGACATAGTTAAAAATAAATAAATAAAAAGCAAAGCTGGTTTTCAGAAGGGACAAGATGATGTAGCTTCTTGTCCTGAATAATCCTCATGCCCCTTGATAAGGCCTGGTGCTAGCACAAGTACAATCACATACAGTCCAGGTCCTGGCCCTAAGGAAACAGAAATGCAAAAAGAATAGTGACAGGCAGACACTGAGATGCACATTATAAGGGTCAAGGAGATCCTCCTAGAAGAGCTTCATCAATCATAACAGACGGTCTGTAGTATCTTCTTACACTTCAGCAAGACGAAATCAAAAATAAAAAAGGGGGGAGGGGAGGAATTGCAGAGAGATCCTGGGGAGACATTTCTTTCAATCCCCCTGAAAAACAGCTTCCCTCCATTCCCACGTAGTGAGCTCTCGGTCCCAGCCTTCACACTGCCCCCCTTACAAGCCTCACAACACGAAGGGGGGAATATTCCCAGGCAGCTCCGGGGGTGGGCGGCTGGGAGAAGGCGCTGTGCAAGGTGGGGTGTTGTGGCCTGAATTCCCCCCCTTGCCGGGACCCGGCGTTGTGACAACCCCCCCTTGAGGGCAGAGGAGGAATGGGAGGTGTTGGATGCCCCCTCCAAGCCCCTGGAACAAGGGAGGGGGTGCGGGGGGAATATCAAGGCAGGCAGATATGGGGGGGAAGCATTTTGAGGGACTTCCTCCCCTTGAAATCCCCCCTCGCTTCCTCCTCTACAGGAAATAGGTGTCATGATTAATAACACCCCCTTCCACTTCAGCAACAGCGAAGGGGGAGGGGAAGGAGCATTTACACAGACAGCTAAGGCGGCATTATCAAGAGGGAATCCCCCCCATAACCTCCACCCCTGGAAAGGGAAGGGGAGCAATCACAGGCGGCATGGGAGGCACAGCCATGACCAAGGGGGTGGGCTCTGCCTCCTTCAGTCCCCGAGATTAACAGAGCCCTTTTACACTCCAGCAACAAGGGCAGGAAAAGCAGAGGGGACCGACAGAGTCACGGACGGGCACTGCCGGCTCCTTGTGCGGGGCGGCTGCCCCCACACACGATCCAACACCCTCGAGTAAGCACAGGCGAGGAGGGAAAATAAAGGGGAGGGAGCAGAGGCGCGGATACACACCGAGGGGGCATGATGAGGGGAGGCTCTCCCCCGTATGATCGATACCACCCTTTGCACTCCCGCTCCTGCCACAACGAGAAGGAGGAGAGAGGGAAAAGGGGGGAAAGCAGTGAGGGAAGGAGGCAGCGGGAGCTGGGGAGTGGGGGGAGGGGAGGGCCCCTCTCCCTCAGAGCCCCCCACCCCTGCCCACGTTACCTGCTTTTGTGATCTCTGGGGCACTCAGTCCCATCTTGCTGCCGCTGCTGCTCTCTGTTTGGGCATTAGCATTGCCTCCTACTACTACTCCTCCAGGGCTGGGGCTAGGGCTGCTGCTGCTACTGCCGCTGCTCACAACATGGTTCCCCAGCAGCCCCCCAGCGGCCCTCAGGGGCTCCTGCGCCTTGTGGTGCTGGTGGTGGTGGCCGGAGCCGCCACCCTGGGACTCACAGGAGCCCCCGGTCGCTCACCACCTTCATCTCATCCACCCCTGTTAGGAAAACCTCATCCCAGGCAGCAGTGGATCCGAAGCCCGGGCCGCCCAAGCCTTTTTTTTTCGGAGGGTTCCTGTGACGCTCCCTCCTCCCCCACCCCCCCTCTCACGGCTCTCCCTCCTCCCCCCGCCCCACGGCCCCGCTCACACTTCGGCCCCCCGCACCACCGCGCGCACGCGCGAACGGCCCGCCCGCACACTCACCGCCTAGCCATTAAACGAAACTATGCAACACGGGACCCGTTAGGGATGCGCGCGGCGGGCCGGAAAAATAATC
>CM031874.1:8430562-8472393 GCA_018697195.1 Certhia americana | reverse complement strand
CCCCACCCTCCCCTCTCACGGCTTCCCTCCTCCCCCCGCCCCGCTCAACACTACGGAACCCCGCCCCACCAGCGCACAGCGCGGGACGGCCGGACACGCACAATCAAAGGCCGGCCAGGGTATTCAGCCCCCGTGATGGCCGGCGCCCGCGCTATAACAAGGCCGTGCAAATGGCCTGCGAACGCTTAGTGAGGCAGTGCGGCTGTGGCGGCGGCGGACACCCGCGCAGAGGGCTGGCGGGGGCTGCGGCCCTTCGGGGCGGCCCGCGGCCGCGGGTGCGGGGGGTTCGCAGCCGCGCGGGGCGGCGGGGGCGGCCCCCCCCCCCCGCGGGGGGCCCGAGCTGGCCTCTGTCTGCTCGGCCCAAAATGGCTGCATGTTTTCCCTGCTGCTACTGCGTCCGGGTACTCCCCCGCCGGCGGAGCACTGAGGGCGCCCCCCGCACCTGTGCCAGCGCGTGTAACTGTCCAACCGGCGGGGCTGGGCGGGGCACACGCCCAACCCCGGGGCGGGGGTGGCAGCGGGCGGAGGGCCCCGAGCCTGCTGCCTCGCCGCGGCGGGGCAGCGGGGGATGCGCCCTCGGTGACGGCCGGCGCGCGGGGGCGGGCGCCGGGCGCGGTCTGAGTCAGCACGGCCGGGGCCATTGTCTCAGGGGAAGCGCGCCCGATGCGAGCCCAGCGCCGGGAAAAAGGGAAAAGGAAGCGGAGAGAGAGAGGAGGGGAGGCGGGGGGGAAAAAGAGAGGGAGACGGAAATTTTGAACGGTCCAGTCGCAGCGCGAGCCGGCACGGCGGGCGATCCCCGCCCGTGTGCAGCCCGACGTTCCACCCCGCCGCCGCTTAACCCTTGGGGGAGAGCCGCGCTCCGCAGCGGCGCTCGGCGGGCAGCGCAGCCCCCGGGGCTCCGGCACGGCCCTGGCTGCAGGTGGACATGATCGCTTACAGGAGGCGGCTGCACTTTGACCTTGTTGTGCAACCATTGTAAAGGAAGTAAATAACGTAAAAATACAAGCCGCCTTTCAATAAAATGCGGTCTTCTGCCAGGCGCTGTTTCTCCACAAAACTGAATTACTGGAACAGTATTACCAGATGCAATTGGAACAGTATTATCAGATGGTACGATTTATCTTTCACAGAATAGAATCATCAAGGTTGGAAGGATGGATGGACCTTTAAGGACCATTTAAGATCAAGTCCAAATGCACTACCACTGTAACCCCTAAACCACTAAATCACATCACCTAGCAGCAGATCCAAATGCCTCTTAAACACCTCCCAGGGTGGCGACTCCACCACCTCTCTGGGCAACTTATTCCAATGCCTGATTTAACTTAACTTTCAAATTTTAAGGGGTAGCAAGCTTAAAATAGCACCTCTTATATCAGGATTTTAAAATAAGCTTTGCTCTTATGTTTTGGGAATGGGCAGCATTGGAGGCTGGGAGTCTGTTGTAGTGGGATGGGCTCAACACCTGCTGGTTGATGATTCTGGGGAATTGACTGGCCTGAAAGCTCCTGCCTGGGGGCTGGTGGAGACCTGGGAGAACAAGAGCCATGAGTTATCTGTGAACAGGAAATCATTTTAAATATGTCCAAGTTTTCTCTACGTAGGGTTGCCCAGATGTGTGTGCCAAGGCTTCCCCCATCACATATTTGTAGTGATCACTTGTAGTACTCTAACATGAATTAACTTGATCTGCTTGACAGTCGACCCCATAAGCAATAGGAACAGCGCTGAAGTACTGCCCAGTTCTCACCCTGCCCTCAAATATGCAAACACACCTACAAGGCAGAAGCTGTTTGCCAAATATTCATATAAAAACTGATACATATTTGCTCTTAACATACAGGCCCCAAACAATAGTGCAAGTACCTTTAAATAAAAAAAATCTGATCAATTCAGCTCATAGTGAGGGATATTACTCTTCTCGTTTCTATGTCCTCTTCTCATTTGCAGTAGACTTTGGCTGATAACTAAAAATTACAATGTTAAGCCTTTCCCAAGGCTCTGCTCACTTACCCCTGTGGCATCACCCTGAAAGACTGACTACATCCTCTGAGTTTTATATTAATATTTTATTCTTGTACTCAAATTCTTTTCTTAGTCATCACTTGAAACTCAAGGGTGAGCCAGAAACTGCCCTTTTCATCTGTATGAATTTTAACTCCCATTTTATCAATTTTTGACAAATTACAGTGCTGCAAAGTCACTGTGATTTTACAGACATTGCTGTAGGTCACGCTGCCCGTTTTCTTACAAGACAGAAATGCTGCTTTGAGCAGGGCAGTCCCAACCTCTTTGCTGCTGCCACAATCAAGCACGTTGCTAGTTTTAGCTTATGGTGAAATTCTATAAGCAACATACCAAAGAACTCTCTGGAATAGAAGGCTGGTCACATTCCCTACCCAGCAGAAGAGTTATTCAGCTGCTCAAATGATTTATTAAGGGTGAAAAAGCTCGACTTAAGCTAAGCCAACCTAAAGGTGCAGAGTGGCTGAAAGACTTTCTTTGATGGCATGTAGCCAGAGTACAGCCCCGAGCAGGGCTCCGGTGCCTGAGGAACAAGGGAGGAAGAGATGGAGAATGTTATCAGGTGGCAGCAGCAGTCAGCATGAAGGGGCAGAGCAGCCTGCATTCTTCCTCTGCTCACATTCTAGGACAGCTTGAATGTAGTTTACAGATGCCTACAAAACTAGAAATAAAAACCTCGAAATCTTCACGTCCTCATTCTAACACTCTCTTTAGTGTACCATATGGCACATCTACCATATTAGGTAAACAACTTTACAAAATTACAAGAGCAACTGAGATTCATTACAACTTGTGCATTATAAGTGTGTAGGATTCATTACTGAATAATTTATCTTTTCTTACACTCTGTCACTTATTTGACATTGGAAGTAAGTTTCTAGACTGAATTCTTCAAGACAGGGATTCCAGCTCCTCTGTGCTGTACTACTCCATTTTAAATGATACAAGAAGAGCAACTTGCAGAACAATTCTAGTTGATAATAATATTATAATTATTATAACAATAATATTATAACAATATTATTATAACAATAATATCATATATTATTATTTAAAATATTTATTTTTCCCCCTAGATTTACAATGTAATCATGACACAGAGACTGTCTCAGGTTAAGGTAATGCCATTCTCCTTCCATTTGTTTTCCAAAAATGAAGTTAGTCTAGAACTCATTACAGAAACACCTGACAGAGGTATGGATTGAGGTGACAAGGGACAGAACAGAGAAGCCTACAGGTGGTTTTAGTCTTAACTGACCCATCAGAAGACTAAAGGCCCATCAATAAATGAAAAACTTACTGTTTTGATGGGTGATTTCTTGCTCTTCTTTCCTGCCCCTCTCTCTGCTCCTCACCCAGGATCATTTGAAACGCTGAAAACTGGGATTTAACCAGTAATACCTTGATTTCAAAAGTTCAGTCAAACAAGATGACAAAATACACACTTGTGTCAGTCTCCACTGGAAAGTGTTCAGCAAAACCCAAAATTCTGCGTTCATTCATAAAACTGCACTAACCTTGTAGTCCATATTTCTCCCTACTTTTCTGCCTTGTACCCCTTTTTTTTTTTTTCTTTTTGAGGAGCACAGGAGTTCAATGGATAATTTGGTAAGTAGAGAGTGTTAGGAGCAAATGAATGAAGTCCTGGTTGAAGATGATGCAGTTCTGTGCAGAAGTTCCCCATTGGTAACCTTGAAAGTCTGTGTGCTAATTCTGCAAATGGGTGTCAGTCTCCACTAGCAAGTGATCAGCAAAAGCAGCAAAGACTTCATTTGCATCCAGAATACAAATGTTTGACAATCTATAGGAAAAGTATTCCTGGTTTAAATATTTTTCTTTGAGTTTAGGGGCAAATGCAGTTTTACTACAGACATGCACATGTAGGTAATAAAGCACTTCAGTGCCCCTTGTAGTCTACACTCTTGACTGTCTTCTCCCTGGAATCTCAAAATACTGCTAAAGAGTTGGTCTTCAACTCATCCCATGCACTTCAGTTGTCCTTAGGTGAATCCCTGAAGAAGCCTAATGCTCCTAATAGGGATTAATATTCATAATTAAGTATGGTATCCTGCAGGAAAATGTCTTAACCTTTGCACTGTAAAATAAAAAGAGATGAGCAGTAGATTTGGAGAGCAACAGTCCATCCCTTTTTATTTTATGATAATCATACCTACCTACACCCATATTTCCACTAAAGGACAGTGTGTGTCCTCATGGGTACTGGACTGTTTCTGCCAGCCACAGAAGCACCAGCCCTGTGCTGCAATTCAGTGTTCTGGACAGAAACCTCACATGATCCTGCCAGGGAAGAGAAATGGCAAAAGCACCCACTTAAATAAGTGTTTGCATCTGCATAAAAATTACTGGAACTCCAGAAGTAGAGCAGACCCCCCCCCCAACTCTTCTTTTCATAAAATATATTTGATTGAATAAATATATTATGTGACAGCTTAAGGGATATCCTCTTTTTAAAACTAAGGTATTTAACAATATCTGGTTCTTAATTAGGAAAGACATAGAAAATATCTGTTAGAGGGACACTACTTATGAGCTTAGTTTTCAAACCAAAAAGTTAGCTGAGCACACAACTGCCTTGGCAATCTCCTAAGTGTTTTTGGGACAGAAGACTGTGCCACTGGAACATGCTACATGCCATTCCCACAGGAGTTATTTATGTGTGGCTCTCCTGAGGCATTCCAAAGTCCACACGACTCAACATCCGGTGCCCAAAAGAAAACGCCCAGAGAATATACTGTGGGATAAAGGATTATTGTTTTAAACCCTTCAAGGCTCTACAGCATAAAAGAGCTGTGGAAAACTTTTTCCTTCCCAGCTGCTCTTCATCTGGCTTGTCATGCTTGTCACTGCCAAGATAGGAGGTATCAATACCCAGACTCATCCGTAAGGGAATTCCTAAGGAACTTTACTCATAGAAGAAAATGAGTTTTCTTGCATCTAAAGGGGAGAGTTTTCTTGAATCTAAAGGGGATTACTAGCAAATGTCTAGAATTCTGTCTGTGGAAGAGACAAGCAGCGGAGATGTCAACTAAGGTTTGTGTTTTATCTGTTCTGAAAAATTTCTTGTGCAAGCTTACATGATCCATGGGAAAAAGAAAAATAGTATTAGAAGATTAGAAGTCCTTCTGGTCACTACAGCCAGCTTCAGTAATTTCACATATTTTGAATTTAGCAAATTATTAGAACTGACTGGGCAAAATGAAAATGCTATCCTCTCTAAGCAAATTAAAGGACTTTTGGAAAATTGAATCACTATTTCCAAGACAGAATATGTCAAGAAAATGTGCCTACTGATGGGTCTCATTACTGGAAATCCAATTTGCACATTTTGCAGTCAGGATTTGTTAGAATATGTTTGAAATATTTCTTTTTAGAGAGAGGTGACTTTGGCAGGTTTTGCTTCAATTTTTCTGTGAGTCTTTGTGAGCAAACCACGATGCTGCTAGGGATGTTTTATCAACAATATATCCTCACACAACCTAATGGTACATGATGCCATGGATATTCCAGTAATGGATTGCTGCCCTCTCTTGATTCAGTGCTGGACACATTTAACAATTGACCAGTTATGGAAATGTTATCAATATCAGTGTTATCCTCCTTCTTTATATGCTACCCTCCATTCACTGGCCTTCAAAAATACATAAATAAAAATAAGTGAAACAACCAAAGGTGAATCTTCATCTTGTTTGTTCTTGGTCAGTGCCAAGAACAGATACAAGAACAGTGCCAATGCCACATCAGTTGTGAAACAGCAGTTGCTGTAGATGAAAATATTTGTCCTATGGAATTTCATATCACAATGCCTAGAGACTGTAACTTACAGGAGCAGAGCTGGACACACTCTTTATCTAAATCATTCAGTAGCTACATGGTTCCTCTCTTTTAAGATAGAGGAGTTATTTCAAAAGAAGTTTCTGTCTGTGCCTGAATACACTTTTTAGCTCAACAATAATATCAGATGAAACTAACAGGCTGTGAAGTTGGTAAAACTTGCAGCATCTGTTCAATACGTAGGGCAAAATCCAGATTCTTTTACATTTGAACTGGAAGAATAATCACGTGTGCAAGCAGTTCTGAAAATCATCTTCAGATGACAAAAATGGCTGAATGGTTTTCCCTACTCCATCTCTAGTTCACAGTCTGTCAAATGCTCTTACCAAGCCTTAGGAGACAACAGAATTCCTGACCAACCTTAGTGAAATTATAAAGAAAGCAGACACAAAAGATACTGAACTGGAAAGCCAGTGTAAGCAGAAGAGGTATGGAAACATCATCACTTACAGAAAAAAAAGAAAGCAGTCTAGTACAGGAGGTTTGTTTTGGTTGTAATGAAATGAGATTTTTATCTAAACTTTTTGTGGATTTGGAATGCAAAAAGTATGTAAGGAAGATTTTGCCGAGTTTTTTGTTTTGGTTTGTTTTTTTAATGACTCCTCTGTAATAACTGATTAAAATAAATCATGCCGTAGCTTCCTTATTGAGCTGTCTCAGACAATGAAAACACAGCTAGAAAGGCTCTTAGACAAGTTTATTTTTTTTTCCTGGATTCTCCAGCAGTCTAAATAGTTAGGGATATGATTCCAGACTATAGGTTACTTTCTTATGCTACCTAAAATATATTCTCACTATCAGAGAGACTTCTGGAATTGCCCCCATTCCTTTAATAAGCTGTTGCCCGTTTTGGAAACTGCAAACAAATCAAATAACTCCGTTAAACATGGGACGTGTTCCCAGAGTTGCCTGAAGAAACTACTGCATGTTTTGAAGTAAGTCAGACAAAGATTTTATCTTTTAAAAGACAAGATGGGCAAAACTTCCAGCCCAAAGGAAATGACACACCTGGATGGAGGACCAAGGGAGTTAAGTTGTTCCTTACTGTTACCTACTTTTGTTTGTATGGGGTACCTTGCAGTATTCCTCCAATACTCCACAAGTATAACAAAATTGCTGTCACTATTCTTCAGACCAGTTCATGCTCCAAGTAAAACTTGCACAAACCTTTTGTCTTCAAAATGTCATACTAGTATGTCCCAAACTGCCTTTGGAAGTTTAGCACAGGACAGGTGATGTCATAGGCAGAATAAATGTTCAGAGTGCTGCTGAGTAAAATACAGAGTCCAAGATAAAGATGTGAGGTGTTCTGAAAGAAAAATTAAACAAATTAATCAGAATTAAGTGAGAAAATTGAAAAGCCAAATCTCTCTTTTAGTTACTTCACAGGAAAAAGAAGTGGTTTAAAAGTGCACTAAATATCAAACGCCTTGTTCATACATGAAGTGATGGAGAAATGAGGTATGTGGTGCAAATAATGCAAAGGCTTTGGAACAGTACATGTCAGAATTGTCATGTGTATGTGAAAAGCGTGTACACAAATGCTACAATGGTAAGGAGAAGCATGAGTTAGAAGAAGGAGATTAATTCCCAGTTTATTATTATATAAAAATAAATTACTTTCTGAAACTGCACTAAAATCCCATTGCTATGGATTACTTTACCATCCTTGTTATCTTTAGCCTAAAACTGAATTAAAACCTATAAACTTTAAACTCCAAAGCCTCTTTAGTCTTATTTTAAAAAGGAAAATAAGTAAGATAAATTAAGAACTCCCTAAAAGATAAAACAATGACTAATAATTCATATCCTCAAAGACATTTCTGAAACGTGCCTTTTAAACAAGTCCAGGAACAATTCAAGCCATGAAAACTGCAGCAGATGTTGTGCAGGGAAAGAACAGCACACTGCCAAGGCTGGTAAAATGATCCCTTACCTCACTGAACAGAAAGAAGCTGAATCCACAACCCATTTGTAAAACAGGTAAGGAGAGGGAGATTCTTTGGCTGAAGAAGAGTCCACTGCCAGTGAGGTCTCTGAACTAAAACATCTCATGAAGAACTCTTGAGTTCTCAGCCTAGTGGTGTACATTGTTGCCCTATGGTTTGACTTGCACTTGGTTCAACCCCACTGAAGCCTCAGAGCCAAGGAAATAGTGCTCAGTTCTGATAGCTGGAACACGTTCAATAATTTGGACAGAGAGAAAAGTTCAGAGAAGGAAAGAGGAGCCCTTAAACATTGCAGTCAAGCTTTCTGGAATTTTAGCCCAACCCAGCTGGTGAAGGTAGATTTTTGTCCAGGGAATGGTGACATTTTCTGGTCTGCAGCATCCAGGGGTCTGCAGTATGTTTTGTGCTCTCAAAAACATTTGATTTTATTCAGAAATTCCTGGTCCTAAAGTGATGTATCAGGCTGTACTCCCATCAGCTCTTTGGTCTCTCCACTGAGACACTATCAAGTGTACCAAGTAGGTCAGTTGTGACAGTCTGGTTGTAACTTGGGCTCTCTTCAGCCCAGAAGTGAATTTAGATCATTGGTTGTCACTGCAGCTCTTGAACCTCTCAGAAAGTTGGGCATGAAGCTCAATACACAGATTCTTACTCTCCCAATTAATAAATCTGAACCTCTACAAAATCTTCCTCTGCAGACTAATCCTCTGCAGCATTTCATCCCTATAAGCCAATTTTTTGCTTCCTTTATTCATTTATTACTTCCTTTCTTTTTCTTTCATTAAAGTGTGTCTTCAATCTACCTTCTCCTCACTTCATGCCTGGAAGAACTTTATGAAATCCCACTTTTATCCCATGCCCTCACATCAGTGCATCTGTGAGGACACACAGTGCATTGCACTTTAGTTTAGTGCAACATGTTCCAAAGAAAAGCAGCCTAAGCAGCAAAAAAAACCCAGTCAGAAATTCCTCCTAATGGAACTCAGTACCTTTAAGCACTGTTCAGTGCTCCCCACTCTCCTAGATAGACAACTACATGTCTTTATGCCTTAATTATTTCTAAACTTAGGTCTGAATGCTCTTATTCTTTTCAATGAGAGGTAGATGCATAAGTGCCGTTTTTAGAATGTGTCTGACTTAAAAGTCTTCATCCTTCAACTCTTGTCACCAAACTGCAAACTTCAGCTTTGTCAACCTTTTTTGCATCACATACACTAACCATTTAACTGTCTCCATGAAAAGATCTCTTAAAATTATATCCAGCTTCCACATCTGTGAATAAATCACTACCTACTTAGCCAGGATAACCTCATCTTGCCATTCATGATCCAGAAAATCTCAGCATAAAAGGTACTTGAACTTCCTTAACTGCTCCATTCCCTGAAAATTCAATGACAAAGTGAACTGCAAGAGCAGGCAGGATTTTGGGCTGAGTTCTCAGTCTTATGTCTAGTACTGAGTGTGGGTTTTAATCTCATTTCTATAGTCACTGGTGGAGTGGTGTGTGTGTGTAGAAGGTCTGGAAGAAAGTTCGTGTTCATTCTAATAACAGATGTTACACGTGTCCAAGATTTAGTTTTAAAACAAGTAAATTTATGTTCCCTCCTTACCCTGTTGCATCAAAAGTGACTCCTAACCTTGATAGATTCAGGCAATCAAACACAACTTTTAAGTAGATTCATGGCATATAAACAGCAAAGACTGGGCAGGTCAGAACAGCACTGTTGGCTTATCCCACCCATTTAAGTGGAGATATTGGTATATCTTTAAAAAATGAAGAGTTTAGAAGTCAGACTGGTAATTTGAATCTTCCACACGGAAGTGCTACACAAACAGAAAAATTCTCCAGCATGTTTTTGTAACTTTACTGATGGATTTTCACAGGTACAAAAAGAAATTGTCATTTTGCATTATAGCAAGGAACTGCACTACTTTCTAAAAAGTGGTCGATTTTTCAGGGAAAAGAATAACTGACTACAGTATGAAAAGTGGCATTGAATGCATTCACGGAACAAGAAAATAAAAATGCATCATTCTAACGTGAGTGCATTTACAATAAAGCTGAGTAAAGTGTAGATTAAGAGCCTGTTGATTCTAGTAAATAATACAAAATGCTGCTTTTTTAATCTTCATAGGTAATTCCTCATCTCAGATACAGACACCATACATTATAAACACTGTATATCTGCACAAAATAAGTTTGTTTTCAGCCAAACTCATGTGAGTATTTCTTCCTCTTATGTTTGTATTTCATACAGTTGGAGCATTCAAAAAAACAGTGCCCAAGGTGTGGTTTGCTTTCATGCTCACAAACTCTGTGAGTCTGGATAAGAAGTTTAATCTCTCTGCCATCTCCTCCTCACTGGTAAAATATATTTTGTCTTGACTGTGTAATGCCCTTGGATTGCTGAGCAGTGCAATGGAAAAATGCAGATTTATGCCAGAGCCACCGAATACACAGTCGAGGTATTAATTAAAACAGCCAAACCCCCATAAGCCTAAAACTATGACATTTTATAAAGTATTTTATTTAAAACCAGAAGTTAAACTGACTTTAAATTTGATATATGGGGGTGGAATGAAAGATGTCAAAATTAAAATCCCCAAGGCACAGACTCAAAACTGAGAAAAAGAGAAAGAGAGAAAGGGGAGATAGGACAGAACAGCATTACAGGTATTACACTCTCTGGTTTTATTTCTGAAATAAAAAAGAAAATAACACATACTGTTTTGATGGATTATTTTTTCAGAAGACCCCTTTTCCTGAGTTGTAAGACAAACTAATGTAATGAAACACTATTTCCTCCATACATCATTGTATGTCTTTTGCTTACACTGCGGGAAATTGAGAAACTAATTTTATAAAGCCCATATTATCTAAATACAGGCTACCAATTCTGCCATTTTTTATTAATATCTCCAATTTTTGTTATCCTTATTCTATTCTCCACCCCTAATTCTTCCCATCATTTTAGTTTCCTTCAGTTGAATTTACATGCTTTTTTCTTTATTCTACTTCCTCAGCTTTCTCTGTGTAGAATAAAATCCCTTACAAGGGTGGACCATTTTTTTCTGGCTCATCTTTCTTGAATCTTTTCTGTTTCTTCATCTTCTTCCAGTCCTTCCTTCAGTCCTGATATCTTTTCTAGTGCCCATTTCCCACACCTCTACAGAACTGTGTCCTGTACTTCCCCTCCTTCCCTGCAGCTACCATAATTTTATTTTTAAACTACTGTTCTAACATCTCTTCCTCTAGAGCTCAAGCATTTATCTCTTCCTTTGTATCATTTGTTTTGTTTGCCACACCCAAATTCAGATCTCTGATCCATTTTCAGTTCCTCCACTTTCCATGCTAGTTTTTTTTTCTTTCCTCTTTTTTTTTTTTTTGCCACCAACTGCAAACTCATCCCATTGTCCCCAGGTGCAAGAGGTGATGCTTCAGCAGCCAGTGCCTGGCTCCCTTCTCCCAGCAGCTGGAGCTTGTTACAGATCTCCTGCCAACTGCTGGCCTGTCCTTAACTCTGCCAGAACTCACCTGAGTCAGTTCAGCTCACGCTTCCATGGATGTGGCTATCATCCACCACACAAGTTCTCTCTCACCATCACACACCCCACAAATTCTCATCACTGCAGTAAATCACAGGTTTCTCTTTTACCTGCTATGAAATGTGCTTACCTACGTGGGTGGTCACCCTCTCCAATGCCTCTAGCTGCCTTGAGCTGCCATGGGAGTCTCTTGAGTTCTGGCAACACAAGTTTTCCTGTAAATGAATTAGCTGTGCAGTTACCTGCAGTGACTGTACCCTACCTCCACTCTCCAAAGACCACAGGTACCTGTAGTCCAAAAGGCTGTGGTGTGAATCCTGTGTCTGCTGTGATCACAAGGAGCCTCTCTGCCAAATTTCTTCCTACAGCCATGATGAACTGCAGTCAGCATCTTCATACAAAGCCAAATGTTCCCTCTTCATATGAGGGATGCCCGGGATAGCACACTTGTCATGAATTTACACAGTGAAAGATGCTCTTTGCTTCCCCCTTTCAACACTTAGTGGATGAGGAACTGTGTTTTTTAGCAGAATAAATAATACTAACAGGCCACTTAAAATGTCAGGTGTCATATTTCTTCTTGCCGATCGCTTGTTATCTCTGACTGTTGTCAAACACAAGATATTGAGGAAATTCATTACAATAAGAATATCTTCTAGAAGATTCTAGAAGCAGGATGATTCATGGCCATGGTGATTATAACTAAAATTCTGTATGTTTGCATATCTCTCCTTACCAGTGTATAAGTCATGCCATCTTGGTGTAGTTTTCTTTTTCCACACTGCTTTAATTTGCCCTCTTGCAGGATCCACATCACTGTATTGGCACATGTGAATGTCTCTTTCTTTCCTAATATTAAAAAAAAAAAAAAATAAAGTGTAATAAAACAACCATAATAATACCTTGTATTGAATAAGTAACAAGGTACTGGAACTTACAGGTGCTTATGAACCAGTGACATTTTGGTTTGCATAAGGAAAAAAAATGAACTGCAAAACCTGGAGCTCCATTTACTATTTCTAAAGAATATTTCAGGAGTGGAAATAAGAAACATCAATTTAAACGTACTACGGAGTTGAAAGATGTAAACAAAAAGAGGGAGTTCTGTTTCTCTAGCTTTGGCTGTACTATTGACATAATTTTTTCACTATAAATAATTTTTTGTGGCCACCTCAAACTGAGCAGCCACATTTTGTCTGTTTTTTCTTTCCCTGTTATTTCTCCATTTGATCTTTTCCACACTCCTAAACTAGACACTCCTCATACAGAGGAACTAGAGGAGTTTTTTCACCAAGGAAGTTTCTAACCAGCAATTTGCCCGCTAAAGGGCACTGTTTACTGCAGTAAAAAAGGAATCTCTGCTTTCCCTCTTTAAACTGTACCTAAGGCTGAGCTAAAAAAATCTAAAAAGGTTGACTTTAAGGGACGAGTTTCTTATTCAAAATTACTGCTTTTCCAATTAATATGCATAATTTTTTTTTTTTTTTTTTACTTTAATTTCTTTTAGGAACTCTGTGCTATAACAAATTTGAAGCAAGGAAAAGACTGCAGTACGTGTGGAATGAGGAACATCTGCCCTGCTCAGGGCAGGGCGAGATCTGTGCTCTTTCCAGCTGCCTGTCATAAACAGCCTGAAGGTACCTCCACACCATAAAATACTGAGGTCCAGGGCAGACAGCTTGGGTGCTGGGGACACAGCTCTTCGAGCACGGTGTGCCAAGGTAAACCTGTGTTTGTCCCGTGTCGCTTGTTGCTATCGCTGATGGAAACATGTAACCAAAGCAGGGCGTCCTGCAGCTCCAGGCCAATCCTCCCCGCACTCAGACCAATGGCTCCCGCTGTATTGTCACCGGCTGGCTGGGTTCCAACCTTATTCTTTGGAGCTCACATAAATTAGCGAGATCTGTTGCACGTCTGACCCGCCCCCTGCCCCGACCAACCTGCCCTGCCCGAAACTCCGCCGCTCCCATCTCCCTCTCGCCCCCTGAGCGCTTCCCCCTGCCGTTGCCCATGCTCCGCCAGACCGCCGCCGGTTTAGTCCTCTCGTTGACCCGCAGATGGCTGGGGGAGCCGGCCACCTCCCGGGAGACGCCTCACGGAGCCGGTCCCATCCCGGCACTGGCTCGACCCAGAGCAGGAGTGACCCAAAGCCGGGCCAGCAAACAAAGGCGCGGGGGGACCGGCACAGGCCACGGCCCGCCGGGCACCCCGCCGCTTGTGCGGCACCAACTCACGGCAGCCGGGAGCGAGAAGGGGCCTTGGGCAGAAGGAGATGCTCCGTGACGGCCGGCGATATCGCCCTGTCTCCCGCGCTGGTGTGACAGCGGCGAGGGCAATGCTCACACCGGGTGGACGGGTAATGCCAACACAGGTGAGGGGCATATGCTACAGGTGAGGAGGCGAATGCCCATACAAGCCTGAGGGGCAAATGCCACACAGGTGAGGGGCGAATGCCACACAGGTGAGCGGGCGACTCGCCACACGGGTGAGGGGCTTCTGCCACAACGGGTGGGGGCGATGCCACCGGGTGAGGGGCGATGCCACACGGGTGACGGGCGATGCCACACGGGTGAGGGAGCGATGCCACACGGGTGAGGGGCAATGCCACACGGGTGAGAAGGGCTATGCCAACGGGTGAGGTAGGCGATCTGCCACACGGGTGACGGCCAATGCCACAGGGTGAGGGGCAATGCACACGCGGGTGAGGGGCCATGCCACACGGGGACGGGCAATGCCACACGATCGCGGTGTAAGCGAGCAACTGACCACACGGGGGAGGAAGCAACATGCGCACCGGTTGAGGGAGCAATGCCACACGGGTCGCAAGGAGCAATGCATACGGGTGAGTGAGCAATTGCCCATACGGCGGGAGGGGGCAATGTCCCACACGTGAGTGGGCATGCCACAGGGCTGACGGGCAACTGCATACGGTGAGGGGCAATTCGCCACACTGTGTGAGCGGGGCAATGCCACACAGGTGACGGCAATGCCATACGGGTGAGGGGCAGCGGCGCGGCCGCGCGCCGCCCTCAGCCCCAGCGCGCCTCGCCCTCCCAGCCCCGCGCGCTCCCCTCAAGCCCCGCGCGCTCGCCCTCAGCTCCCGCCGCGCTCCCCCTAAGACCCCGCGCGCTCCCCCTAGCCTCCCGCGCGCTCCCCCTCAGCCCCCTGCGTCGCTCCCCCTCCAAGCCCCCGCGTCGCTCCCGCCTTCCAGCCCCCCGCGCGCTCGCCCCCTCCAGCCCCGCGCGCTCCCCCTCAGCCGCGCGCAGCCGTGGGGCCCCCCCGGGAAGCAGCTGCCGCGGGCGCGCTCCCGCCCCGCCCGCTGCGCCGTGGCGACCCCCTTCCCCCCTCTCGCCTGTCACGTGAGCGGGCCTCCCGGCTGTTCCTCCCCCCCAATAACACTGCTCCCCTCCCCGTCTGCCCCGTCTCTCCCGTCTGGTCAGGCGCGCCCGGGCGCATGCGACGGTCCTCACCACCTCATATCAACAAGTAAGCACCACCCCCTACCTCCCCCCCGGCCCCGTCTCCCTCCGCCATATCACAGAGCGCCGCGGAGGCGGCGGGGTTCCCGTCTGATCCGCAGTGCGCATGGCGACGCGCGGCTCCTGCGCGGCTTCTGAGGACACAAGCTCCCCACCCCCCCCTCCCCAGCCCCGGCCCCCAAGGCCGCCCGCCATGAGCCTACGGGGACCCCCTAACACTCGGCAGCAAGATCAGCCTGATCTCCAAGGCGCAGATCCGCTATGAGGATCCTCTATACATCGACAAAAAAAAAAAAGAAAACCGAGAACTCCACCGTGAGGCGCTGGGCCAAAGAGGTGAGGCGGGGCCCTGTGGGCGGGGCGCGGGCGGGCCTAGGCCGGCGCGGCTGGTAGGGGCACAGACGGCGGGGGCCGCTCGTGCTGGTGAACAATGAGGCCGCGCCCAGTGTGGGCCCGCCCTCGGCACATCAGCTGGGGAGGGATGGAGGCCCCCGGGTCGGCAGCGCTGGCGTGCTCTCCGTGAGTCAGCAACACTGAAGAAGGGGGCCGTGCGGCCGGAGGGGCGGCAGGGCCCGGGGATGCTGGAGCAGCGCCCTCGGCTCTCCGCGAAAGTTCCCAGAGGGCAGATAAGCCGCTGCTCCTGACCAACGGCGACACGCGCCCGCCAGCGCTGGCCGCCTTGGCCATTGTCGCAGCGGGGGAGGTGCAGCTTGGCAAGGGCTGTGCGCGGTTCGGTTCCCCTCGCTCGGGCTGTGGCCAGGCTGTGGTGTGTCGGTGCTCGGGCTCCACAGAGCCCCCCAGGGCCCGGCGCTGAGGAATCAGTTGGTGTGTTGTGGTCTTTGCTTCCTACTCCGTATCGATTAACTGGACTCTGCTCAGGTAGGAGGGGAGCTGCTGCACGGAGCGCTCTGGGGCACCTGCCACAGATGGGGCGTGGCTCGTCCGCATTGCTGACAACTATCCCCAACGAGCTTTGCATAGAAAATCTCTCCCTGTAGAAATACTTATCAATTATCATCGAATAGTGTCACTTCGAGGATCGGTTGTCACCCGTGGCTGGGAAACTCCTGTATTTCATCTCAATTAAACCTGCCTGTCTTGTTTGTCCCTCAAATATGAACTTATTATCAGCACTGCGCTCTTCAAAGTCCAGCTTGGCTGCTTTTCCTCGGCTAATGCTGTATCAGCGTTTTTATTCCGCCGATTTTTTGGGGGGTCCTTCCTTGTTCTGGGAAGTTTCACACGTTCTTCGTTCCTGCCAGCCGCCACCGGGTTGGGTATCCACAAAACAAACACCTTGATTGTTTTGGAAGCTGTTTTGCTGGGGCAGGAAGGCACTGATTGCCAGATTCAAACTAACCCTCAAGGCCGGCCTGTATCCCAGTGTTTTACAACCAGTACTAATGATTTTTTATATGATGCTGACATTAGTGAACTCCATTAAGCGTGTTTTCATGAAGTTAAAATCTCTAGTACTTTCTCAAATTACCTTTTTCCTCTCGGGAGTTGCAACAAACAAGACCGTTTATGCTTTAACGCACAAATGGGAGCTGTTTGTGTTTAGTGCTTGCTCAAAGTACTTCGGAGAGCTGCTGGACACGTGATCAGTTCCTTTCCTGTTAGCGATCCAGGAAGGGTCTTCACCCATTCAGCGCAGCACCAAGTAGAAATGGTTCCTTACATAGTGTCTGCATACACATAGGGCACTTGCTGCTTCAGAGCTGAGTGGTGTGTTTCAAAGGCGTGTTGATTAAAATACGGCTTTTTGATGTGAGTGAGTGCACGCCTCTGGATAAGATTTCTGGCAGTTCTTGTATTTATTGGTCTCTCCTTGTTCAATTGTGATGGACTTGGCTATCCCTAAGAGTAGCTTTGCACAGCTTGATATACATTATTCCCGCAGCCTAGAAGAGCTGCTCTATAAACTTTGTGCTATCAACAACACCCTTAACTTTGTCATTGTAGCTCAGAGTGGGTTTTTTCTAAACATTTAGAGACTTTATAGCAAAGAGCAAATTAGCTGCCAGGACTCTACATATTGGTAAGCACAATGCCTGAAGTTAGGATTGCAGCTATCCACCCTGTATGTGTGGTGTGCTTGGTTGGTTGTAAACACTTGATCTTTGAGGCCCTAGAAAGTGATCTCATTACATGGCAACGACTGTTTGAACTTGTCCAAGACTGGCACGGTAAATTTGTTGTTTACCCCTGGATATCCTACTGTTTTAAACACTTCCCATATGCAATGCATGGTGCCATTCCTCGCTTAGTATCTATGTTCATAAAAGAAAATAATTAAGTGAAAGAGGCTCAGACAATACCTGGGTTCAGCCTCTCCACTTGAGCCAGGCTGACTTTAATTGATATAATTTGTTAAACCGCATATGTGCAACAGAATCCTGAATGCTTGGAGATTCCATGGGCTTAATTACATCATCCTACAAGGAAGTAGTTTTTGTTGGGGGGAGGAGGGCTAGACTTAACTTGCAGACAAAGGAAGTTTAAGCTCATCTGCTGTCCTGTTAGAAGTGAGGCCAGGAACTTACTCCCCCTTAGTTGCAGCCTGCAGAAATTTGGAGTTTTTGAACAAGAATCTCCAACTTAAGCTCTGCTTTCCAGTCACTCTTTGCTCTGCTTCCCTGCCCCTGCAAGTACTTTAAGCTCAACAGCCCTGTGCGAAGTAGGAACGGTGATGGTTGTAAACACCAGAGGTAGCAGTGTTCTGGGATATAGTTTGTGCGGACATCACGTCTTGTTCATCGTGTAAACCCAACAGTCAGTAACTTCAGTGGGAGAAGCCCTTCTCACCTCCCAGAATTTTAAGCTGCACTTTGTGCTGTGCCGAAACACGTTAACCACCATCAGTAACAAGTGCAGAACGGCCAGCCCAACTCCTACCAGTCCGTTTTGGGTCCTAACAACAAGGACTTGGCTATTCCACTACGCACCTTTCTCTGTAGAAACCTTGGACCAGCCGACTGAGAAGCGTGCTGCCTGAGCATCTTTGGTTTTGCAGATCACTGTTCTGTCCCATTGTTGCATGGCCTGATCATGTGCTCTCACTCACATAGGCTCTGTGGACCACGTCCTGACAGAGCACCCTGGGTTCTTTAGTACATCTTGCTAGGCTGTAATAATCGTCATTTTGAGCAGACAGGAGACTCAGTGGCACAGTCATATCCAACAGGCACAAGCAGTGCTTTCAGTTTATAATCTGCTTCTGGTTGACCGTGGTTACATGCTGTAATATACAACAGCAGCTGGAGATCTAAAATAACTTTGGAGAGCTTAGGGTATCCCTAGGAACTCATTGGAAGATGGCCATTGAAAGGAAGTGCTGTACCAGTTGTCAACTTGTACCCCTTATCCTGTTAGTGTGCAAAGCTGTAGTGTGCTGAGACCAGTGTGATAGGGACCCATTCATGGCACCCACCTGCTCCTTTGGTGAGCTTCACCCTGTGTGCTGCCAGGGTGACAACCATTTGTGCAGCTACTGAGTGCTGCCTGGTGTGGAGGTGAAACCTCCTCTGCACACAGCTGTTCACCCTTAGGAGCAGGGCTCTTGCCGCTATCCTCTGAAACTCAAACATGCATGTAATTTTAGAAAGCAGATGGTGTGTGCCAGGGGTTGCTCAGGATCTGCATTTTTTGCGTGTGCTACTGTTTTCCTGGGAGGATTCTGGCTCGCCTTCCCAACCCTATCATCCATATGACAGGACAGTATGTGGACATGTCCTGTGGAGGTTTTTTCAGACTTCCATGATCACCCTGTTTTTAGCCATGCAATTGATGGCACTCAATATCAGAGTTTTGGACAAGTCTGCGAAACAATAAAACCAAAGTTAAACTGACTTTAAATTTTGATATATGGTGGTGGAATGCAAAGATGTCAAAATTAAAATCCCCGAGGCACAGACTCAAAACTGAGAAAAGCGGAAGAGAGAAAGGGTTAGAGAGGACAGAACATCGTTAACATGTATACAACTCTCTGTTTTTATTCCTGAACATAAAAAGACAATAACACATGCTGTTTTGATGGATGATTTTTTCAGAAGACCCCCTTTTCCTGATTTTGTAAGACAAACTTAATTAATGAAACACTATTATGTCCTCCATACATCAGTTGTCGTCTTTTGCTTACACTGCGGGAAATTGTGAGAACTATTTTATAAAGCCCATATTATCTAAATACGGCTACCAATCTGGCCATTTTTTATTATTATCTTCAATTTTTGTTATCCTTATTCTATTCGCCACCCTAATGCTGCCCATCACTTTTAGTTTCGCTCCTTCAGTTTGATTTACAATGCTTTTTTCTTTATTCTACTTCATCAGCTTGCTCTGTGAGAATAAAATCCCTTACAAGGGTGGACCTTTTTTTTTTTCTGGCGCATCTTTTCCTGAATCTTTTCTGTTTTTCCTTCTCCCAGCCGCGTTCCAGCCTCGTCCTTCAGTCCTGTCTCTGTTCTAGGCCCTTTTCCACACCTCTACAGAACTGTGTCCCCCTGTACTTCCCCTCCTTCCCTGCAGCTACCATATTTTATTGTTTAACTACTGTTCTAAACATCGTCTCTTCCTCTAGAGCTCAAGCATTTTATCTCTTCCTTTGTATCATTTGTTTGTTTGCCCACCCCAAATTCAGATCTCTGATCCATTTTTTCCGTTCCTCCACTTTCCAATCTAGTTTTTTTTTTTTTTCTTTCCTCTTTTTTGTTTTTTTTGTTTCCGACCAACTGCAAACTCATCCCTTGTCCCCAGGGGCAAGAGGTGATGCTGTCATCAGCCAGGTGCCTGTCTCCCTTCCCCCGCAGCTTGAGCTTGTTTACAGATCTCCTTCCACTGCCTGGCCTGTCCTAACTCTGCCAGAACTCACCTGAGTCAGTTCAGCTCGACGCCTTCCATGGAGGGTGGCTATCATCCACCACACAAGGTCTCTCTCACCATCACACACCCCCAAATTCTCATCAGACTGCATTAAATCACAAGGTTTCTCTTTTAACTGCTATGAAATGGCTTACCTACGTGGGTGGTCACCCTCTCCAAGCCTCTAGCTTGCCTTGCGCTGGCCATGGGAGTCTCTCCTGAGGTCTGGCACACAAGTTTTCCCTGTAACAATGAATTAGCTGTCAGTTAGCCTGCAGGTGACTGTACCCTACCTTCCACTCTTGCTCCAAAGATCCACAGTACCTGTATCCAAAAGGCTGTGGTTTGAATCCTGTGTCTGCTGTGATCACAATGAGCCTCTCTGCCACATTTTCTTTCTTCCGACAGCCATGATGAACTGCAGTCCAGCATCTTCATACAAAGCCCAAAGTTCCCTCTTCATATGAGGGATGCCCGGGATCAGCACACTTGTCATGAATTAACACGTGAAAGATGCTCTTTGCTTCCCCCTTTCAACACTTTAGTGGATAGGAACTGTGTTGTTTAGCAGAATACATAATCTACAGGGCCACTTAAATGTCAGTGTCATATCTTCTTGCCGATCGCTTGTTATTCTCTGACTGTTGTCAACACAAGATATTGAGGAAATTCCATTACATAAGAATATCTTCTAGAAGATTCTAGAAGCCGATGATTCATGGCCATGGTGATTTATAACCTCAAATTCTGTATGTTGCGAATATCTCCTCCTTACCATGTTATAAGTCATGCCATCTTGGTGTATTTTCTTTTGTTCCACCCTGCTTTAATTGCCCTCTTGCAGATCCACATCACTGTATTGGCACAGGTGAATGTGTCTCTTTCCTTTCCTACTATTAAAAAAAAAAAAAATAAAGTGGTAAAACAACCATACTAATCCTTGTTTGATATAAGTAACCGGTACTACTGGAACTTACAGGTGCTTATGAACCAGTGACAGTTTGGTTTGCATAAGGAAAAAAAATTGCCCGGGCAAACCTGGAGCTCCCCTTTTACTATTTCTAAAGAATATTTTCAGGTGGAATAGAACATCACTTTAAAGTACTACGGAGTGTTGAAAGTGTAAACAAAAAGAGGGAGTTCGTTTCTTTCCCAGCGTTGCTGTACTATTGACTAATTTTTTCAACTATATAATTTTTTGTGGCCACCTCAACTGAGCAGCCACATTGTCTATTTTCTTTCCCTGTTTATTTCTCCATTTTTGATCTTTTCCACACTCCTAAAACTAGACACTAGGTTCCTCATACAGAGGAACTAGAGGATTTTTTCACCAAGGAATTGTCTACCAGCAATTTTGCCCGCTAAGGGCCTGTTTACGCAGTAAAACAGGAATCTCTGCTTTCCCTCTTTAACTGTACCAAAGGCTGAGCTAAAAAAATCTAACAAGGGTTGACTTTAAATGCCGAGTTTCTTTTCAAATTACTGTGCTTTTTTCCAATTAATATGCATAATTTTTTTTTTTTTTTTTGTTACACTTTAATTTCTTTTAGAACTTCTGGCTAGACATTAACAAGGAAAGACTGCATACGTGTGGAAAGGAAGCATCTGCCCTGCTCAGGCAGGGAGATCTGCTCTTCAGGCTGTATGAACAGCATGAAGGTACCACCATAAAATACCTGAGGTCACAGGGCAGACAGCTGGGTGCTGGGGGAACAGCTCTTTAGGGCACGGTGTGCAAGGATAAACCTGTGTTTGTCCCGTGTCGCTGTTGTATCGCTGATTGAAGACATGTAACCAAGGCCGGGCCCTGCATCCACCAAATCTCCCCGCACTCAACATGGCGCCCCGCTGTATTGTCCCCGGCTGCTGGGGGTTCGATCATTATTCGAGGTCACATACTTAGCGAGTATCTGTGCACTCTGCCACGCGCCCCGAAACGCAACTGGCCTGCCGTCGCCGTCCACCTCCTCGCCGCTGGCGCTTTCCCCTGCCGTGCCGCATTCCGCCACGCCGCCGGTTTGTCTCTCATTGACCCGCGTTGCTGGGGAGGTGCCGTCAGCTCCCGGGAGAACCTCCTCACGAGCGGTCCCCATCGCCTCACGGGCTGACTCGAGCCGTAGTGACCCGAGCCGGGTCCAGCAACAAAGGCGCGGGGGGGACCTGCACAGGCCACGGCCCCCGGGCCCCCGCGCGTGTCCGTCCCACCACGGCAGCGGCGCGAGAAGGGGCTTGGGCGGAGGAGGCTGCTCCCGTGACTGGGCAGGGCGATATGCCCGTCCCTCCCCGCGCTGTGTGACAGCTGCGAGGGGCAATGCCACACAGGTGAGGATCGGATGCCACACAGGTGAGGAAGCGATGCCCACGGTGAGGGGCATGCGACACGGGTGATGGTCGATGGCCACACAGGTGAGGGGAATGCCACACAGCTGATGGGGCATGCCACACGGGTGAGGGGCAATGCCAACACAGTCTGGGGGCATGCCACACACGGGGTGAGGGACAATGCCACAAGGCGAGGGGCGATGCCACACGGTGAGGAGCGATGCACACAGGTGAGGGGCAATGCGCATACAGCTGAGGGGCCAGATGCCAACGTGGAGGAGCGACGCAGACAGGTGCGGTGGCGATGCCAGACAAGTGAGGGTTGCATGCCACACAAGTGAGGGCGATTCCACAACGGTGAGGGTCATGCCAGCAGCGCGGTGAGGAGCTGATTGCCAGCAACGGGGTGAGAGCGATGCCCACACGGGTGAGGGGCCATGCCACACGGGCGAGGGGCGATGCCAGACAGGTAGGGCGATGCCACACAGGTGAGGGGCAATGCCACCGGTTTGAGAGCGATGCCACCAGCGGGTGAGAGCGGGATGCCAACGGGTGAGGGGCAATGCTACACAAGCGGGTTGAGGGCAATGCCACACTGGGATGAGGAAGCATTGCCACACGGTGAGGGGCAATGCCACACACTGCGGGCGTCCACACGGGTGAGGGACGATGCCCCACCGGGTGAGGGGCGATGCACAGCGGGGTGAGGGGCGTGCCAACGGGTGAGGGGCAATCCACACGGCGAGGGCGAGCCACACGGCTAGGGGCATGCCATACGGGCGAGGGGCGGTGCCACACTGGCGAGGGGCGTGCCACACGGGCGAGGGCGGATGCACACGGGCGAGGGGCGATGCCACACGTGGCGAGGAGCCGATGCCACACTTGGTGAGGGGGCAGCGGCGCGCAGCAGCGCCGCCCTCAGCCCCGCGCCGCCGCCCCATCACCCCGCGCGCCGAGTATCCCCCCTCAGCCGCGGCAGCGCGTGAAGCAAGCGCGCGCGCGCGTCACCGCCCCGCCCCGCGTGCGCACTGGCAAACCCTTCCCCTCGCGCTGGTCACGTAACGCGGCCCCGGTGTTTCCCCCCCCCTGTCCGCCCCTCCACCGTCTACACCCCGTCTCTCCCGTCTGGTCAATAGCGCGCGGCGCATGCGCGCTCATCTCATCACGCCCCCCCCCCCCCCCCGGCCCGTCTCCCTCCGCCCTATATAAGGCGCGCGCGGCGGGGTCCCGGCTCCGCAGTGCGCGTGGGCGGCGCGCGGCTCCGCGCGGCTCTGGGACACCCCCCCCCCAGCCCCGGCCCCGCCGCCGCCATGAGCTCGGGGACCCCCTACATCGGCAGCAAGATCAGCCTGATCTCCAAGGCGCAGATCCGCTATGAGGGCATCCTCTATACCATCGACACCGAGAACTCCACCGTGGCGCTGGCCAAGGGTGAGGCGGGGCCCTGTGGGGGGCGCGGGCGGGCCTAGGCCGGCGCTGGCTGAGGGGACGCGGCGGGGGCCGCCGTGCTGTGAACAATGAGCGCGCCCGGGGCCCGCCCGCCCGGTGGGGAGGGATGGAGCCCCCGGGTCCGGAGCGCTGCTGCTCTCCGTGAGTCAGCACTGACGGGGGCCGCGCCGGAGGGGCGGGCAGGGCCCGGGATGCTGAGCAGCCCTCGGCTCTCCCGGCGAGTTCCCGGGCAGAAGCGCTGCTGCCGCCGCCAGCGCTGGCTCGCCTTGCCATTGTCGGCAGCGGGGAGGTGACGCTTGGCATGGCTGTGCGCGGTTCGGTTCCCCTCGCTCGGCTGTGGCCGGCTGTGTGTGTCGGTGCTGGGCTCCAGCAGGGCCCCAGGCCGGCGCTGAGGAATACAGTTGGTGTTGTTGTGTCTTTGTTCCTTCCGTGATCGATAACCGGACTCTGCTCAGGTGAGGAGGGGGGAGCTGCTGCACGGAGCGCTGTGGGGCACCTGCACGTGGGGCTGGCTCGTCCGCATTGCTGACTCCCCAACGAGGCTTTGCATAAATTTTCCCTGTAGAAATACTGATCATTATCTCTGAAATAGTGTCACTTGGGATCGGTTGTCACCTGTGCTGGGAACTCCTGTATTTCATCTCAATTAAACCTGCCCTGTCTTGTTTAGTCCCTCAAATATGAACTTATTTCAGTACTGCTCTTCAAGTCCAGCTTGGCTGCTTCAGCTAATGTGTATCAGCGTGTTCTTTCCCCGAGTTTTTGTCCTTCCTTGTTCTGGGAAGTTCACACGTTCTTCGTTGCCTGCAGCCAGCCACCGGGGTTGTCCACAAAACAAACACCTTTTGTTTTGGAAGGCTGTTTGCTGGCAGGAGGCACTGATTGCCAGATTCACAACTACCCTCAAGGCGGCCTGTATCCCAGTGTTTACCCAGTATAATGATGTTTATATGATGCTGGACATTAGTTGACATCCATTAAGAGTGTTTTCTGAAGTTAAAAATTCGAGTTTTCTCAAATTCACTTTTTCTCTGGGAGTGCAACCGTTTATTTAAACGCACAAATGGAGCTGTTTGTGTTAGTGCTTGGCTCAAAGTACTTCAGAGGCTGCTGGAAGGATGCAGTTCCTTTCCTGTAGGTCCAGGAAGGTCTTCACCTTCACCCAGCACCAAGTAGAAATGGTTCCTTACTTAGTTCTGCATTACACATAGCACTTGCTGCTTCAGAGCTGAAGTGGTGTGTTTCAAAGGCGTGTATGATTAAAGTGCTTTTTGATGTGAGTAAGTGCACGCTCTGGATAAGATTTCTGGCAGTTCTTGTATTTATTGGTCTCTCCTTGTTCAATTTTGATGGACTGGAATGCCTAAGAAGTAGCTGTTGCACTAGCTGGAGAATACATTTTTCCCCCTCTAAAGAGCTGCTCTATAAACTTGGTATCACAAACCCTGCTTTTCATTGTAGCTCAGAGGGGTTTTTTAAATTTAGAGACTTTATAGCAAAGCAAAATTAGTGCCAGGATTACATATGTAAGCAACAATGCTGAAGTTAGTTGCAGCAATATCAACCCTGTGTGTGGTGTTGGTGGTTTAAACACTTGATCTCGAGGCCCTAGAAGGATCATGAGTTACTGGCACGCTGTTGAACTTGTCCAGACTGCAGGTAAATTGTTGTTTAGCCCTGGATTCCACTGTTTAAACATTTCCATATGCAATGCATGTGCCATTCTCCTTAGTTCTATTGTTCATAAAGAAATAATTAAGTTGAAAGAGGCCTCAGGAACAAATCTGGTTCAGCCTCTCACTTGAAGCCAGGCTGACTTTAATTGATTTATATTTGTTAAACCTCAATATGTGCACAGAATCCTGAATGCTGGAGATTCCATGGGCTTAATTAATCACTACAAGGAAGTAGTTTTGTTAGAGGCTAAACTTAACTTGCAGACAAAGGAAGTTTAAGCTCACTGCTGTCCTGTTAGAAGTGAAGGCCAGGAACTTACTCCCCCTTAAGTTGAAGCCTGAAGAAATTGGAGTTTTTGAACAAGAAATCTCCACTTAAGCTCTGCTTTCCAGTCACTCTTGCTCTGCTTCCTGCCCCTGCAGAGCTTAAGCTCAACAGCCCTGTGCAAGTAGGAATGGTGTTGTAAACCAGGAGCTGCAGTGTTCTGGGATTGATTAGGGAATCAGTCTTGTTCATCTGTAACCAACAGTCAGTAACTTCATGGGAGACAGCCCTTCTCACCTCCACAGGAATTTTAAGCTGCACTTTGTGCTGTGCCAGAAACAGTTAAACACCTCAGGTGCCAGAACAGGCAAGCCCAACTCCTACAGTCCCGTTTTGTCTACAACAAGGACTTGGCTTTCCACCTTTTTTGTAGAAACCTTAGGACCAGCCGACTGAGAAGGCTGCCTGAGCAGTTTTGGGTTTTGCAGATCACGTGTTTGTCCATGTTGATGGGCTGATCATGGTGCTCTCCCAGTTAGCTGTGGGACCCTGCAGAGCCCCTGGGTACCTTTAGTACATCTTGCCGTGAGCTGTAATAATCTCATTTTGAGCAGAGAGATCAGTGGCACAGTTCATATCCAACAGGCTACAAGCATTGCTTTCAGTTTATAATCTGCTTCTGGTTGACTGGGTTACAGCTGTAATATGATCAAACAGCAGCTGGAGATCTAAAATAACTTGGAGAGCTTATTTACCCTAGGAACTCATGGAAGATGGCCATTGAAAGGAAGTGACTGACAGCTTGTCCTTGTCCCCTTCCTGTTAGGTGCAAGCTGAGGTGCTGAGCAGTGTGATAGGGACCTTCTGGCACCCACCTGCTCCTTGGGAGCTCACCTGTGTGCTACCAGGGGTGAAAACCATTTGCAGCACTGAGTGCTGCCTGGTGTGAGGTGAACCACCTGCACACAGCTGTTCACCCTGGAGCAGGACTCTTGCGTATCCCTGACTACAACTGCCAGGTGTAAGTTAGAAAGCAGGATGGTGTGCCAGGGGTGCTCAGCATCTGCTTTTGGTGCTCTGTTTCCTGGGAGGTTGTGGTGCCCCTATCATCCATGTGACAGGAAGAGTGACATGTCCTGGTGGAGGTGTTTCAGAACTTCCATGATCACCTGTTAGCAGCAATTGAGGGCACTCAATACAGAGTTCTTCCATTGGCAGAAAATGTGCATCAAGCCAGTATGTGCTGGTACTCATCAGAACTGGGAGTGCCTCTCAAAGGCACAAAGCAGCCACTCCAGTGAAATTGGGAATTTCTGTAACTTGTGGCTGAAATTTCAAGCTTTTACCTGTCAGTGTCCGATGTAACTGTGCTGTTTTCCTGTAACAATAATCCAGTCTGACCTCTTCTTCCTTAATGGCTCAAATTAATTTATGTTTCTACCTAGTAGCTGCTGTAGTCAGCTGAAGTGGGTTTTTTTTTCCACTTTAATGTGTGACATTGCTGGTTAGTGTTTGTTCAAGTATTCTGGTAGCTGGCACTCAGTAAAGCCTCCCTAAGCACTGAGATCTTAGATTTATTACTGATGGTTTGCTTTGTAGCCACATTAATCATAAAAACAGTGACATTGGAGTAGAGAGGGAATTTTAATAGGGGGGTTTTATCATTGATAAAACTACCTCTATCTGCATAATAAGTGTATGAAACCAAAGCTGCAGATTTGAGCCCTAAAGCATTCTAAGATTTCCCCCCTGCTGCTACAGGGGCCTCTCCTGTGCTCTGGTGCAGTTGTCTGGAGCTGAATGCCTGCATGGGACAGCTGTTGGGGAGGGCAGGAGAGTACAGCACTGTGGGGAAGCCCTTGGGTTTGGAGTAGGATTCTTCACTCCAGCTGGTCTATGGTCTTTACCTTCACAGCTTGATGTAAACAAAACTGTTTATACAGGCTGCTGAAAAAGTTGGCATTTGAGGGAACAGATGTGTGTGAGGAGGAGATTGAGGGTTCTGGAAGTAGCCGTTGTTGTTGTTACAAACGGCGAGTGTTGAAGGAGTACTTTTTAATTGCATAAATCTGAGCTTGCACAATGCTGCAATGGCAGTCCTGCACTAATGTCACCGTTTCCATGCTCCAGTGCGATCCTTCGGGACCGAGGACCGGCCCACAGACAGACCGGCTCCTCCCAGAGAAGAAATCTACGAGTACATTATTTTTCGAGGAAGTGACATCAAAGACATCACTGTCTGTGAACCTCCAAAAGCTCAGCATACTCTGCCACAGGATCCTGCCATTGTGCAAGTAAGTCAGCCTGAAGTATTGATAAAAAGCTGAGATAAAGTATTGGTGTTGGAGGACTGCATTTTGGAAAAAACTTAGAAATGAAGGCAAGTCAGTGTCTCCAGGAATCTTCAGATCATTTAAAGCATCCTGAATTTTGTTGTAATGTTTAAAGTAGCAGCAGCATTAAAGATTTCGGTCAACAAAAGCCAGAGCTAGCTGAGAATGCAGGACAATCATAAAGAGGTAAACTAACCGTTCCTTCTCAGAACTCACTTAAGTTTTAATAATGCTGTACATGAAGTAAAGAATCACTGCCAAAGCAAGTTCACTTCTGGACACTGTAAATGGAAATGTACTTTGTCTTGTTACAGTCTTCACTGGGCTCTGCCTCTACATCATCCTTTCAGCCACATGTGCCTTACAGCCCGTTTAGAGGTATGCCACCTTACAGCCAGCTTGCTGCCAGCTCTTTGCTTAGCCAGCAATATGCAGCTTCCTTAGGTTTAGGTAAGTACAAACTTTACTTGCTAGAATAAAGGTATGATCTTGTATGCAGCTGCTGTGAAAGCAAATAACAGTAACTAATACCAAACTCCTTGCCAAGTGTCAGGCTGCAAGGAGCAGTGAATAAGCAGCTCACAACTTTGTGCAATGATTTTACTACAAGAAAACCTGTTTCACTTGCACGTGCACACACACATGCACACGAAAGAAACACATTAAACAGCTGAAGTTTCTTTCTGAAATTAATGGGAATACCTGACAGTTGAGGCCAGTTCATTTCTAATCTAACGTACTTCACATCACATGTAAGAAGAACTTGTATTTCCAGAGAGAACTGTAAATAAGCTGCTCTAATGCTGTTCTAGAGAATCTTGTATCTCTTTCCAGATCCTTCAGATGTTTCACTACCTTGTATCTTATCCATGTATCTCTGCTCTCTCTTCTTCCCTCTATCTCTTTAGAGAAATTGGTAAGCCCTCCAGCATCAGCAGCTGCTTCCAGCCCTAGTTCTTCTCCGTCTCCACAACCTGTTTCAGAGCCTGACATGTCTTCAGAGCCCCATCAGCTCTCTTCCAAGGGTAACAGCAGTTTGAGGACTCCAAATATTTGGAAGAACTGCATGGCACTTGCAAACACTGTTCTTGTTAACCCTTCCTAGAATGATAGTGTTCATATGGGTAATGCCAGTAGAACTAGTTTGTTCTCAGCTTTTTTTTTTGCCTTTCATTACATGAAGTATGATTCCTCCTGTCCTAGAAGTATCAATTAGAGAGACAGGAGAAAGGAAAAGTCCAGGACAGTGGATCCTCTTGAGTAAGTATCAGGAGAAGGATGAAGTTTAGAGATGCTAATGTGCTGCATCCTGTCCAGGAACATGTGTTACCATAGGGTTTGGGTGAGGACTTGGTCAGCCTTTTCTGGAAAAAGAAGCACCCTGCTTAAATGTGGGTGGCCTTGTGGTTGGAGTCTTAGGCCGATCAAAAATTCGGGAGTATTTTCTGTAATCGAGGAAACATCAGGGTAGATTTCATGCATGATGGGGCATTGTACTTTGTCTAGACTCCCAGTTAGTAAAGCATGACTAACAGTAAGCAATTCCTGAATCCTGAGTAGCAGAGATAACACAGTTCTGGGTGCTTGTTTCTATGTGTAAGACCTTTAAAGAAGGTTGAGTTGAGATACTAGACTGACCCTCCTCAGAGCATGGTGACCAGGTGCAGCCTGCCTTTAAACATAACTAGTTTCATCTGGTTTTAGCTTAAGCATGTATGCTTGTTTTGGCATGAAGCTTTTTACTTACTCTCTGCTTTTGGCCATCTGTGTGTACATAGTTTCTCAATACTCTGGCTAAACTTTCTCGTGTTAAACTTGCACATCAGCTTTGTCCTACTCAATAATCCTTAGGATATGTCTGTCTTCCTTGCAAGTTTTCCAGGTGTACATTAACTGGGAACCTGCATGATGTAACCTACTGGGTATATCTCATGTGGACTTGGGTGACCCAGAAGTGTCAGTGGCTTGGTTTGTGTGAACTCTTCAGCTTTTCACTTTTCTTGCTCTTTTAATATATTCAGTTAAAGTTTGCTTCCAAGCAGTTCTTATGCATAACTACATGAACCTGTAGTACTCCAAACCTTCTAATTAAACCTAGAATGCAGTGTTTCTTCTGAGTACTGAAGACTGTCACTTTTTAATATAATTGGTGTAAGGTATACCAAACCATGAAAAGTATTTACATGTTTTGTAGTGTGAATAAATAAGCCTGGATGGAAGAGCAACAGAAGTCTTGGTAACACTTTGGCCTTGACCAAGAAGGAATTTAAAAGGGTAACTTTGAGATCCTGGTCTGGTTTCAGGTTTTCTTTGTCTGAAAGCTCTAACAATAAGCAATGAAGTTGAAGGACTTCTAAAAGCGGCTTACAAAAGGGGATATAGCTGAGGTGCTTAAGCTTTTGCTGCAAAACATTTTTGACAAAATGGGGAAACTTTCTGGAGCAGTTTCGAAATGGTGAATTTTTGTTTCAGATTTAAAGTTATCCTGTAAAGTAAAATCCTGCATAAAGTAGCAATTAGATTTTGGTGTAAACTGTCTGAGAGACTGACTTGGCTTGGTTGTTTAATGTTTGTCTAACTTGATTTAAGAAATAAATGGGTATATTTCCTGAAGCTGGGGCTCTGGATGTGAGAGCCATGACCTGTATGACAGTGGTGCCTTACCTGGTGCCACTTAAACTTAGCCTGTAATGATGCACACTCAAGGCTTTGAGTCATTCTTGACCAAACGGTTTCTCCCTAGAAGTGGGCAGGGTTTGAATAGTGTTGGCACATTTTCTGAGAGGCACTTAGTCATTGGGATTTTTTCCAGGTGCTGGCTTTCCTTCTGTTCACCCAGTCCGTAAAAGCCCCATGGTAGAGCAGGCTGTCCAGACTGGCCCAGTTGACAGCATGAATTCCCAAAAGCTGCCCCCAGTGAAGGTGACTCCGGGGATCCCACGCAGCGCCCGGCAGGTCCCACAGGCCAACAGCAAAGCCAGTGGTACGTACACACCCCCTTCAGCACTGGGCTGGAGCAGCCTTCCAAGGTGCACTGCAGCACTGAGCTGGTTGGGGATTGTTCTTGTGCTCCTTTAAAGCTTATCCTTCTTGTTCAGTAGATACAGTTCAGGCAGCACCTGTGCAAACCCAAGGACAGGTGAATGATGAAAACAGAAGACCTCAAAGGAGAAGATCGGGTAGGTTAAGCTGACGCTAAACACTCGCAACAGCCTGTGAAGGCAAGTGGTGGTAACTTCAGTGAAGGATTAACTGACAGAAGATTGAGAGAAATCTTTGGGCATCCAGAGATGCTTCCCTAACAAAACTGCTTCTGGAGTCACAGAAGTTCAGAACATTCCAGGGACAGAGTTCTAGCGCCTTTTCTAGAAAGTTGAAGGTATGTCATAAAAAATCAATGCTGTGACTTGGCAGCAGCATCTGGGTTTCTGAGACCTCAAGCATTTTTACTGGGAGAGGCAGCCTGTTTGAGACTTTCCAGAGCTTTTATGACAGAGAGGAACTATGGAACACTCAAATCCATAGGGCAGAATTCTTATTTCAAAGTGGCAGAATAAGCATGGGTTAGAAGAAAGTGAAATTCGAAGAAGTTTCTGCCCAAGTAAAATGAGGAAAGACAGGAAACAACACTTCAGAATCTCAGGTCTTTAAATTAATTAGTGTGTAGTATGGGTCCTAGCTTTTCCAAAAAGGAGTGGGTAGCATCTCAGTTGGAAACCAGAAACTAGACTAAATACAAGCTCCCTTTGTGGGTAGATGAGTCTTTTGCTGGATTTTGAGACCTCCTCTCTGCCATCACGACAGGTTTTAGGCTAATTACAGTGCTGTGTTTGCAGGTAAAGAGCAGACAGGCAAGATAATTTTCCCCACCTCCCTTAGTGCTTGTTCTGACTTTCTCTCTGTACACTGGAAGGAAAGTTGGGTGCACTGTGTCTTAGCGGTAAGACTGACATCCAGGAATGCTGCTCAGGAAGTTAAAGTGTTGCTGCAATGTGTCTTCTACAGCCAAAATCAGAAGTTGCTTTCAAAGAGGTGTGGCCTAACCACAGGACTGGAAGCCAGAAACTCCTGAGTTCTTTCCCTGGTTTCCTCTGGTCTTGAGCAAGTCATGTAACCTCCCTGTGCGTTACCAAGTGTTTAAACTCTCCTGCTTTCAGGAAACAGGAGAACCAGAAACCGTTCTAGAGGACAAAACAGACCAACTACTGTGAAGGAAAATACAATAAAGTTTGAAGGTGACTTTGACTTTGAAAGTGCAAATGCACAATTCAACAGAGAGGAACTTGATAAAGAATTCAAGAAGAAACTAAACTTTAAAGGTTTGTGCCTTCATTAAATATGAATTGCTGAGCTAGTAGCAAACACTGCATAGACAAACTGATTCTGAGAAACTGCATGATTGTATCTCAAATCTTGTTTGAGAGAGCAAGAGAACAGATGGCTCTGCAGTGTGTGCCTCAAGGAAGTGTAATACATTTCATTATCTTCAGATGACAAAGCAGAGACGGGGGAAGAAAAAGGGGACCCTGGAGTGGCAACCCAAAACAATGATGGTAATGCAGAGGAGGACCTGCTGGGGCCCAACTGCTATTATGATAAATCCAAGTCTTTCTTTGACAACATTTCTTCAGAACTGAAATCTAGGTGAGTGTTTTCTAAGAGCTTAGGTTTTAAATGGAATTTTAGGTGTAAGATTTCAGGCATAGTCTTATGTGACATAGTTTAATTATTTAAAAATTTTAAAATGGACTTTAGACAGGAAATATTGCCATGTGTTTGGTGGCTCACAAGTGATGTGAACCAAGCTTCATTCAGGGGGATCAAACAAAAAGTATTTCAGCTGATATGATACACTCGCCTAAACTATGATAGAGGAGTTTCTGTTTCCCAGTTCTGACTTTGAACCCATTGATTTTAAACAAAATCCTTATCTGGTTGTGGGAGAGGAGGCACCCGGGTCATGCTGTACTGAAGGTGCAGCTGGCAGACAGGAGTGAGCTCAGCCTGGAGGGGGGGCAGAGAGGTCAGCTCTGGCTGAGGAAATGCATTAAGTTAAATGTTAGGAATATGAAGGGAAAGCTTCAGCTCACCACTGATGTTACCAAGTGCCTGGAGAAATGAGACATCACTTTAGTGTCAGCATGAGGGATTCCCTGGGCTCTGTGGCTGCAGAGGGGTTGGGTTAGAGCGTGTACACTGCAGCTGGTGCTTGTTGCAGTCCAACAAAATTGGGGCTTTGAGGCTTCCTCTCCAAGTGAGCTGGTGGTTCTTTAATGTTCATGTTCAACCTGAACTCAGCCTTGTTCAGTTCCAGGCGCACCACGTGGGCTGAGGAAAGGAAGCTCAATACAGAGACCTTTGGAGTGTCTGGACGGTTCCTTCGTGGCCGCAGCTTTCGAGGTGGATTTCGAGGTGGAAGGGGGAGTGGAGCAGCGAGAAGAAACCAAACCACTCACAGAGCTGGTACTGGAAGAGTGTAACTTCAGAGGCAAGTGCTCTAGCAAGAGTAAATATTCCCTCTGAGCCAGGTTTGTCTTACTCCTTGCCTGAACTGTCTGCAGCCTGTTTTGCCCTTCAGTCTCATGGATATATCAGGAATTGTTCCTTATTGGATCTGATTGGTGTTTGTAAAGGGTAGAAGGAGATAGTGGTTTAACATGATGATTGTTCTGTTGATTTCTTGGTCTCTCCTGTCAGAGAAAAGGCTCAGCTCAAGCAAGCAGCTTTTGGTTTCTAACTAAAGCATTTCATTTTCACAGAGGTGTGAGCTTTGCTATTTTTCTTCTTGGGAGAAGAACCCCATAATAACAAATCTAATTCTGCCTTTTTTCTGAATAGGTTCAAACATCTCTCCTGAAAGGATGAAACTGTATATAGAAAGAAAACAACCAACTGCTGCACTAATGTGGGAAAATGGTTCATATTGTTTACTGTCTCAGCTCAAGTGACAGAATTTCATGTACTACTGCTTATATTTTGGACTTTGGACCAGCCACTGTCTGCTGGAATATTTTTTGGAAGAGGGAATGTGTTCAGGGGTACCTTCTTCAGGGTGTCTTTTCTTTTTGTGTTTTTTCAAGTGCAGACTAACTTACACGGTTCTTCTTTCTGGGTCTCTCAAGGCTGCTATAGTCTAAGCTCAAAGTCAGACTCCTTTTCTGAACCCTGGAGAAGAGAAATCATGCTGTTTTAACACGGAACCAAAGCTCACTTGAAATAAACCAGCTATAATTTGTTTGTTCTGAGTAACCAAATGGATCCTTTGGTGCTGCTGGTCTCACGGATCTCGGCAGCAGGTGTGAAGTAGCACTTGGTATCTGGAGAAATGGATTCCTGGTGCTGAGGAGTTGTGTATATTTTCACTTGGGAATACTGGAGTGTTGATCATGTAGTAGTGTTTCTGACTGTACAGCTGTTTGTGGGCTGGTGCTGGGCTGGAGGTACCACAGGACCATGGCTCTGCCTTGAGCTGAAGGGTGCTGGGAGTGCCTGGGGCTTGGAGCTCCTGGCAGGAGCGTGGGGACACAGTGTGGGATGGGAGCAGTGACTGTCCCCACTCATGTGCAGAGTTTTTGGCAGTAGTGACTGTCTGGGAAGGAGACCTGAAGCTCTGACTTGTTTGCCTCAGTTTGTACCTCGCTGGAGGCAGCACCAAATGCAAACAGTTCTCTGTACTCTGTAGACTGTGGTGGAACTCTTTGGAATGTTTTCATTCAACTAGGGATGGGAGACCATATAATGAAGCTTAACCGATGGGCATGTTTAATTTCTTTCCTCTATACCCCCCATACTGTAAATAGTTTAGTTGTTTTTCTTTTGTTTTTAAAAATCTGTATGTGGGGAGAGGGCTGGGAGGGAGGGGCTACCTTTGTTTGCATGAAATAAGTGGGTTAAATTGCTATAGGCATGTGTCCCGTTTTTGGTTGGTAGGGAATTTTGTTGAAAAAGCACCTTGATGACTGAACCCCTTACATAGCTCAAGTTTTTTTAGTTATGCATTGACCTAGGTTACTGTAAAAGCTTGGATTTATTTTTGTAGGACTTTATTGCTGAGAATTAGAACATAGCAGTGGGGCTGCTCTTTGGAGTAATGTAAATTGTAATTAAAATAAACATGTAAATGTTTAATGTTTCCCTCCACTTCTGTTCTGTCCGTAGCCCCAGAATATCCTTCCCTACAACTCCTCTGTCCTTGCAGAGCTCCCATCTGAGCTGCAGAAAACCTGTTGGCAGAGCTCTGGCAAACCTGGCAGTGTTACATAGTATTGGAAAAGGGCTGAAACACCCAAACGCAGGCGCTGCATGTTGTACTGTTGCCCTGGTTCCCGTGCTGGGACTCAGCCTAATGAGGGTTATGTTACTCCAGCCTGGCAGAGGGAATCCCTGGGCTGGTGGGGTTCCCCAGGAGCCAGTGCTGCTGCTGCGGGACCTGGCTCACACCTCTGAGCTGGAGTGTGCTGAAATGGCTCACCCAGAGCTGCTCTGCCTCCAATTTCTCTGCTGCCAAAGCAGGCACTCTGGCTCTAAGTGTGGAGGTGGAATTGCACTGCCCTGGCAGAGGATGGGATGAGAAATCCTCACTGCTCCTATGTAATCACTGTTATTCACACATAACTGTCCCTTTTCAGTTGAGTGGGATCAATTCCCTGTTTCCACAGTAAAGCTTCAGATCCCAGGCATAAGCACAGCCTTCACACTGCTGAATTTTGTGTCCCAGCCTGAGCCAAGTGCTGGCCTGGCTCCTGATGTCTGGGAGCAGAGGGGAGTGGTGGCTGTGCTTCAGTCCCAGGGCTTGTTACCTGTGAACCCTTCTTCCCCAGGAGCACTGCAAGCTCAGCTGCAGCCCTCAGCTTCCCCATGGAAAATTCCCAGTGTCTGGGAACAATTGTAGTGACTTTAGCAGGGAACCAAGTACAGCTTTTTTGACTTCAAGGTTCCAGGCTAAGGGCTGATAAATTAAACAACCTGTTGTTCCAGGACAACGCTTCCTCTGGCTCATGTGGTCTAATGTGTCCCTGAGCAGCAGCAGCACTGCTGCTTCCCTGTCCTTGACTCCTGAGGCATCCTCTGCCCACTTTGCTGGGCAGCATTTCCCAGCATTTCTCCTGGGTGTGAGAGCCCAGCACTGTGAGCTCTGCTGCCAGGAGCAGCCCCACCCTGGAGCCTCTGGGGGCTGAGGTACCACAGAGTGGAGTGTCCTGGGCAACATTCAATCCTTGCTGTGCCTGCTGCTGCTGCCCCAGTCCTGCTCTGACCCTGTCACACCCTCGCTGGGTGTGCAAGAGCAGACTGAAGAGCTGCTCTGAGGGTTTGGTTCTACCCCTTTGGTGGATACAAATGGGGAAACGTTTACAATAAAGGAACACCTGTTCCTATTGCTTCAAGTACTGAGACTTGAGAGTATGAGCTCAGGTAGGGAGAGGCCTGAGGCTCCTCTGAAATAAGGAAACAACTCAAACCTACTCTTGGGGTAGGAGGTAAAGAAGTGTGTGAGGGCAAATCCTGGATGAGAAACTGGAGATCTTCAACTCTGTTGGATGTAATGCTTGCTATAGTTATTGTTTAGTTCTTGATGCATCACTCCCCCCTGGGAATCATAACAGCAATACTTTACTCTGAACCAGACTCAGCAGCACCAGGTCCTGCACCTCTGCCCTGAGTCTGTGCCTGCAGCAGCACATTCTCATGCTGACCCCCCAAAACACAACCCCCATCCCTGTCCTGTCCTTCAGCAGTAAAACACACACCTGCTGTTCCAGGCTGCTGCAAGGCAGACCCAGCCTTTTCACCTTGAAAGATGCCTCTTAGGGAATAAAACCCCCAACTTCACACTAGTTATGTTGAGAGCAAAACACAACCCCCAAGACAGCTGCTTTAGGTTAAAAAAAAGGGACATGCTGAGAACTGAGTGCAAAAAAGAACCATTAAACAAAGTGAAGTGTCCAGGGAAAAAAATGCAAGCAAAGTCTCTGTCCTTTAATGGGTCACTGCTGCTGTTCTGTAACCAACCAGCTCATCCTGGGTAATTAAAATCCAAGGAACAGACAGGGTTTTTTTAAATAACAGCTTTAAAAAAAAATCAGTAGGTTTATTGTAGGTCTCAAGAGAGCACAGTATGAGTAACTGGAATGCCTACATGTCTATACAGAATAACCCATCACTTGAATTAAAAAGAAGCAGCTAAGCAGGTGCATTTCATTCATCATGATGTTTTCTTCTGTTTTTTCTTTTCATTTTCTTCCTTTTCCTTTTCAATTTCAGCCACATACTTCTCAATTTCTTCAGGATTTAGGATCTAAAACAGAAAGATGGGTGACCCTCAGGACACCAATAAACTTAAGAGACATTCACAGAGGTGATTCTCATTCTGCCATGGGAAGAACGTTAACTGCTGTTTATCTAGAAGCAGGTACCTGCTGCAGACACAACAACATTCCTTGGCCACTAAGAATAAACTTGAAGTATTTGTCAGTGCAAGATACGAGATTAAGGGCTGGAAGTTAAGGCAGATCAACAAGGACAGTATCAGAGACAGGCTCAAGGGGAGAGAAGCAAACAACAGCCTCACCTTCAGTGGCTGCTCCCGTCTCATGACCGCCAGCTCGATGTTCTTCCCACCAGACTGCACCACCTGGGTGAGGCAGAGGGCAGCTTTAGGAGCCTGGCCAGAAAGTCACTCCAACAAACCCCTCTCAGGTCTCCTTAGAAGGAGAAGGGATATGGATGGGGGTGTATTTCACTCCCTAGCTCTTAAGCTCTCAACACCAGCAGCACTAACTCTTGAAAGGGTTTTCACCCTGGTGCCAGTGCCCCGGGCAGATGGAGAACACCTCAGCCTCACCACCCGACTTGTGCTATTTTCTGTATCTCTTAAAACTTCAATTAAAAAAATAAAATACCCAGCATGTGCTTTAGCACATCTTTGATGCATTTGTGTCAACGCCCAGAACTGAAGCCTCTCTTCCTCCCCAGAGCTGCTGGTAAGTTCTGTGTAAACTATGGAAATTGTTACCCCAAATATTCTGAACCTTGAATTCAATCCAACACCCACAGCCTACAGTAAACAGCTCTCACAGATCCTCTGCAGTACTTCCTTGGGACATCCACAAATATTTTCCCATATTCATATCTAAGAAGTGAATCTGGGCACAGTGAAAAGCCACAGAAGAGATGTGAAACAGCCTCACCTCCAGAAGAGCCTTGATGACAAGTTTAATAGTCAGATCATCCGTTTCAATGGCCTCATCAGTGTAGTTTTTCTCCAGGAACTCACGCACAGATTTGGCTCCTCTGCCAATGGCATTAGCCTGAAAATATTAAGGGGAAAAGGAAAATGAATGGGAGTTTAGGAAACATTTCATCTGCAATGTAAGAAAGAAACACAAAGTTGTACAATTACACAATCTGTCACACACAAAGACAGTTGTCTGGCACGGGTGGGTTGGTTTTGGAGTTTTTTTTGAAAGTAGGACAAGACTTCCCAAGGAAAGCTGAATTGCAGATGGCCACTCTCAGTACATTTGGTCATTAATGATTTTTGCAGCTGTGAGACAGCACCATCTGGCCAGCGAGATCTCCTCTCTCCCAATCCCACTTTAAAGGAGACATTAATTCAGAACTATTCCATTTCCACCAGGGGCTGAATCCACTCACCTTCCAAGCATGGTAGGTGCCAGAGGGGTCAGTCTGGTACAGCCTTGGGGTCCCATCGAAGTCAAAGCCCACGATGAGGGCAGAGATCCCAAAGGGTCTGCGGCCATTGCTCTGCGTGTACCTCTGAGCACAAAGGACACACTCAACAGGCAATTCTGAAAACAGTTCTAGGTACAAGCAGACTCTGGAGCAGTTACAACCAGAAGAGCCAGCAGAAATGCTTTTAGCTGGCTCTCTCCATTAGTCAGGACTCTGTATCTCACAGAGCCCCTAAGGCAGGCAAGTGAAAGGTGGTTCCTGTCCAACCCCTGTTCCTACACCTGGTTACAGCTTCCAGAAGCATCTCCTCCACCTGCTGAGTCTTTCTGACGCAGCCAGAGCCACGTCTGCAACCCCAGTGTGGCAATAAAAATAAAAAAATACCATGAGGACAGTTGAACACAGTTTTTCCCCAATGCTTTGCACTGGCTCCACAGGAAACCATGGCTCCATTACAGCTCTGTGGCTGTAAGCAGGGTACACTGGAGCCATGTCACAGCCCTCCTGGGACACTGCTAGCAAAGCCACTGCCATGTCACACACCAGGAGCAGGTGGGGACACTCAGCACCACGGCAACAGGAGCTGGGCCAGGTGTTTGAGGGAAATGGTGAATGTGCCAGAAAGACAGCCACAAATGTTGAGATTGGATAAAGGAACAAAGTGAAACTTTGGGAAGTGGCTCCTTGCTCTGACAGACTGGTGATTATTACAAGAATCACATTATTACCATCACCACTATTCCAACACATCTGTGCATAAGTAAATTAGATTGTCTCTAATCCTCACTAGTGGCTGAAAATCAGTTTAATACACTGGCAAATGAGTAATTTTCTCACACAACACAGCTGAGCATATTTTGATGCTGCAATTCATTCTAAATTCATGATTATCAAACAAAACATATTAAATACTACACCAATTTGCTCCACTCTTACCCATCACTGCAATGGCTTTGCAGGAGGAAAAACTACCAGGAGCCATGAAGAAAAGACAGTAACCCAGGCCCACTGTTCTGGGAGTGAGATCAGAGTGTTCCCTGATGATGGAACACATGGAACTGTGCAGTCCCTACAAGCACTAGTTGCTTTATCTTGGGGAAAGAAAACTAAGATCAAACAGCACTCAACTGTTCTTTTCCACTGCTACACCCCCCACTCCCAACAAACACCCACAATGTGTTTTTTACCAGGTAAGTGGAGTGAGGCCAGACATTTACATAGCTTGAAAAAGTATCAAATATTCCATGCTAAACACGTGTGTTCCATGGTACACACCTGTTACACACCCAGCTGTACACCATGCATAACACAGGCTAACACAACAGCACATGTAGCATCTCTGTCAGCTCAGGACACATCTTCCCAGCCCTGTGCAGCCCCAGGTACCTGTTTCAGGCTGGCAATGTAGCGTGTGATGTACTCCACAGTGACAGGATCCTCCACGGTGAGCCTGTGGCTCTGACACTCCACCCGAGCTCTGTTTATGACTATCCTGGCATCAGCTGTCAGCCCTGAAATGACAAGAGTGGCCTCAGAGTCATGAAGAAACCTCAGAACACCAATCTGGCCCTAAAAGGCCAGTGGGCTCAGTGTCAACAGCAAGGGAAAACCAAAGCAGAGCTCAAACTCTCAGGTTTGCTGAGCAAGAGCATTTGTAAGGCAGCAGAAAATGGCTAATGCACAAAAATAATTAAAGGATTTAGTTTACAGCCTCCAAGTTTGTGAGTTAGGTGACACATGTAATTCTGAACTGGGTAATGGGAATGTTCCTGACAGCATTCCATATCCCAGCAAATTTGCAGTGTTTATTCTCGTGCACATTATTCCTCATGCAGTTTCATCTGCCCAGCAAATCTCATTTAGTTAATGAGGGTACAGCAGCATGATGTTAGCTGACAAAAATGTGCGATCCTTTATAAAGAAGATTTAAAATACATTTAATTCTTATTTTACTTTTTAAATAATGCTGCCATTTTTAATTTACAGCCTTGTTTTAATTAGACAATTTTTCTTCAAGTTTGTGAACACGCCTGCACGTATCCTAGACCCTGGCTAAGGGAGCAATGCAGGAGAAAGAACTGAGCTTCTTATTCCTCCACACTGCACATAAACCCTGTTGTTTTAAACAGTTAAATCAGATCTCCCCTTACAAGTATCATTGACACTGATATTCTATTTCTCCAAATTTAAAAAAGAATAAGCTACTGTGGAAATACTGTGCTTCCCACAGTTATCAGCCAGTTATCAGCCTGTATTTTGTATTCTCAGGTTCCACAAACACGCCCAAAGGTGCCCCAGTAAGTGCCCAACCCCCTGAAGGGACCATGTACCTGCAAAAGCCATGCAGACGTTGTCATCCAGAGCACAGATCTTCCGAACAGTTCTCTCATCCTGCAGTTTTGCCACTGACTTCTTCTCCACACCAAGGACAACAATATCCTTCCCTCTTACTCCAACCTTCCATGCAGGAAAAGAAGTTAAAAAGTTAACCTGAGTCCAAAAATCCTCATGACTGCAGAGTTTACTCAAACGAGCAGTAACCAAGCACAAACCCCCACACTGTAACCATTACCTCAGCCTGAAGTCAGGATTTTATTTCCCACTCAACCCGGAGGCAGGACTGATGTAACAAAAACTGCAATGCATTTCAGAGTGCAGTTTCATCATCAGTTTATACCAAGCTAAATCCCTGGCTCCCAAGACCCAGATTCCAGCTCCTCTTACAAACTGCCTTTCCTCCAACAGCACCATCAGCGTTTCCTCAGCCACAGAACCAGGATGAACCAGGAAAACCCCACCAGTCCAGTGGCACTGCTCAACTCAAGAGCCCAAGGCACTGCAGACCAGGCCAAGTAACATCTACAGCTGCCAAAATGTTCTGTCAGTAGCTGCCTTAATGTCCTAATTCACACCTTGAATACACCTTTTCCAACATCACAGAAAAAAAAACCCCTTGACCCTTCATTCCCACTGTTTCTCACAGTGGTATGGGTATAATTTTTTCTTATGGGGTGGCCCTGCTGTCAGCACGTTACAAATGTTTCCAAAAACATTAAACTCAACAAGAGACAAGACCGGAGGTCTTGCATATTGCATGCTGCCTCCATTTTTACAGTATTTTTAATTTCTGAAAAATACGAAGAATCTATTTGCTACTAAATCTTAATAAATTCATTCCCATCCCAAAGATGGTTCATTTTCTTTTTGGTAACGGCAATTAAAACATACTTGAACTATTAATACAGTTATAACGTTTTAAAATTAAAACTTTTTATTGCTAGAACTTAGTAAAATCACTAATACAATGTTATTTGGAAATGAATACTTTTTTTTCTCCTCCCCTGAATGAAACAAAACTTTAAATGAGCAAAAAGCTTGGA
>CM031874.1:8408606-8425047 GCA_018697195.1 Certhia americana | reverse complement strand
CCGTGGCTCAGTGCAACAGCAAGGGAAAACCCAAAGCAGAGCTCAAACTCCTCGGTTTGCTGAGCAAGAAGCATTTGATAGCAGCGAAAATGGCTAATGCCACAAAATAATAAACAGGATTTAGTTTACAGCCTCCAGTTTGTTGGTTAGGTGGACAAATGTAATTCTGAAGGGTTAAGGGATGTTCCTGAAAGCCTCCATATCCAGCAAATTTGCAGTGTTTATTCTCGTGCACATTTATTCATCTGCAGTTTCATCTGCCCAGCAAATCTCATTAGTTAATGAGGGTACAGCAGCATGTGTAGCTGACAAAAATGTGCGATCCTTATAAAGAAGATTTAAAATACAATTTAATTTATTGTTACTTTTAAATAATGCTGCCCGTTTTCATTTACAGCCGTTTTAATTAGACAATTTTTCTTCAAGTTTGTGACACCCCCTGCACGTATCCAGACCCTGGCTAAGGAGCAAGCAGCGAGAAAGAACTGAGTCTATCCTCCACACTGACATTAAACCCTGTTGTTTTAGACAGTTAAATCAGACTCCCTTCCAAAACTATATGACACTGATATTCTATTTCTCCAAATTTAAAAGAATCAGTACTGTCGTGGAAAATACTGTGCTTCCCACAGTTATCAGCCAGTTATCAGCCTGTATTTTGTATTTCAGGTTCCACCAACATGCCCAAAGGTTGCCCCAGTAAGGCCACCACCCCCTGAAGGGCCATTGTACCTGCAAAAGCCATGCAGGACGTTGTCTCCAGAGCTACAGATTTCCAAACAGTTCTCTCATCCTGCAGTTTTTGGCCACTGATCTTCTCACACCAAGGACAAACAAATCCTTCCCTCGTACTCCAACATTCCATGCAGGGAAAGAAAAGAAGGTAAAAAAAGTTAACCTGGGTCCAAAATCCTCATGACCTGCAGAGTTTACTCAAACGGGGTGAAGCAGTAAACCAAGCACAAACCCCCACACTGAACCATTTACCTCAGCCTGAAGTCAAGGATGTTATTTCCCAATCAACCGGAGGCGGACTGATGTAACAAAAAACGCAAGCATTCAGAGTGCAGTTGTCACACAAGTTATACCAAGCTAAGCCTGGCTCCCAAGACCCAGATTCCAGGCTATCTTACAAACTGCCCTGTCCTACAACACAACATCAGCGTTTCCCAGCCACCGAACAAGGTATGAAAACAAGGAAAACCCCACCAGTCCAGTGGCACTGCCAACTTCAAGAGCCCAAGGCACTGCCAGACCAGGACAGTACATCTACAGCTGCCAAAATGTTTTCTGTCAGAGCTGCCTTAATGTCCTAATTACACCTTGATACACCTTTTCAAAATCACAGAAAAAAAAAAACCCTTGACCCTTCATTCCCACTGTTTTTCAACAGTGTTTGGGTATAATTGTTCTTTATGGGGTGCGCCCTGCTGTCAGAACGTTACAAATGTTTCCAAAAAATAACTCAACAAGAGACAAGACCGGAGGTATTGCTATTTGCAGCTGATGCCTCCATTTTTACAGTACTTTTAATTCTGAAAAATACGAAGAAATCTATTTGCTACTAAATCTTAATAATCATCCCATCCCAAAGATGGTTCATTTTTCTTTTGGTAACGCATTAAAACTACTTGAACTATTAATACAGTTATAACGTTTTAAAATTAAAAACTTTTTATGCTAGAACTTAGTAAATCACTAATACAAATGTTTATTTGGAAATGAATCCTTTTTTTCTCCTCCTGCTGAATGAAACAAAACTGTTAAATGAGAAAAAAGCTTGGAACAATCGGAAGCTGGAGCCAGACATTATTTTCGAAGTGCTGTCCACAGATGCGTTTCCCAATCGCTGGGAATCTGCCTCGTGAACAAGGATAAAAAACCACAAATCTGCAGAGAGTGAAACGGACGCAGGGAGGGGAGGGGAGAGGACGAGGAGAGGAGGAGCATCCTCTAGGGCCGGACACACCGCGGGAGCCCGCAGGAGCGATGGGGCTGCCCCGGGGGTGGATGCACGCTCGGACTGTCCCTGAGCGGATCACCCGATGTCCCCTATGGTGGCTCCCTCTGTCCTATGGGGATACCTCTGTCCCTGTGCCGGTCCCACTGTCACTATGGTGATCCGCCGTCCCTGCGGTGGAATACGCTGTCCCTGTTGCCGGGGATCCGCTTGTCCCTATGGCGGATCCCACTGTCCCTAGGTGGATCCGATGTCCCCCCGCGGTGGATCCCGCTGTCCCTACGTGGATCCGCTGTCCCTACAGTGGATCACCGCTGTCCTACGGTGGATCCCGCTGTCCCTGCGGTGTATCCCGCTGTCCAACGGTGGATACCGCTGTCCCTGCGGTGGATCCCGCTGTCCCCTGTGCCGGATCCCGCTGTCCCTGCGGTGGATCCCGCTGTCCCTATTGTGGATCCCGTGTTGTCCCTGACGGTGATGGCCCGCTGTCCCGCGGTGGATCCCGCTGTCCCCTATGGTGGATCCCGCTGTCCCTGTGCCGGATCCCGCTGTCCCTATGGTGGATTCCCGCGTCCCCGCGGTGGATCCCCTTCCCTTGGGGTCACGCTGTCCCCGCGGTGGATCGCTGTCCTATGGTGGATCCCGCTGTCCTGTGCCGGATTCCACTGTCCCGCGGTGGATCCCGCTGTCCCCGCGGCCTCCCGGGCCGCCAGGCACCGTGCTTCGCAGCGCGGAGCAGGCCCCACAGCGGCCTCCCGCTCTGCCGCCGCACCCGCGAACCCGCGGCCGCTGAATCACCGCTTGGAAGCCGTCTTGACGGCCTCACTGCGCGTACTCCACATGGAAAGAGGTTTCCCGTCCGGGTGAGAAGACGTGATGGGCGGCGGTCGTAGCGCATGCTACGGCAGAAACCCGCCCGTCATCCGGGCGGGCGGGCGGGGGCCGCTGCCCGAGCGCTGGCACTTGCGTACGCACTTCAGCGCAGCGAGCGCAGCGCACGGGCACGGCCCGAACGGCACCGCTGCCGCAGGGATCCACCGGGGTTGGGATGCAGGACCCCAGGAATGTACCCTGCCATGGGCAGGGACACCTTCCACTGTCCCGGGTTTGGGATGGGAGGGACCCCAGGAATTGTCCCCCTGCCATGGCAGAGACACCTTCAACGTTTCCCGGGTTTGGGATTGGAAGTGACCTCAGGGGAAATGTCCCCCAGCCATGGGGCAGCGACACCTCCACTACCCGTGTTTGGGATGGAAGTGACCTCAGGAATGTCACCCGAACATGGCCAGAAGACACCTCCACTATCCCGGGTATGGGATGGGAGTGAACATCAGGAATGACACCCTGCAATGGCCAAGCGACACTTTCCACTGTCCCGGTTTGGGATGCGGAGTGACGCTCAGGAATCTGTCCCAATCTGGCCAGCGACACCTTTCCACTATCCGGGTTTGGGTGGGAGGGACCCCAGGAATGTCACCCTGCATGGCCAGCTGACCTTTCACTGTCCCGGGTTTGGGATGGAAGTGACCTCAGGAATGGTCACCCCCCATGCGCAGAGGAAAACTTCCACTATCCCCGGATTTGGGAGGGAAGTGCATCAGGAATGTCCCCTGCCATGGCCAGAGACACCTTCCACTATACCGGGTATGGGATGGAAACAGTGACCTAGGAATGTCCCCCTGCCTATGGCCAGCGACCTTTCAATGTCCCGGGTTTGGGATGGGAGTGGACCTCAGAGCACCCTGCCCCCAGGCCAGGACACCTTCCACTATCCGGATTTGGGGGAAGTGACCTCAGGAACCGGTCCCGCCATGGCCGCGACACCTTCCACTATCCCAGGCGGCTCCCAGACCCGTCCTGGGATATTCAGGCAAGGGGCAACCACAGCTTCTCTGGGCAAAACCATTTGTAATAGAGCCTCGCCGCACTACAGGGAAGGTTTTCTAATATCTAACCCGACAACCTCCTCTTTTCCACTAATGAACCCATCACCATCTCCTGCGCTCCAATCTCTCGTACAACAGCCTTGACCATCCTGTGTGAGTTCCATTAAGGTTACCGGAGAGCCCCAGCTAGGCACCCCGACGCCAGGTTGAAGCACCCGACTGGCAGCCCTGGCGACAGCACAGGCGCCCAGGCGTGCAGCCGGTGTCTCCGCAGTGACCCGACCCTCCCGCGCTCCCCCGAGTGTCCCCCAGTGTCCCCTCCAGTGCCCCCCGGTTTTTTTTGGACCCCCCTTAGTGTCCCCCCGTGTCCCCCGGTGCCCACGGTTGTCCCCCTAGTGTACCCCGAGTCTCACGCTGTCCCCCCGCTGTCTCCCCCCGATATGTCCCCCCAGTGTCCCCCGATGTCTCCCCCAGTGTCCCCCCGTGTGTTCCCCTGAGTCTCCCCAGTTTCCCACCGGTTGTCCCCCGATTTCCCCCACAGTGTCCCCCCGATGTCTCCCCAGTGTCCCCACCGTGTCCACCCGGGTCCCCCCGATGTCCCCCCGGTGTCACCCCCAGTGCCCTCCGGTGTCCCCCGAGTCTCCGCTGTCCCCCCCGCTGTTCCCCCCCGATGTTCTCCCCCCGATGTCCCCCCAGTCCCCCCGATGTCTCCCCCAGTGTCCACCACATGTCCCCCGATGTCTCCCCACGCGTCCCCCCCACGTGTCCACCCGATTTGTCCACCCAGTGTCCCCCCGAGTCCCCCGCTGTCCCCCAGTGTCCCCCCCTAGGGTCCCCCGATTGTCCCCCCAGTGTCCCCCCGATGTCCCCCCGCTGTCCCCCGCTGTCCCCACCGCTGTCCCCACGCGTACCCCGTGCTCGGCCGCCCCTCTACGACTGGCGTTAGCCGGCCCGGCCGCCGCTCCCCCGCTGGCGCACTTGGCGTACGCAGCTGGCTGTACGCAGTTGGCCGCAGCGGGCGGCGCGGAGGCGGCGGGGCACCGGCTGGGCGGCCGCACACATGTGCGTGGCGGCGGGGGGGCGGCGGCGATGGCACCGGCGCCGTTGCCCTGCCCGGATCGCCGTTCCGCCGCCGTTCCGCCGCCGCGGGGCTTCGGGGGGCGCGGCGGGGGCGGTGCCCGGCGGCGCGGGGCGCGGCGCCCGCGGGTGTTCGCGGGGCGCAGATCGTACCATCTGCGGGCGCCCCCCTGGCCGTGCACTGCGGAGAATCCTCGCACGGCAATAGCAGCCAGATAATAACAATATTATTAGAGCCTGGAACCGATATATTATAGACACATAAAATACCCCCACCATGTCGGTTGCCTTTGCTTCTGCTCGCCCAAGAGGCAAAGGGGAGGTCACCCAGCAAACTATCCAGAAGGTAAAAGAGCATGCTTTTATACAGACAATTTTAGACATTTATTCTGTCCATGCTCCTGCAGCTGGAGGCTGATTTCTAGGGCGATCAGGAAAACTCGTGAATTTGCGAGGGCTGCAGAGATGGACAGCTGGAGAGAGAGAGGTGGGGGAAGGAGGAGGAGGAGGAGGAGGTGGAACAAAGCAAAGGTGTTCAGATCGCTGCAAAGAGAGCGAGAGAAGGACGTAGGGAATAAAATCGGGATGGCACGTTATCCCTGCCGCTCGCCAAGGGGAAACGCTGCCAAGCATACGTTGGGAAACGGCAATAAAATTTGCAAATATACGATTAATTTATGATGGTATGTCAGCTTCTGGCCCCCAAAGAATCCAACCTAAAAAAAATGAATTGAAATAAAATACTGAATTTGCAAGGGTTTTCTTTTGTATCAGGACGCAGAATTTTAATCTCTCAGAAGATAGAGGGAGCAGCAGGCACTGGTATTTTTCGTAAACTATTATTATTATTATTATTATTGTTATTGTTATGTGTTTATTGATGTTTAATGACAAACAAAGGTTCTGAGATATTTTCTCCGGAGAGGAGATGCCCACATGGGTCTCATGTGGAGGCCAGATCAGAGGGTGCCGAGTTGGGAAGTTATTGTTCCCTATTTCCCAGGATTGGCAGCAGGGACTGCACACAGAAGCAGACCCTGGCACCTTTTCTCCTGCAGAAGGTGACGGTCAGGAGCGACGAGGCTGGAAATGTCAATAAATGTCACTGCTGTTTGCCAGTTGTGCTTTTGCTGGGATTCCAGCCTTGCCCACGGCTCAGGTGTTGCTGCCGTGGTGTGGTGGCAGCCAGGTGTGAGCTCTGTGTGCTCCCTTGGCCGAGGGTGACCAGTGCAGAAGTGCCACTGCCAGCACAGCAATTAACCTGTCACCAGGGGCTGTGCAGCCAAGCCGTGAGCTGGTGCCAATTTATGACTCCGAGGGGAAAAAAAAATCGCCTCGTTGGCAGCGTGTGACAGAGCAGAGATGAAGGCAGAGCAAACTGCCACGAGAGAGGCTAGAGAGATGGCTTCAGTCTCAGGAGACTGTTTGGAAACATCCCATTTTGTGGAGCTCCTGCAGCACGTGGTGTTGTGGACCAGTTAATTTTAAATACTGAAATATTTTGGACTCAGTGAATGTAAGTTTTCCTCTAACCTGCAAATCAGTTGGAATTATTTCATAATTCAGATAGTTTCTAATTAAACACGTACCCACAGACAAAGGGCAGATAAGGTGTCTTCTGTTCAATTTCCAAGCTCTTTCCTTTTTGCATATTCATAAACTTCATGGAAGACTCAAAATGTTCTTTCTTTAAAAATAATGAGTGGAACCATTTGCCATCTCAGGTGCATTTGCTGGCAGGTTTCTTTGGGACTGTTCATCAGTTTTGGGCTGTTGGCAGTGATGTTCTCTTTGACAAACAGCAATGCTGAGGAAGAGACTTGCAGGCACAGGAACTGGATTGGATTTATAGTCAACGATGGAAGTGGAGCAGAGAGAGCAGGAGAAAAAAAACCCTCCAAAAATCCTCATTAAAGTGAGCTTTTGAGAACATATGCAAAGTTCAATGGAAAAGATTATTCTTATTTGCCTTCATATTATATGAGCAGCCAATTTTTATTTATTAACTCAATTTTAATAGTCTTTCAAAGCTGTTCTTATCCCAGTATCGAATATTCCTAAAACAGATTTCACATGGAGGAAGTAAGAGCTTTTGGCAATAGAGTAGTGGTGGTGCTCCTCTAAAATAGTTCATCAAATAGCATTTCCAGGGCAGTAAAATTCAGTTCTGAACCAGAACTGGTTCTTTCCTCAAGAGCTGTCCTGCCCTGATGACACACTGGGTCAAGGGCCCAATCTTGCAAGCACTTGATAGCAGTGGTATCTACAAGCTCTATTATGCCAGAGGCAAATCTAAATTTCTACATGCTGGTATTTTTTTTTTTATTCATTCACCTGAAGAAAGTGAGCTGCGTTCACAAGAAGCCTAGGGAAAAGAAACAAACTAATGTGTCTGAAATTTCAAAACAAATCAAAGGATATTTTAAGCTTTTAATCATATTAGGAGTTCATTAAATAAAATAGAAATAAGGATATACTGGGATGTAATTCTCTTAAACATGGTTTCAGTAGCTGCAGTGATGCAAATTTTATACTTCCTCAGGTTCAGCTGTCAGCACACTCTAGTCCTAGGCAGGAAATTGAGTAGGTTTAATTGTTTGATAGTTTGTTTCTTACTTAAAAGTAGGCATGTTAGTAATACCTGATGTTTTGGAAAGGGTTAGGTGATGTCTAGGGATGAGGCAGAGATAACTCATGGTGAAAGTGTTTTCCTTCTTCAGCATCAGGATTTATCTGCCATTTAAGGAGCAAGGTAAGCCCATTACTTCTTCTGTACAAGTATTTCAAGTAACTACTTTAAAGATAACTGTTTGTACATGGATCAACCTTGTGGCTCAATAAAGACACATGTAGGTAATTTACAATAGCCAAGGCAACAAAACTGCACAAAACACCATCCAGTGCCAAGGAGGGTGGAGGATCACAAAAATACAATTTGATACAATTCTTGTAGTAACATGTTTTGGTCCTATTTCTTTTATGCAGATGCTAGATGAAAATCACCACCTAATACAATGTATTATGGATTATCAGAGCAAGGGGAAAACTGCAGAATGTACTCAGTGAGTATTACGAATCTGGGAGTTTGTTAGAAATGTTTCCTGAAGTCTGACTCTTCCCTTTGCTCAGTGGCACAGCTGTTGGTTTGCTCTTGGAAATGCTCCTGTTCCTTTTCAGGAGCCTTTCCAGTTCATGGAGAACTGTGAAGAAGCATAAATGGTTCTGGAGGTGCTTACTTGAGTAAACACTCCAGTTAGAGCACTATTGAAAAAAATCATGTTCTTCTCAGCTTGCTGTCAGGGAAAACAAGTTTTGGGCTTTGGAATTCTGGAATTTCATTCCGACCAGGGCCCTTGTTAGACAGAGAAAGGAAAAGTGTCTGATTGTTGCAAGATCTGACTGGGTGTCAGTCCTCAAAGATTGAAGTCCCAGCTCCACAGTTCAAAGTGCTTTCAAAGGAGGATGTATTTTACCTGTCCCTTCCCCCAAGTTTATCCTTTTGTAAAAGAGGTGTTGAGCACAATGATCCTTGATGGCAAACATGACAGCACACACACGGGTCATTGCTACTGCTATTTATTAGGACAGATTAAAATTGGGTTAAGGTAATTTAACTAACCATTTGTAAATAGGGAAAAAAAAAAAAAAAAAAAAGAAAAAGAGAAAGACTTGGAATTTTGTGTATTGCTAACCCTTTCCAAATAAGCTTTACTCCTTGTTCTGTAGATACCAACAAATCTTGCACAGAAATCTGGTTTACTTGGCAACAATAGCAGACTCTAACCAGAATATGCAGTCCTTGCTTCCTGCTGTAAGTACCAGTAAAATTACTGTAACAAATAATTAGTTATTAGTATAACTAATACCATAGTTATTTCCTTTAGATACATTAGCCAGAGGGAAATGTGCTTTGATTCTGTCACTGATCACTATAAATGAACCATTTTTTAGTATTTTTCCAGCTAGAAGTTTTAAAATGGCCAAGTAGACCACCAAACAAATGAAAAGTTACTGTGTTTAAATTATGTTCTTTGGGACATTTGTGTTAATCTCTGTCCCACAGCTCAAGGTTTATGATGCAGTGGTACAGCTCTGAACAGCTCCATTTGTTCCAGATTCAATATTCTTACCTGTTCTTACTGTATTCTTTACTTGGGGGAAAAAATGCTGCTGTTTTACATCAAAAATCTATTTCAACACTCGGGCATTGGATTGTCTTTACACATGTTGTTATTCTTGCTCAGTGGATTGATTTGGGAAGTACCACACATAACACAAACTGCAGCATAGCTTGGCAAAGGTCAATCTGTCACCACACTCCTGTGTTGTCTTTGCTAATGCATTCCCCGCAGTGGTTGTGTTTGGAAATCCGTGTGAGTGCAGAGGAACGAGCACAGAAGCCACACTCTGTGACAAACACAATTTCAAGCCCTTCACCGTGCTGCTGCCTGTCAGCTGCTCTGTCATGCTCAATGTCATTCACACAGAGGAGTCAAACCACAAAAGGTTTGCCCAAAAAGCCAACACATATTTAGCCGAGGCAGTTTTTAGTCATAGTCAGGCTAATTTGGGGGCTGCTATTTTTCTAATTAAAAACATAACCAAAAAAATTTGCTTTTCCTCCTTGTTGTTTCGCAGCCACCAACGCAAAATATAAACTTGGGCCCGGGAGGGATGAGTCAGAGCGCATCCAACCAATCCCTCCACTCCCAGAGCAATCTCAGCGATGCCATCGGGACCGGCCTTCCTCCTTCCTCCCTCATGCAGAGTCAGATTAGCAATGGTGAGCTTTGGTCCCCTTTGTGCTGCTTTGCTGTTGCCTGGCAACAAAATCATTAATGCAGAATATACTTAGAGAGCTGGAAAAGACCTCTCCTAACTCACCTTTCAGGCATATGGGGATTTCAGGCACATGCTGAAATCACCACAAAATGGCTACAGGCAGGAATGATGTTGGGCTTCTGCAGAGTGCTTTGTGTTTCTGCATTTAAAAAAATGCATGATCAAAATCACCGAGTAGAGATGCTTCCAAGTTTTTAGTAAGAAAAATGATACGTTGCAGTGTTTTTCTCATGGAAGTGGCAGGGCTGGCCAGGGTAAAATGGAATTGCTTGCATGACTGACCACACAAGCAAGCCTTCAGATTGCAAAGGCCTTCCAGGATATCTTTCCTTACAAATCATTTGGTGTTGCACCAGTCTTTGTCCTCTACACAAGCTTGCAGAGATTGTACCACAGAGTCAAAGAATTTGCACAGACATTCCATATTAATAAGATAATATAATTTGGTTTTGTTCATGCAATTAAACTAATTAAAAACCAATTTTTAATATGTGCATTTTATATTATGAATAATCTCTTCATTTTGTGGATCATAGTTATTCAGTCAGTTCTTGTTTCTGTAGGTGTTTCCCAGAGTGACAGAGAGCAAAACCAGTTTCTATAAATAGAAATATCTGATTGTAAAATCACAGACCTTGGCAGGGGGACTCAAGAACAGACACAAGCCATGAAATTACTTCTTGAGTTTTTAAAAATCCCTTTGTGGTCAATTCAGTAGTACCTTTAAATGGATAAGGGACCTGATTTAAACATCTACAACTTGTAAAGTGAACTTACTAAATTTTTCAGGGCCTTTGTTTTGAAAGATTTAACACTGAGTATGAGTAATACATTAAGTCAGTCAAAACAGTTTTGTGTTATTAAAAGTAGACATTTTCAGTGCTACTGTTGTTGGTTTTCTGATTTGCTACCCAGCCTCCTCCAGATCTTTGGAGTAATTTGCTGCTGATTAAAAGAACTAGACTGGAAATCCTGAGGACTGGACTCATCCATGTATTTTCCCTTACAACCACAAATTAGCCAACATTTTTTTTATTATTATTTTAAAGAAGGCAAAGAATCTCTACTTTTTCCCATGCAAATAAGGCAAGGTTTACCAACACTTGCTTCACCCCATCCCTCTCTCAAGGCAACTGCTATCTCCATTCACACAGTGTGTGACCTTGTGCTGCACAAGGATCATCTTTACAAATTAAACAAACCAGAGCAAAACACAGAGAACATTTTCTGTAGCAGCATTTTGACCAAGCTTTACTGACTTCAGGAGAGCTGGCCCTCTTTATCTCTTGTTGAAACTGCTGCTTGCATCTCTTCATCAGAAGAAAATATAATAATTTACAGCAAATGTTCTCATTTTGATGTCTATGAAAACCATTAAGCGTAATTAATGAGGTTTGTACTAAATGAGTTAGACGTTTTTCAGAGGCTGCAGATACACTTAATAACCCTGAATTAAAATATCGTTATTTAAACATTATAACATCATTCTGTCTGTTCTGAGGATTCTGCATTCTACCTAAATTAATTGAGATTGACAACAATATGGCTGAATTTAGATAGACAACAATATGCACCATCACAACTTGGATAGTAACAATAAACAGTGAAAACAACTTTTCAAAACTCATTCATAAAACTATTTACAGCAGCAAACAACAAATAAGAACTCAATTTCCCTAAATATTAACCCAACTGCAACAGAATTCTAAAAAATAAGCACACTGCCAGATAAGCAGGACGATACAAACCCAGGATGTATCTGGAGCAGTCTGATGATTACATTCTGATGTTTGGAAATGGAGTAGCAACTGGGATTGTGGTGACTTGGAAAATGTATCTTCTTCTGAGGTAGTTTTAGTACAGCTTCAGGAAAGAGAGAGTTAGGCTTGTTCTCTGAATAGAGGCTCTGTTGGTACTTCAGAAGCCCCAGCTAAGAAGGTGAGCTGGTTCCAGAGGAACCCAGTGGATGCAGCAATGTGCAAAGTTGTCTCCCAGCCCCTACTGTGCCTTCCCATTGGCACTGCCCGTGTGAAGGGGGAAAAAGAATCAACTGCAGGATGAGAGGAAGGAAAGGACAAATTTCAAAAGGCTGGGATGTTTCCAGAGTCCGTGTATTTTCTGACGTACCTGAAATTACTGGCATTTTTTAATTCTACCTGCAGGGAAGTGGTTGTAGGGCATTGCTGCTGGTTTTATTGTCCCCATCTGCAATCCTGTACAGCCTGGATTTGGCTGCCAGGAAGAGGAGGATCGTTCCAACTGTGCAGCAGGCAGGCTTAATTTGTCTGTAGATAACAGGGCATTTTAATAATGAGGATTTCTGGTTTTCTGTTTTGCCTTATCATAAGGTATTTCAGAAAGGCCACGAGGCCTCATGCTCACTGTGCATTAGTGAGCTCAGATTTTCTTGTTGCTCTCTCTAATTTTTGTAGGTCCTAACCACGTGTCTATGCAGCAGTCAGGCCAGAACACCATGCCCACGACCTCTCTGAGCATGACTGTCAGCAGCCATGGGACTGGCCCTGGTTACAGCCACACAGTGCCTGCCTCTCAGAACGTGCCAATGCAAGGCCAGGGGTCAATAGGCAATTATGTCTCTCGAACAAACATCAACATGCAGTCTAATCCAGGTAAACTCCCTCTTCCTCCTCCTGGGACACCTTGACTTTCCAGTGACCTCAGAGGGTTTGCCACTTTGTTCTGTAAATATTTTCTGCAGACAGCGACAAACGTACCAGAGGAAAAGACAGCTTTAAGATATCTCTGAGTTTCCAGGTGTCAGGTTCCAGTGTAAGTCAGAAGAGTTTCAAGCTTGCTTTAACTTAGGCTGACTCACCATGGTTAGGGCTGATCTGGGAAAAAGAGGGTTAGGTAGAGGTGCAGCAGCACTGTCTGATAGCCTTGGCAGCAAATCCCACAGATATGGGAGGGATCTGAGCAGCACCTTTATCCAAGCACAAAGAACCTGCCAGGGTATAACACATTCACTGTTTGGACATTACTACCCCATTTTGTTATTTTATTGGTACTTCACGTTGTTCACAGTGCATTAAGAGACTAGCAGACAACTCAATTAATCCCTTAATTTAAAAAAAAAAGTTTGCTATTGAATCGCATTGAATGGGATGTCTGATGCCTTAGAATTCTTTACAGCAGCAAGAAATTTAGGAATCAAATAAATCCTAGAATATCAATTTATTTAAACTCTGTAATCATCAGGTGTATAAGAAGATACACCTGATGGAAGCAGAAGAAAGAATATATTAGAAAAGAAATGCAGCAATGAAATAGTCGGGAGGTAGACAGAAACAAACATAATTTCTTGTTTCTTTCATTGACCGTACTGCAATAAGGTTTACATTCTTTTAAGTAATCTAATAATAATCAAGGCTGGGTGTATTTTTAAATATCTTTGAAGCAAGTGGCAAGAACTGACCATGTAATAAGATCCTTTCTGGATTCCAGTGCAGAAGAGTAAATAAATCCAGTAGGAAAACATCTCCCCCTGTGGAAAATTCACAGAATTATCAGGATGCATGTTAGCTGAAGGTTTTAACTTGCTTCCAAAGAGACTAGGAGAGAACTGCCCCATCTTTGGAAAACAGTCTTTTCCATGTCCATTGTAGTCTCCATGATGCACCAGCAAGCAGCAACGTCACATTACAACTCGGCACAAGGAGGGAGCCAGCACTACCAGGGACAATCCTCCATTGCCATGATGAGCCAGAGCAACCAAGGCAACAGCATGATGGGGCAGCGACCCATGGGCCCTTACAGAGCTTCACAGCAAGGTAAAATTGCTACCAAATTATTGATAGGACTCTCATTAGATTGGTGATACTCAGTCTCTCCTGTGGGGAACATAAGTCTCCAAAATTTCCAAGTCACGTTTACAAAGAGATAATCCCACCCAGGAACACAGGAAACCCTGAGTGGTGCAAGTATCATGACAATGAGATGAACCCAAATCTGTTTTCAAGATTTATCTATTTAATTATTTCGGGTGTTTAGAAAAATAATTCTGTCTAAAAGGGATCATGAATCTCTAAAGAAAAGATGAGCAATTTGATATACAGCTCATATAAGCCACTGGGAATCTATTCAATTCTTTCCCATGGTGTTGGAGCAGCCCTAACATGGCACAGTTAGCAAGGAACACTTTTCTGGAAAGAAGATACAGTTTGCAAGCAATTAGAATGAAAAATTAGGCCAAGGAAAGGAAAACACCAGAGGATAACTACCATGCTCTAAGACCTCTCTGGATAAAGTTCTAAGAGGTAATAAATCTGCTAGGCTGATTCTAAAATAAACTGAATTTTGCTAAGAAACAAATTAATGTATTAATGAAAATATATTTAATTCTGACTGTGCTCTTGAGCATGGAATCCATTCCTGTGCTTTCTAGTGACTCAGATTAGTAGATGAAATGTAGCCCTTACTTTCAGTGTTGCTGCAGAAGTGAGTGGTTCTAGGATGTTACTGATTGTCGTGTGATTTCAGTTTCATCTCTTTTTGTGAGAATACAAATTTATTTCCTTTCTCTAGTAAGCAAGATGTCTTTATAACTGCTCTCAATTGTTTGCTTATCCAGACATAATTTTTTTTTTCTTAAAAAAAATTAGATAAGAGAAACCCATCTCTTAGGGAGTCCACAGGCTCAGCTTGCCTTTTCTTGTGCCTTGCAGGTTCTTCGCAGCAGTACATGGGTCAGGAGGAATATTACAGTGAACAGTACAGTCATGGCCAAGGCTCATCAGAACCTATGAATCAGCAATACTATCCAGATGGTAATTCCTCTGAGCTGGGCTCACTGTGAGAATGATAAAGTGCAGAGCACCACAAGTGCCACATCCAAGGACATGGCAAACCTATTATGCTTCATTTCCAATTTAAATGCTGGAAAATTAGAATCCCAGGGGATGGGAGCCTGGTACAAAACATGCACATCAGTGCACCCTGCTATATAAACTGCTCCAAAAAGAGTTTAAAACCCAGTTTGGATTAGTAAACACAAGAGTTTTATCCATTGGTGGGACTTCCCTTGCCACGTGTTCAATGTTCTCCCTAAAGGGTCTGTATTTGCTCTTGGCCTCATCTTGGTGCATAAGCAACTTCATAATATATTAAATATATATTCATCACTGTGTCTATGGTCCCATTAAGAATGTATCTGAATGAAATCTTTGTGACTCCTTGCAGGACATGGTGATTATGCCTATCAGCAGTCATCCTATACTGAACAGAGCTATGACCGGTCGTTTGACGACTCTACACAACACTACTATGAAGGAGGTAGGAAAATACAGCAAAATCTTAACAGGGAATTCAATATATTATTAAGATATATGAACTCTAAATTAACTGGAAATATAAACTGAATCATGATGCAGCAAGGTGGCATTTAGGAGAAGCGATGTCATCTACAGAGCCTCTGTTCATTTTCTTGTTTTGGGATATAGCAAATGGAATTTCCATCATAGGTGCTTGAAAAAAAACACCAGTAACAACTAGATAAGTGGTCTTTCTGGGATAGATAAATAAACATTATTATTGAGAAGAAAATACAACAGGAGGGCTTCTTGAGAAAGCAGCTATTTACCCTGGTGGACTTATCTTTGAGACTTTTTCTTCTGAAGCCCTTCTGGAGTAAAAAAAATCCTTTGGGGAACAGGGTGTTTGTTTGTTCATTTGCTTGTTTAGTGACGTGTATAAATAAATAACTCTCCTATTCTATAAAATAACTAAAAAACACTGGAGAAGTAACATCTTGCTTGGCAAAATCCAATCTGTCAGAAAAGTTTTTGTGTATGAATTCCAGACCAAGGCTCATTATGCCTTTGTTTTCCTTACGACCCACATGTCCAGTGAAATACCTGCCTCATCTATGACCAAACAATTCCACTATTTCCCTCTCCAGGAAATTCTCAGTACAGTCAGCAGCAGGCAGGATACCAACAGGGAGCTGCACAACAGCAAACATATTCCCAGCAGCAATACCCAAATCAACAGAGTTACCCAGGACAGCAGCAAGGCTATGGTAAGAAAACTCTCAGTGGCTGGTCAAGTGTTTCTGCATGCCCTGATGCTTTCATTCCGAAGATAAAATTGTCTGTAAACTATTTCCTTGATTAACCTTGGATTAACAATGTACCAAAATTCTAGTGTACCAAAATGTACCAAAGATCTAGTAAAGGGATTCTGGGCATTAACATACATTAGCATAGCACTGCATTCCGTCCTGAATCCCTCTCTCTTTTGATAGAAGTTAGAGAATACAATTTTCTTCATGCTGACTTTGTGGTTTTTTTAAAAATCATCAGGAGGTCACTGCCTGGTTTCCCAGGCCTCCTACACACCTAGTCCTTCTGAATTGATGTGAAAGAAACATCAACAGTCCAGAGAAGCACTACTCTGTTGCTTATGGTGGCACAGTCAGATTAGACAGGAATTTAAACGTCGTGCAGTTGTTACTAAAATAAAGGCCAGGTAGTTTGTGTAGAGGTCATAACTGAGCTGTGCAAGTACAGATTTCAGAGAGGCTTCACTTAGAACTATTATGACATTTTTTGAGCTAGGTTCAAAATCTGAAGTTTACACTGCTGCAACTACATTATTATTATTATTATTATTATTATTATTATTATTATTATTATTATTATTATTATTATTATTATTA
>CM031874.1:8365410-8408596 GCA_018697195.1 Certhia americana | reverse complement strand
TATTATTATTATTATTATTATTATTATTATTATTATTATTATTATTAACACCTCCTAGTGTAAACCTAGAGGGGAGGTCTGGGCAGAATTTACTCACAGTTCTTAGTCACAGAGCTTTCTTTGTTAGCATCATGTTTTAGATTGCATGAACTCTAAGAACTCCCCCAGCAAATCAAACCTGTAATGGATTTTACTGCCTGCAATGGATTTTACTGTCTTCTCAGGTCCTGCACAAGGAGCCTCTTCACAGTATTCCAGCTACCAACAGGGACAGGGGCAGCAATATGGAAGTTACAGAGCTTCCCAGACAGGCCCGTCCGCTCAGCAACAGAGGCCTTATGGCTATGAGCAGGTAAATTGTCTAAATCTCTGCTCTGAAAGAGCAGACCTGGCTGTTAGCTCTCTCTATAAATCTGTCTCATAAGTTGGTGCAGGTATATGGGTGATACTTCAGTAAGTTCTGTAAAATTCACACACCAAAAGAAATTGCCTAACTCACAGTAAGCCTCCAACATATTATCCTTCAACATTTCTATTTATTTATTTTTTTTTTTTAACAGGGACAATATGGAAATTACCAGCAATAAAAGGATACAGTGCTGTGTCAGATTCCTTTCAATAGTATCTCAATCTTTTGAACTGGATGTACAGGCAGTTTTGATTAATTGTAATATGTTGGTTACCCCTTAGCACAAAGCAGCGTCTGTATGTGAACAGTGTTCATTTCATGCTGGATATGAAGCAGTGCACTACTGGTAACAAGACAATGCTTTAATGGTTTGATATTTGGTGCTGTGTATAGTACTGTATGTTGATACAATGCAGAAGTTTTCCATTTACCCCCCTCTTGTCCCATTCTTGATGTTTCTGAATAGCTTTAGGATCATTAGATCACAGTTGTGCCCCGTTCTGGAAAACAGCCAGGTTGTTCTGTAGTCTGGCTCAGTGCAAAGCCCATCAGTCACATCTCAGTCCAGGGAAGTTCCCTGTGGTAAGTTATTATTTTTAACTGGATGCATTGAAGATTACCTGCCAGCCTCCAAAATCCATGACTCTTCAGTTTACTTCTACAGAACAAGGGGATGGATACATTCCTTATAAAAAGACAGTTCTATGCTATGTGACAAAAAATAACTGCAACTTCTGTAATACCTACCTACCCAAATCCTACAATTCAGTAAATCTGCATAAGTCCACAATTCTGTTGTGAAAGGTACAGAAAGAGGATCCAAACCTGTGATCATAGAAATGTTAATAAATAGAGGCACCTTTTTATATGTCCATGTAAACAAAGGTATTTTTGTCATGGAGGGAAAAACAGAAGGGAGCTCTGAGACCTGCAGTGTCAGCCTGCTCAATGTCAATATTGCTACATATCGTGCTTAGCTGAGAAAAACATCTGGCAGAAGTCCTGTCTTGAATATCCAACTTTAAATTTTATAACTTGCATATATATATTTGTGCCAAATTTTGCAAGCAGGTGGCTGGCATCCTTCTTTATTCCAATTCTTGTGCTGCCCTTGCTCAGATTCCCCAGCAAGCATTATAACCATAAATATTGTCTAATTTGTTGGTCTGTTGTTCTTACAGCTCATTGTCACTTTTACTTTCCTATTGTAGCTTGACAGAAAAATTGTTCAGAGGTAAAAGAAAGAAATGCATCTTTATTGCAGACAAGCAATTAAGTTCAGCTTTAATTGTGAGACACTATTATGCACATAGAGAGGGGAGCTATTAATGGGGTCAACCAGTGAGAGAATACCTATAGAGGGAGAATTTAGAGAGCAAAACTAGTGGTATGTAAAAATCAGTATGAACAATGTAAGTCGCTTCTATTCAGTTTTATATGTTCTTATAAAGTCTTGGAGGGGTGGGGTGGGGGGGGTGGAAAAAAAGGCACTTTTAAAGTGCTTATATAAGTGTTGAATAAAATACTGTGTCCAAATTTCTCTAAAGTAAAAAGCTGGGACGGCTGTAGCCCACAAACATTTTTTGATATGAGATTAACTGCAAATTTACAATCTAAAGTAAATACACTCTGTAGGATTTTCTCCTTTTCTTTGTCTGACTGGTGTTTATGGGATTTCAAGTACTTTATATTTTGAAAAACAAAGACCACAAGGAAAACACATTTCTCAATTTGTTACTTTTTTTTTCCTTTTAGAAGAAAATCTTTAACTGGACAACTGGAGAGTTTACTATTAAATGTTGTCCAAGCACTGTCCTTTCTATGTTAATAATTTCAACTACTGGTAAAATAAAAGACATTATTTTAGTCAGTCCTCATTTCTCTCATCTTTCCTGCTGGTGTTTTCATACAAATAAGTACTCTCAAATAGCAAGGAACTGAAAGGAAGTAAGATTGTTTTCTTTATAATAATTACTATTACAGGTAGCCAGAAGAATGCAATATTGCTCTTTGCCAGTTTGGGAATACGCCTTTTATGTGGTTTTTGAAAGTGCTGAAATGCTTTTGAGAGAATATGAACAACACTTAAACTGAAACAGCAACATTACATCAACCTGAAATGTCTTACATTAAGAACTTCGTGAATGTTGTGTATATAATGTATTTGAAAGAGCACTTTGGAAATAGTTTGTACATTTATTTCCTAATTTATACATGATTTTTGGTGTTAATATTTCTAATTGTTAATAACAAAACGTTTATTTAATGTGTCGTCCATTTTTATGTATTAATGTGGAAACAAAGTGATGCCAGCATTTTGACTTCTTCCATGAATTGTACCATTTTCTGTTTTGTAATACAGAATGCTTGGAAATTGTTTAGTTTAAATATGATCTGAAAGTGGATTTGGTGGTACTTTTCTTGTGGCAGATGGAATGGATAGCACAGGTTAGCCTTTCCTTGGGGGTGCTGGAAATGCCCCAGCCCAGATATCCCCGGGGAGCTGGGCAGCCAGGGAGGGAGAATTCTGCCAGAATCCTTCCCCTCCGGGCATGGACCTGTTGGAGAGAGCCCAGAGGAGGCACCAGGATCATCAGAGGGATGGAGCAGCTCTGCTGTGAGGAAAGGCTGAAAGAATCGGGATTGTTCAGCCTGCTATGGGGAACCGTGCGGTGCCTGAACTGCATCCTTCCCCTGCCTGAAGGGAGCTGTAAGCCTGAAAAAGCCTCTTTACAAAGGCCTGGAGCGACAAGAAAAGGGCGAATGGCTTCAAACTGGCAGAAGGCAGGGTTAGATGTGAAATATAATCATTACAATTAGGATTAATTAATAAAATTAGGAGGATGCTCGGTCCCCTGGCACAGGTTGCCCAGAGAAGCTGTGGCTGCTCCACCCCGGGAAGTGCTCAAGGCCTGGCTGGACGGGGCTCGGCGCAAAGCGGCACAGTGAAAGGGGTGGAACGAGATGATCTTTAAGGTCTCTTTCCAACCCAAGCTAGTCTGGATCCTGTGATCCGCGGGCTCCTCCGGCGCTGCCGGGCGCCCTTGCCGGAGCCGGAGCCGGGCTGAGGCGGGGCTGAGGGGAGGCGGGCGGGAGCCGCAGCGGCTGCGCCCGGGAAGGCGAGGCGGGGCCGTGGCCGTGCCTTGCATGGCGGTGCTGTGTGGGGTCAGGCTGGGCTGCTCGGCTCTCCCGGCCGCTGCCGGGGCTGTGCTGAGGGGCTGCGGGGCCGGGGGAAGCGGCCGCAGCCCTTGGAAGCCGGTCCTGCTCCTGCTCGGCCCGCCGGCTTTCTCCACCACCTGCGGCCGCTGCGCCAAGGACAGGCGGCTGAGGCAGAAAAGAGCCATTTCCGAGCGGCAGCTGGTAAGTGCTGGGCTCTCTGCGAGCTCGGGGAGCCTCGGACACAGCTCCAGCTCCACAGCTGGCGATTCTGGAGCGAGGAAATACTGCCTAAACTGTAATTGACTTCCAGAACAGTGAGGAAATGAGTCTGCTTCGCGATATTCTTCGGTGTTCACAGTGATCGTGATAGCGGTCCCCTTCCCTTTGGCCTCTTTAGGCTAAAAGCTTCCGTAAGTCTAGAAAGCAAAACGTCCTTTTAAAGTAAAATGGTATTTTACCTTTAAATCTAAAATACTCCTTTGTTTCTCACTGGTTTTTTAGTCTTGCGGTGTAGTCGGCTGCCAAACAAGCATCACTTTCTGTCAGAGAAACTTCAGGGTCGTAGAATTTATTCTTCATCTTATTTTTATATTTACACGTCTCTGGAAAATCTTATTTTCTAATGATCCATTAACAACTTCCCATTAAAAGCCATAGTTTACTGTCTCACCGTGTGGTGGTGCCAAATACTTTCTAAAAGAGGCCTTTTAGTAATAGTATAAATTTGATTATCAAAAGTTCATATGAGAGGGGGTTTTTTTTCTGTTGCTTATCTTTGGTACCATAACACTAATAAGACCTTTCTCCCTCACGTACTACTTGTGTCGTTTATTTAAAGTCACCCTTAAAGCCCATTGTCATTATGAAGTCCCTTAGTAATTGACAGAATTTGAAAGTTACCATGCTTTCTCTTTTCATCCCTCTATGTAAACAATTCCACTTGTCAATGAATGAACTTCTCTGATATTTTCCCTTGGGAATTTCAGCCCCTTTTCTGGAGAGAGATAAATTATATCAACAAAGCCTTAGGTATTTGCTTTTAAAAAACTTCTTAAAAAAACTTGAAAGATGAGATCTGTTTTTCTTTATCATTACGCTCAGTATACACTGCATTTAGTTGATCTGTGAATGGCTGCAGAGTCCTTTTTTTTTAACTTTTTTTTTTTTTTTTTTTAAATGGAATTCATCATGGTTAAAAATAGCAGGTCTGCCTGTTAGCTAAAACTTCTTGGAAGATGAGTCTGATAAATTGTACTTAAAGGGAAAAACCCCTGCCCTTGTTGCAGACACGTTATTTCGTGGATCAGCGGAAAGTGCGTGTGGTTGGAGGACAAGGAGGAGAAGGGGGCCATTCCTTCCACAGTGAGCCCAGAAAAGTATTTGGAGGTCCTGATGGTGGAAACGGAGGTGATGGGGGTCATGTCATTTTTAAAGGTAAACCTCACTGTGTCTGTTTCATCTTGTTGTCTTATTGCTTAACACCCTGCCCCAGCAAAGACAGCCCTACATGGATGGCAGGGAATGGTAAGTGGCAAAAAGGATAAAATTGTTATTACTATATGAGATATCTTTGCTTTTGAAGTTTTGTCCTGAGCTGTGGTAAATAGGACATAAATGACACTGACAGCCTTAGAAAGAATTTTGAAAATCAAGGTATTTTGCAGATACTTTAGGGCCTGGCTGTGTTATGTTAAGGCTGGGATCTGATTAAATTTTCCTCTTGGGACGAATAAAGCTGCTTCTACCACCACCCTGCTGTAAAATCTAATCTAGCAAATTAATTTTGGTTTGGAATGACCACATTAATAAACCTAAGCAGCTAAGTACAGACAGTCAGACTTCATCACGACTTAGAATGTTAGTCTTCTCTGATATGTTATTGTTGAGACAGTAAATAGGATGTGCACTCATGCAGTATTCAAAAAGGGAAGGAACAGTCAAGAGTTGGCTTTTCTGTGCCTGTTTTACTAAAGCAATGTGTTCAAAATGTGTGTCTTTTGCTTTACAGCTGACCAGCAAATGAAATCACTTTCTGCAGTGTTCCCCTTCTATCAGGGTTTCCACGGAGAGAGAGGAGGAAGCAAAAACTGTTATGGAGCTAATGGTGCACACCTGTATGTTAAAGTAAGTCAGAGGATGTTCCCTGCTGTGTGGTGGCTTCATACATGGCTGATTTTCAAGCTGGGGAACCTTACTGTGAGCAAATCTCATTGGTAATGAAAGGTAAATGTCTGACAGTGCTGTTTGAGTTCAGAAAGTGAGTTTCATGAAGTACAATTCTCTTTCTGGGTTCCTCACCTTGAGAATACGCAGCAGTGATTTTCAGCAAACCCGAAATTGCCTGGTGGAGGCTCTGCTGCAGGCTTTGAGCCTCAGTGTAATGCTTCCATCTCTTCACTTTGAGGTCCCTGTAGGTACTTTGGTGAAGGAGGATGGCAAAGTTGTGGCTGACCTCACTCAGCATGGAGAAGAGTACATTGCAGCTTACGGAGGGGCTGGAGGCAAAGGGAATCGCTTCTTTCTCTCCAATGAGAACCGTGCTCCAAAATCATTTACTCCAGGAGAGCCAGGTCAGCAGAGGGTCCTTCATCTGGAGCTCAAGACAACAGCTCATGCAGGATTGGTGAGTTTCTGTTGGTTCAGCTTCCATTTGGTTGTAGGATGGCACTTGACTGACTGAAGAAATAATGTGTGATAACGTTTTCTTAGCCCCTGGCTTGCTTGTTTGGAGATGCAGCTCGATGCTTTCTTGCTGTTACTTGGTGGAAGGGTGTCCAAAGTGATTCACAGAACTGTCACTCTCTTGCTACTTGGTGTTGTCCTACTTCTGCTAAAATCCATACTATACTTAGAGAAACAGGATTCATCAGTGATTGTTGATGATGTACAGCAGCTTTGTCTGCTGGTTCTGCAGTACAGTATAGAGAATTCTTTTAAATTGGTTTGTTTTCTTGGTTTGGGGTTTTTTTTCCTAAATGATAAATTTCAAATCATCTGCTTCATCCCTGTATTTCTCTTTTTACAGATATAGAACATTTGACTTTGTTAGAGCCAGGTTTATCATCCTCTGAGGTGAAAAATGCTGAGTCAACTTTGAACTTAAGCTATTTTTGTATTTGAGTATGGGAATATTCTAACACCAGCTGGCAGAGCTGTGAAAGTTATACTTTGCTGCAAAATGTTCTTGATGAAGTCCAACAACTGCAGAATAACTGTCTGGTTTAGCAGTATTTTGCAGATGTGTTTATAAAGTTTGAGAAGTTTGGGTGTTTGTATTCCAGGTGGGCTTTCCCAATGCTGGCAAATCCTCACTTTTGAGAGCCATCTCCCGGGCAAAGCCAGCTGTGGCTGCCTACCCATTCACAACCCTAAACCCCCATGTTGGCATTGTCCACTATCAGGACTATGAACAAGTGGCAGGTAAGAATTTGAAGTTTGTTGTGTGTACCTTGATAGCAATTTGTGTCACCTTTGTAAATGCTTTAAAATGCTGCAGAAATAGGTTCAGGAATCCGGTGGACTTCTTGCTAGTTCTGAGGAACTTCAAACAAAATTCTACTGAAAGCCCATTTTACCTTCACTTGTAAGGTACCCTTAGTGCCAAACTGTCAATCTGTATTCTGTCTGCACTGAAGTAATCTAAATTTAGGAGTTTTAAAAGATAACAGCAGCAAACTTAGCGTGAGTTGTGCTTTGGTATTGAGGCACTGAGACATAATTTTAAAAGTACTGACACTGGCCAGTAAAAGACTGGGGGGATTTTTCTGGGGGGGGGAAGTTTATTGGATCTGCTGGATTCACTGTGAAATTTCTCTTGTAGTTGCTGACATTCCTGGCCTGATCAAAGGTGCTCATCAGAACCGTGGGCTGGGGATGGCCTTCCTAAAGCACATCGAGCGCTGCCGCTTCCTCCTGTACGTGGTGGATCTCTCTGTGCCTCAGCCCTGGGTTCAGCTGCAAGACTTGCAGTGTGAACTGGAAGCATATGAAAAAGGCTTGTCTGAGAGGCCTTGTGTTGTGATTGGGAATAAGATTGACCTTGCTCAGTCCAGGATCAATCTGCCACTCCTTCGGGAGCGGGTAGCTGCGAGGGTCATCGCGCTGTCTGCGCTGACAGGAGACAACTTGGAGGAGCTGCTGATGCATCTGAGAGAACTCTATGACACTTATGTGAAGACAGAACAGTCACGAGGACAAAGCCTAGTCAAGTGGTAGAAGCCACAGCTGCTGTGAACTGTGCTGGAAGAAGAACAAAGTTAAAATAGCAGTTTGATTTGACTGCATCTCTGTGATTTGGGCTTCTTGGGGGTTGTTTTTGTTGGGCACAGCATGGGGATTTGTTCCGGGCTGCTGCTTTGGAAAGATTGTTTTGTTTGTTTGTTCACCTTTGAGGTGTCTCTGAAGTTTTACAACAAAGCTTGAAAATTGTAATTGCGGTGGGTGTTGACCTGGAAACCTGGCTCTTGTTTGGCATACTGTGGAATGAACAGAATGCTGGCTGGTAGAAATGACTGAAATTCAGGATCTGCAGGAGATGTTGGCTTATTTTATGAAGTGTAGTGAAGTCACTTTCTAAATTTTCACTAATCAAAAGTTCTAAAATAAAATCAGATGGTCTACGTTTATCTCTTTTTATATGATGGCCAATTTCAGTTGTGTCTTAAAACTTTTCTTCTGTTGTGGTTTGGTGTGGGTTTTTCTCCTCAGAGGAGGCACAGCTCAGTAATTTTAAGGAGGAGGAGCATGAAAGAACTGCAATTAATGACTGAAATGATTTCCTCATTAATAGAAATAATTTACTATACTTAAATGCTGGCAGCAGCTCAGTAGCTGAATAAACTGGCCAGGAAGGAACCAGCTGTTTGAGATTCACATCTGAGTTCTGTTTAGGAATCTCAGGCAGTATTCTGAGAAATCCTGGGCTTAGATACATCAAATAAAAGAAAAATACAATTCTTTTTATGTGTGTGTGTATGTCCCCTTTTTTTTAAACTATGTCATTTTGTAGACTGTTCTTAAACTTCAGGAATTCAGGAATCTTAATTTAGAACAGTGGTCTTTGCCCTCTCCTCATACTGAAAGACGAGCTGCTTCTGTATACTCTGGTAATGTTTTCTGTAAAAAGATTATTATCTTAATAATGGAAAGTCAAAATTCATCAAAGCAATATTAAACCTTTTCATAAAGGCCCTGAACAGGCTTGTGGGGTGCTGAGAAACAACACTGACAGAAACAGAGGAAATTATTGAGTGAATATGAAAAACCACTCAGCTAAAGCCTCTAACAACTCTAATACACCAGAGTGAAGGTGATAATTCTCTGCTTCTTTCACTGCACTTTTTTTATTTCATCCCTGCTAGTCTAATGCTTCTGCATAGGACATCCTTAAAAGCAGGGGTTTAATTCTGAAAAAGTACAGGTCAACTTGAAAGCCTGAATTGATCAATAAATTATGGCAAACCAAGTAGTTACCTCTCCTAAATTCACATTCTGAGTATTTCTATTTGTGGTCAGGTGTGGGAAGTAATCTGTGTGTTATAAGCAGTCATGCTGGTATAAATAGGATCAGGAAAAATCAAAACTAATATTAAATCCTAAAGTCTCTCTCATGTTTTCCTTCATCCCTAGGATTTACTGAGTTGCATTAAACAGAAGTTAATATTCAGTTCTGTTCTTCTGTTTGGATTTGTGCAGCATTTTTAGGTTCACTGCTGTTCTTCCTGCTATTGCTACATGCTCTTCAGCCACTTTTAATAAAACCAGGGGAAGGTTGCCTGAACACCAGAGCCGGTGCAGCTTCTTAGCAGATTATTTAATGCTTTGCACTCTCTCTGGCTTTGAGAATGTCAGAGGCTGTTTCAACCCCCTCAGTACTCTGAGGAGCTCCCACCCTTCCTTTAGTGCTCAGGTACTCTCAGTTCTTGCCGGGAGAGCAGTGTTGTTTATTGCTGTGTGAAAAGCACAGCAGGTTTCCTGACACCTCCTGGGTGTCGCCCTGAAAAAAAGTTTTTCTCAGCCTTCTGATGTTTTGCATTCTTGTAGTAGAGTTCTCACGCACTTTCATGTAAACAATGATTGTTTTGCATTCCCTTCTAGAGGAACAGAAAATTAATGAACTCTTGGTTTGACCAGTGTGGTCGGAGAGGTAACAACTTCACTCTCCAATCCCTGGTCACCTTTAGAATGGTATATATATTGAAGTCACACAATAAACTTCCTCTTTTCCTCCTTTCCTTGCAGTGTTAGTTGCAGTGAACGTGTGTGGTTATTTCATGTTGTAGTGTGACATCCTGGGAATGTGCCATTGGTCCTGGAGTTGGGTTCTTTACTCTTGGAGACACTCTGAGGTGTCAGCACCAAGTTCCTGAAGCCCTGTTCTTAACAGGGTCTAAAGAGGCTTTGCAGCCTCAGGTACTCCCTCATCCAGCAATGAAAAATGCCAAATAGCTCCAGATTTACTGTCAGAACAGCTCTTTGTAGAAGCTTCAACTTCCTATAGTCTCTCATCTCTTGGTCACATTTCTCCAGTGTGCTCCTTCAGAGTTAGCACCAAGATCTCTTGGATCCCATTCCCATGGAGGCACAGGACTGAGGAGGAACCTCTGGTTCTGCTGAAAATAAAGTATTTGCAAAGGAAATGCATTTTGCCTCTAAAAATAAGAGTGAAAAAATCATCTGAAGTTTAATGATGAATTGTTTTGCAGAAGAGTTGTGTGCTATAGGATTCCTTTCCACTTTTTTTTTTTTTTTTGGCAGAGTCCAGGGTAGGTTGGCTTGTTTTGACTTAGATTTTGGTGGATTTCTTCTGCATGATTCCTTAACTCCCTCTTGCTTTCCTCTGCCGAGCCCTTTGATGGTGACTTTGCTTCTTAAGCTGGCAAGAGAGAGAGATGCTAGATTTTATTTCTCATTCTGACAATAAACCATGGGAATTCAGTGTGAATTGAAGTCCAGTCAATTCTCTATTTTCTGGAGAAGCCTAATCTGTAATTTTGTTTAGCACTTTAGTTTTAGTACTCTTTAGCACTTTTTTAATACATCATTACAGCATTATTTCAGTGCTAATTGTAGGGGATTTATAATTATTTTCAGTCCTTTCTCCCTTCGTAAGTCCTTGGAAAATGGGGGTATCAATTGCCCAGAAAAAGAAAATCAAATGCTAATGTAAAAACAAGCTCTAGAAAGGACTGCACTTTTAAAGATGTGGATACTGAGGACTCATTACAGTACATTAACAAAAACATTGAATGTGTGTGTTTAAGCACAGCATATTTTGCAATCTGCTTTACTTACAGTCCCCTAAAGCACTTTTTTATATTACCTAATATTTACTTTACATTAGGGAAAGATGTTCCATTATTATCTGTTCCCTTACTAAGCGTCTTCATAGCAGATTTGTGGTAAGTGAATAAGTACTCTTGACTGGGACGTGCTGAACAACTCGTTACCTATTCATTGATTCAAATTGAAAAATGACAGCAGTGGCTGTGATGCTCGTGCACATGGATATTGTCATGGTTTCTACAAGCTGCTGTACAAAGATCTGGACATCTTGTATCTGTACAATCTGCTGGATACAGATCCACCATCCAACTGCTTTTCTGTCCAGTCTTCCATGGCATCCTGGAAGCTCCCTGTCCAACACCACCTCTGTCAGTGCACCGTTGTGGAAAGGCCTTTGGGGTGAATTAAAACTCCACCCTGACCTTGCTAAACTTCGTCCCAATATTAATGTGTGCCTGGCCTTTGAAAACAGCTGTTTTCTGCTTGTCTTCCACGCTGCAGTTCCTAGTACCATTCCCCATCAACTAATTTTTCTATTTTTTAAACAGGGATTAAATGTTCATGCACTGTAGAGGTCTGGAAAGACTGCAGTTATTATTTGGAGGGGAGTATTATTATTTGGAGGTGAGGTTATATTTGTATGCCAATAATGACAAAAGATGATTTTGCAACTCCTGATAATGGAACAAAGCTCCCTTCAGGCTGCACCTTTGATTTTTCTCTAAGCAGTTCTGAAATTTACCATGTGCTATGTGCCCATTTTTCTGAGTCATAAAACCTAGCTGGTAGGAGGAGAAAGGCAGGGAGATTCTCATCAACCTTGTTTTAATGTTCAGATTGTGTTTGTCCTTCGTTTCCCCACTGAGAGTAATTTTTCATCTCCTCTTTTCTGATTGAAATAGAATTGTCCAAGGAGACCTTAATGGCATGTGATTTGTCATCCATAGGTTTTTTTTTTTTTTTTTTCTCTGCCCTTGTGTATGTAAAATACAGCTTTGACTCCTTGAAGTGTGCATTCCTTGCTCAGCTCTCTTTGCATGTTGTTATATTGTTATGCCACCAAGGTGAGGACATGCATTTGTGTGTTTTATACACATTTCCTGACTGATGAGTGAGAACAGAAGACCAACTATACTACAAATCCATATAGTTATGGTTTAATAACTCACTCGTGTCTTCGTGTTCCATTTCAGTATGAAAACTGGTTGGTTACTTTGTTACAATCCATTCTATTCTGGTAACATTCAATTAACTTAATTGGAATGAGTGGCATGATGCAGTGGTGACCTGGACTCAGTTTGGTGGGCTTTTAACCTGACTGTAGCACTGCAGCAAACTCACATGCTGTTATTTTATGTCCTGATGAGTAAGTACAGCAAGACACAAAACATGAAGAGCCTTGTGTTTATTCACATACGCTGAAAATGTTTTATACTGACATGACCACCTTTTAAAATGCAGGTTTAGAAATGCACTTTAGGTACAGACTTTAAGACTGATGGAAAAACTGAAAATGAACAAATCATCTTTTGTTATTCAAATCCTACGTGGCGCCTTTTTGGCTTTGTAACTGGAGAAATCGATAGGCAATTAATGTGCTGGTAACAGTCAATATTTTAGAAAGCATCTGATGGTTTGGGATCAATTTTTGCATATGGAAAAGCTTCGTCACAGTTTAAAGATTTCTCATTTGAATCTTGGCATTTGGGTTCTCTGAGCTTAATCACCTTTGAGACTGGAACATCATTGTTTCCCAAAGACTAGTGAATCCCCACCCAGTGCTTCCTTTGTACACAAACTAATCAGCCACTGACAGAAGTTACTATTCCCTCTCTAAGTCCAGATAAATTAATCTTCCACTAAAAGTGAAAAATGCTTATGATGAGAAATGTTTGCATGAGGCAATGTAATTGCTAAAACACTGGTTGTCAAGAAGACATCTGTGATATTACAGATGAAGTATCCCTATTTTGATTATCTTATTCATGAAATCATACTGGTTTGTGGCTCTTCATTTCCTGTTGTTTCCCTCTCTTATAAATCAGGAAGATGAGTTTGGGCAGCTAGAGTGCTTTGTCCAGACAGGACTCACATTTATCACATTTAAAAAGTAACCTGGTAAAATGTCACTGTATTAAATCAATATTTTCTTACTGCCTGGCTTTAGAAAATGTTTTTTCTCTTCACTTACCCACCCCCACAGCAGACACGTAATGGAAGTTTAAAGCAGTGGTGCAAACAAGCAATTACTGAGATGCTGAACTCTGTGTAAAAAAACCCAAAATCTGGTAACATTAAACAACTCCAGAGCCAGGAGTTGAGGGTTTGAAGCTTGTCCCACTATATGATGGGCTGGGTTCCACATTAGCTGTGCTTGTGCCCCTTGTATCTACAGACTGAAAAATGTATTTTATTTTGGCAAGCTAACGGATCTCTGTTTCTAAATCAACCAAAAATTTCCAGCTTCATTAACTAATTTATGGCCATTAGGAAAATAGTTTTGATGGATGAAAATTTCATGGGTTTAATTTTTTTTTTAATTTTTTTTTTCCATTTACAGTACTTTATATTTCTGAATGATTTTTTTAATCTTCTTTCAGTGATAGAAACTGAATCATGGAAGACTGGGGTCCAAACTTAGCTGGGCTTGGAAAAGCCTACATCCCGATGAATTTTAAACATTTTGAATTTAAATATCTGTCTGGATTTGGACCCTAGCAACTTGCAGAGTCACATAGAAATTCTGTGACAAGACAGATGACCTGGAATTTGAGAAATAATCCTCCAGTATCCACTTTACCCTCTTCATGGAAATGCAGCCCATGGCAATGTTTAGGAGCTTCAGGAGAGCTCACTTACACATCTATTTATTTTTTAAGGCACTCAGAATTTCTTTCGCAGTAGATAAAACTTAATCTGTAGATGGATAACAACAATTGCCATGTAAAACATGTACAATTTACTAACTGGTGCTACTAATTGATGTAATTATCACTAATTAAATGTTCTAAAGATAGTGATTTTTGTAATTGTTATTCAATGGCTTATGAAGCTGATCAACAGAACAGTTCTAGAATTGTAGGTTAAGACTAAATTAAATTAGTGCTACAGAAGTTATTTTCCTAATGTACTTAGCCTGAAATAAAACTGATATTACATTTAGCTAACCAGGGCACTTGATGAATGGGTGCACAGTAGAAGATTTGCTTTTAGTTAATATTCAAGCTAAGAAATAGCTATATTCTCTTTCATGCCAGGAAAGCCTGAGTGCTTTAATGGAAAAAATAATTGCAGAGGGCCACAAATGTGACTGAATAAAGAAGGAACTTGTTCAAATTTTCTCAGAAAATGCTATGCCCTTTCTGGTCTTTCAGTTAATATATCTGCTTTTCAAAGGCAGTTTAGTAGATTCTGTCAGCACACAAATGCCTCTTCAGTCTGTTGTAAAAGTGGCATTTAGGCTGACTGAAATTTATGTTCTGTTCTCTCTTGTTGTGAAGGAGGCAATTCTGATTTGATAACTTGTTATGCCACAGTTGGGAGTGATTCATATTGATTACAAATATTTCCTATTTACAAATGGTGATAGGAAGGCACTTTTCTGAAGTGGTGCATAATGTTGGCTCTCAGTGAAATAACTGCTGAGGTGAAAACATGGTTATTAAAATGAGTCAATCATAATGACCTTAAATTCCTGATTCCCCCAGCTTTTAGTCATTTGTTCAGTACTGCTGGAGCATCTCTCAAGAGGTGAGTGAAGGAAGGTTGGATTTCTGTTTTTTTTCAAGGGAAATCAGTATAATCCCTGTGTTCTCAGGGATTATCTCATTTCTGAGATTGTCACTTCAGGACAGGAGCGTGTAGGACTTGTGAGGGGGAATTCCTAAGGTATTTCAGCTCTCTATCTCTCTGAAATAAAGATGAGCTGTTCTGCAGGCTTCTGTCTGCATAAGTTCTTCCCAGTGAGAGCTCCAGGAAGGATGTGTTGGGCATTTTGGTCCTCTGCTGAGGTTTTATATTGCCCTGGTGCTGTGTTCTTCCAATGATAATCTTCATATTTGACTTCAGTCTTTCCCTTACTCTGGAATTAGCTGTGTGTCAGCTTTCCTCTGCCTGTACAGGTTCCCTAAAGTCATTTGCAACCTTCATTTTGATTAAAAGTTTTAATGGCAGCAACAAAAGATCTTGTTCTTTCCATGAAAGCTCTTGAATAACAGCTTAATTCCCAAAGCACTGACCATGGGCTTCATAAAAGTATGACACATATTATTTTATCCCTGTATATTTTGAACACAAGCTGCATCTGAGATATTAAATGGTGTTTTAGCCATAGTGGTCGGTCTCTTAAATTTGTGCTCCTTCGAGTATAAATTATTTTCATAATGGAGGGTGATTGCTTTGTCAACCTGTCTTCAGTTCATGGGCACTGCAGGGTGTACTTACAGCCTCATGTTCAAGGGTTTATATGCAACCCCCACTATTGTTTGTTCTTCAATAAACAGCTTCTAAAGGCTACAGCTGTGTGTGAGCTGTTAGTTAATAGCTAAAAAATTTGCCAGAACTGTTGTTGCCCTCCTAGCAGAGAGCTGCTTGTTTGTGAATGCTCAGAGAGATCTTGAATGAGATTATTAACTACTTTGCAATCAGTTTTCCTTCAGTGTTAATTGTGCTGCTAAATCCTAGGATATTGTGTTAAAAATAATTCTAAAGTCAGTGTCACATCACAAACACATTTTTGTGCTTAAAAGAACAGATGTTTAAGTTGTGGCTCCAGTCTGCATATAAAAAAGTGCAGTTTTGTCATGAAGCCTTTACAACCCAACCAAAGGTTCTACTTAGTGCCTCTAAGTCATAATAATAATTTTTTTTAAAAAATCAGGTAGCAACATTTTAAAAATGGAAAAATTGTCTTGTTCTTCTGTCACAGGAGTGCACACATATCTCTACCTATGATGTGTGGTACTTGGATTAAGTATTAGCTCCCTTTTGCACACAGACTGTGCAAACAGCTTGCAAATTATGGAGTAAAAGTGTGAGGCTTGTATTAAGTAATGCTCATGCATCTTTAGCAATAAAAATGGTGCTGATTGAACAAGTCATCCACATTCCTGAGCTTGCAACAAGAGGTGCAGGGACAGAGCTGGGTTTCTTTGCCTTTGAGGTGCACACAAGCGTTCCTCCCTCAGGTAGTGGTGGGTTTGTTGAAGTAAATGCCAATGGTAGTTTTAAATCTCAATAAAATGGTGGTTCTGGGTTACAGGTAAGACCTTTCACCCTGCAGAATTCCCAATTGCTTTTCTAAACCCCCTTAATTCCTTAATCCTGCAAATGCAACTATAATGACAGAAAATTGTTTTAAGGAGGAAAGGAGGAGACTCAGAGATTGAGGGAACAGAGAAGTGCTGTGAGTTCCCTACTGTCCACAGGAACATCTGTGCAATCTTGCATAAAAGGCTGGCTTTGTGGTGTCAGAAATTGAGAGAGCTTTTCTCTTTTGTGGCACTCATCCAGGGCAGCTCGCAGAGTTTTTATTCTTGTCTGCAATTCTAACTTCAGAAGGGAAGATAATAAATCATAACAACGCTCCTTATTGTGCCTCATCTGTTTGCAGAACAAGTTCTGTAGAGTGCAGAAGGTCTCTTTTAGGACTAGGTCTGTACTGCAAAGTTGTGCTGGTGTCACTGTTCCACAGCTGGGGTTGTGAAAAATTAATTTTCCCTCACAGAAATCGTGTTGTTAAAGTTCTTTCTGAAAAGGATGTTAACCTCTGGTCTTTCCATCCTAGTTCTGCTGTGAAAATGAATGGTCATTTACAAACCATTAGCATTCTTTCAAATCAAAATATAATCACATCTTGCTACTTTCAAAGCCCTTCCCTCCCACCAATCTCATTAATTATCACAGACAGGTGTTTTTCAACAAAAGCTTCTTCTTTCCTTCTCTCTCCTTCTTCAGCCTCCTACTTGAGCTAATGAAGCTTCAGTGATGTCTGTGGAACAATGGAGCAATTTCTGTAACTGCAGGTTGGAGAGAACAAATAAGGGATAGTAATTGAGGAGGACCTGGAGGAGAGGCTGCAGGAGCAAAGTTCCTCTGTCTGTGTAAAGAGATCTCTCATTACTGGTGATTAGGGAGGAAGCATTTAGAGAGACAGAAAGAAAGTAGCTGTGCTAAAAAAAATGTTTTTTGATAGTTTATTGATATGCAGATGCTGCTGGAGGAAAAGACCACAGACCTCCTTAGGGCGGCCTTTGTGTCCTCGAGTTAATGGAGTGTAGGTTTGTGTCAGGAGAGGGGAACTGGCATCACCTCCACACTGCTCCTGTGGGAAGTCACTTACCCAAAAAGCTTCCTGGCACGACTTGCAGCTGCATGAATGCTGCTTACCAACACTCCCTGCATAAATTGGACCTTCTCTCTGGAATTAGCTAGGTTTCTTTTCTCCGTGGAGATGTGCTGTGGAAACGAAGCCTACAAGCTTCCCCAAATATTTGAATCATGTTCATAATTACAGCAAGTCTTCCTTCATGGTTGCTGAAAACAGGTCCTTCCTGCTTAGCTCTTCCTAGACAATAGGAAAGAGGCATTTTTTTAGCAGGTATGACAAATAAATGATACACAGGTGTTTTGCTGAGCTGGTTGACAAGCAGCCCTGCCTTGTCTAATGGTTATGCATTTTCACAATTCATATTGGATTATGCCTAGAAGCTCCCTAGTCCCTGCCTCGTCTAAATACATATAGACATTTAAATTCTGAGCACTGAAAATCAGCAGAATTCAAATGCTCTTTTAAGCATATCTGAATTAGTTATCAGCTACTCTGAAACTTCAGAGCAGCTCCCAAGGTTTTCAGTATGAAAACCAGGCTCAGGTGTGACCTCATGTCCAGGCATAAGTAGTTATTTTTCCTTTTTATTTGGCAGAGCAGGAGCTCTTATTTCAGGAAGGAATATAAGTACCTTCCCTGTAAAATCCAACAATGAATAAAATTACTTTCAGCCAAGTGTAGATAATTCTGCCCACATGGAGGTCAGAGACCATGAAAATACTGTGCAAAAGGCTCAAAAGGAAATATATCCTTTTCTTCCCTCTGGGAAAGGAAGGTGCCACAGCAGGCACCTTTTTTATCAGAATGAATGATCTAGCAGTTCCACCTCTCCTGATGAACAACTCAAGAGAACCACAGCTGGAAACTGGTGCCTTGGGCACGTTCTGGCTTTGTCATTTTTAGGTAGACCAGTGGGGTTTGTAAGTTACAGGAAGAGTTATTGCTGATGCAACCTCTCCAGATCCCAGCTGCTTGTAACATGCTCTGGAAAAGACCAGAAGCTGGAGAGAATTGCATGATGTGCGCTCACCACAGCCTCAGGGGGCTGTCAGAAACCTGCTCACCAGAGGTAAGAGAAACTCAGCTGTTTGTTCTGTGCCATGTATATCTGCCTCTTCAGGCAAATCCATAGATGTTTTGCTTCCAGTTGGATTTTATAATTTCCGACAACACCATGTTCAGCATAAAATATTCAGCAAGCTTCTTATAAAAATACTTTATTGAAGTTTTCAGAAGGGAGCAGACACAGGGAAAGGTACAAGCAGACTCAACATTCATGCTGTCAATTCAGAGCACACGTACTTCGAGGGCTGTACTTTAACCCATACATAACAGACTGACAGAACATGTCACAAGTCTGAAATATCACATACACAAGACAAGACATCATTTAAAACCTGACTTCAGATGACAATACTGATCTACTTGACAAATATCACTGAGATACAGTCAGATGGCATTTTCTTTTACTCATAGCAGCAGCCAAAAGCAGTTTGCTTGCAACAGCAAAATGTAATTGGCAATCACAACATCATAAGCTTTTGGGTACTACTGTACAACATTTGAACATTTGTTTCTATTTGTAACTGTAATTTTCAGACTTAGGATCTTGAGCTTCCCTGTGCAATACTGTTAAATACAAGCATTTGCCATGGCAACTAATTACTTATTTGTGTTACTACATCACAAAGCAGTGCCAGCAGTGGAATTAATCTGCTTTTTGGTCATACTGCTTCTGTGCCCAAAGAGGTTGCAGAACAAAAGGACAACTGTGATGAAGCATGAGATGGGGAGCAGAGATAAAATGCCCAGGATTTTATGGTAAGGCCAAGGCTTGAGCCCTGGTCTCTTGAGTCTGGTGCTCTGGCTGTGTAATTACTTGACAGCTCTAAAAAAAAAAATTAATTAAACAGTAAAAGAATTGATGCTTGTGTTGCCTGAATCAGCTCAACTCAGTCTCCAATGAAGTGAGATATTTTAAAAGAAAGAATGCAAGAGTCCTGAAATGTGAAAAATTTAAGAGGTCTGAAAGGAACATAAAAAAAAAAAAAAAACAACACAAGATTTGCTTTTCTCTGAGCATGTAATTCCCTAACACAGTGCCAGAAGAATATCTTTAAGATCCTGCAGGAGAGATTTGAAAATGTCTTTGGGTTGTCAGGATGGAGTCTGTGGAGAAGCTGGTACTGTGCTGGCACCTTTCAGATAGGCACAGGGACCCTTTTCTAGGGCCCTTGCAGGGCTCTGGGCTGGAGGGAAGCACTCCCAGGGGAGCACTGGGCAGTGTGTGGCTGGACCCAGAGGAAATCAAAGCAGTTTTGAAGCAGGAAAAGATCAGGCAATGCCAACAGCGTGCTTCAAGATGCTCCATGCCTCAGAGCCTGGCTGTAAACTCCTTAGGGCAGAGATCTGTCCCTTCTTGGGGTGTGGAAGGGACATCTATTGCACCCCATGAAACAGGGATCCAGATTATGGCTGCAGCTGCTGTAACAAAAATGATAGATGAGATGTTTTTCCTTCTGAGGTTTGTTCTTTTCTTTTTGTATCATCATTTATGTGTAATAGGTGTGAGGAAAAAATGCTCCCATTTATGATAAAGATCAGGTCTGCCAACAGCTAAGATGTAGTTTAGCGCAGTAGTTTAAGCCAGATATTTATTTTTATTAGCTTTTTCTTTTCGGTTTTCAGTTTAGTGGAGCAAAATGCTGGTGCTGCTCAGGCTGACTAGGTGGCAGCAGAGCTCTTTTGTGGCACCTGCAAGTGGTGGATACAGATTTCACTACCTGTGGCTAATGTCAATAAACCCCTTTATCCTTCTTTGCGGTGAGGTTTTGTTGTTGGTGAACTGAAATAAGTTAATAGTGGACTCTCTTCTGCCTTCCTCACATGCCCCACACCGCTGCTCCTGGGTTCTTCCAAGGAAACAAGCTCCAGTCCCACACCAGTACAGCAGAAGTAAACCAAGGCTTTTCTCATCCTCACACTGGGCTGGCTTTGCTTTCAGTAGTTCTGAAGGGCATAGTGAGGCTGAATCTTCAGCTTCTTGGGACAAAGGAGTTTAATAAAAGCCCTTTTGAAGCTGGAGTGGCAGAGAGGGTATAGGACAGGGTTGACAGCTGAGTTGATCCACAGCAGCCAAAAAGAAGTCTCATACCAGAACTCAGAGATGCACTGGCCGTGGCAGCCAGCACGGATGATCATCAGGAGAGTGTAAGGTGCCCAGCAAATCCCAAAGATGCCCACAAGGATTGCCAGTGATTTGGCCACTTTCTTGTCTCTAGACAGCCTGAAGCGATGAGTCGTGCTCTGGGACACGATCTTCACCCGTTTCTCTGCGGACAAAGTGGAGGCTGAATTTTTACAGCTCTTTTCGTTGCAACACTTGGGTTTCCTGGAGCTCTCTGAGCTCGTTTCCAGCAGGTCTTTGGCATCCAGGCTGGAACTGGAGGCTGTCGCTTGAGCTTTGCTCTTAGAGATGTCGAGGGTTTCAGGTGACTCCTTCTGCTCCCACTTACAGCATTTCAAAGACAGCTTTGCTTCTCGGCTCCTTTCCATCTCTTCACTGAAGGACTGGTTGTGCACTTCGTGGAAAACATCCAGGCGCATTTTGGTGCGCTTCTGTATGTTCAGGTAAATGCTTAGGTTGAAAAACATCACGCTGATGAAAGGGGTGAAAAACTCCAGCGTGGAGGCTGTCATGAGGAAATACCAGTTGTAGAAGAACTCAGCGTAGCATTCCCCGGTGGGGATGATGCTCTGGCCTGATATGTACTCCCAGCTGATAATGGCAGGTCCGTACAGCAGGAATGCCAACACCCACACCAGCACCATCTTCAGCACTGCTTGCCTGGTGTTGCCTTGCTGGGCTCTGTAGGCGACCTGCAAGAGGAAAGCCTTTTCTTATACACAGTCCCACAGCCCAGCTGGCTGAGGCTCCTCACAAATGGACTATTAGCATTCCTGGTAAAGTTGCTAGGCAATATCCCAGCAGTCCAACGAATTGATATGCCATAGGCAACAGGAGCAATTGCTAGATAAATCACACTCTTACAGGGAAGATTTAGAACACTCATTTTACAGCTCCAAAATATGGGGTCTGCTAAGTGGAAATGGATTGACTTGGTTGGAGCCTGGCAGTTGCCACCACTCACCAGAGCTATCCCCAACTATCCCCTGTAAGTCCCAAGGAGAGGGACTTGACAAACCCTTGGGCTAAATCCGTGTTGTATTTGTAGTAGTCAGGGAACGGAGCAAACAGCAGTGGGTCAGATCTGCCTGTGAAATGCTCGTTAGCTCCTGCAAAAGGCCAAGAATTTTGATCTCCCACACACTCAGAGACCTCTCCACAATCCCTACCGTGCTAGCCAGGGAGGAGCTGCGAGTCTGACTGCAATCCACTTGTTTGTCCTGGGGATAATAGCTCTTGCAAGTTAGTTAAAAGTCTGCTTACCTGGCTGGCTTGCTTGTACACTACTATCCTGTCACTTGGGAAGGGAATCCCTGCATAACGGGCACTGAGCCTTAAGTGATTTAATTATGCCAGGAATACTAATCTGAAACCTCAGCTGAATTATGTATTTGTGAATGATTATTGCCTTCCAGGCTGGAAGAGTCATAATTTCTGGAGGATTCAAAGAACTTTTAATTATTGCAGAGAATCTGGAGGACAAAGCAGAAGGAGACTTCTGTCCCTCCCAGCTGCCATGACAGCACTCACCGCTCTTGTCACCGAGAGGAATCTGTCGTAGCTAATTAGTACGATGTTGAAGACCGAAGAGGTGCACAGCAAGTAATCAACCACCAGCCAGAGTTTGCAGAGGCTTCTCCCGAAGATCCATCTCCCCGTCAGCACATAGGGCACGTACAGGGGGATGCAGAAGGCACCTGCAAGCGGAGGGGGTCCGTTCCCGGTGAGCCTCGGGCTCTGCACCGTGCCTGTCCCGGGGGGGACCCTCTGCTTGCCCGGCCGGAGGGAGCGGCGGGGGGACAGCGGGAGGGGACCGGGGACAGCGGGAAGGGACCGGGGACAGCGGGAAGGGACCGGGGACAGCGGGAGGGGACTGGGGACAGCGGGAAGGGACCAGGGACAGCGGGAAGGGACCGGGGACAGCGGGAGGGGACCGGGGACAGCGGGAGGGGACCGGGGATAGCGGGAGGGGACCAGGGACAGCGGGAGGGGACCGGGGACAGCGGGAAGGGACCAGGGACAGCGGGAGGGGACTGGGGACAGCGGGAGGGGACCGGGGACAGCGGGAAGGGACCGGGGACAGCGGGAGGGTGTCAGGGCAGGAGTGGAGGCACGACCCGGGGGGAGCAGCCGGGCAGCCGGAGCCCCGGGCGCACTGTCCGCCCCGCCGCCGAGTTCCAGCCGGGCCGGTGCCGGTGCCGGTGGGCGCCCCGCGGGCGGCACTTTACCTACGAGGAAATCCGAGATGGCCAGGTTGAGGAGGAAGAAGTTGTTCTGGGTGCGCAGGCTGGAGTCCGCCACGAAGGCCAGCATCACCAGCGCGTTGCCCGCCACGGTGACGGCGATAAGCAGGGCCATGAGCGCTCCCAGCGCTGCCGTGCCCGCCGTGGCGAAGCGCCCGGCGGTGGCGGAGCCGTTCAGCGCCCCGCCGCTCTCCATGGCCCGCACCGCTCCCGCCGCGCCGCCGCCGCGGGGCTGCTGCCCCTCCCCGCCCCGCCCGCTCCCGCCTCCCGCTCCGGCCCCCAGCACCCTCGCCTACCCCCCCGAGCAGTCCCGAAACCCCCAGAGCATGTCTAAATCCGCCCAAGCATCTCTGCATCCCACGAGAGCATCCCCGAGCATCTGCACATTCCCACGTACCCTCTCAGCTCGGGAGCATCTTTGTACTACCCCAGAGCATCTCTTCATCCCTCCAGAGCATCCCTGAGAATCCACATATTCACCTCTCAACCTGGTGGCGTCCTTGCATTACCCCAGAGCATCCCTGAGTCCCCCAGAGCACTTTCTCCCATTTCCCTCCTCTTCTCAACCCTGGAGCATCACTGCATTACCTCGAAGTATCCTTGCCACCCCCTAGAACATCTCTACGTTCCTCTTTCCCCTCTCAACTCAGAAGCACCCTTGTATTCTCCCAGGGCACCCTTGCATGCTGCACAGAAACATTCCTGCATCTCTCCAAAGCGTCCACCATGAGTTTATTGCTCCTGCCGTGGGGTCAGTGCTTCAATGAACACAAGCGAAGTCAGAACTTCATTTGCCTTTTAATCAGCCGGGAGGGCTCCCTGGGCAGGTGGAACATAAAGGGTGATGATCTTGCCTCTGCTCCTCGTGGGCAGCCGGAGGAAGAGGTAAACCTGCTGGGGTGCAGGCAATTCTTGATCTGCAAACCAAGGAGTCCTTGGGGGCTCCCAGCCCCAGCTCCAGAGAGGTGATTAACTCTTCCTTCTTCCACCACTCTTTCACTCTTCACAGCTAAAGAGAATAACTTTTGTCTGAGGACTTGTTTCACCTGGTGATTCTGCAGGATGAAGTTACCTACAACCCCTGTGCACGGTGCCTGTTCCAGGTGGCAGGAGAGGGAACATCCTCACAGGTATTGTCACAGGGCCAGGATCAGCTCTGCTGTCACCACCTCTGGAGAGCAGCACAGGGATGTGCAGAGCAACAGCAAAACAGAGAAGGGTGCTGGCTGGAGACCCTGACCGAGAACCCTTCTGTCTGGGGAATTCTGACAATTTGTGAGGAACGGATAGAACATAAGCAAAGCAAGAAAATTGCGCAAACCCAGAAATAAGCCTGTAGTTAAGACCCAGGGGGTTTGCCACCTTCTGATTGCTCCGAAAGCTATTTTCACCTCAGGAACTACTACAGCCTCACCGCATTCCTTTTCAAACACGCTGCCACAGCCACTGTCCTGCTGGCAGGGGGCCGAGAGCGCTCTCCGGAACCGCGCTGAACCATTTACAGAGCCGAGCAGCGCCAACATTTCTCATCATTCCCGCAGGGGTGGCCTTTGTGGCACCACCAAAGGGTGGCCTCAGCAAGAGCCAGCCTCATCCTGTCCCTAAACAGCGCTGGGACAAGGCGCTGGCTCCGTGTTCAGAGCCGGGCTTGCTTTTCCCCGCTGCGTGCACAATGAGCTGGCAGCCGGGCGAGCCTGCAGCTGCCTGGCACGTTTGTCCCCTCCCTCGGGGTGACAAATGTCCCCAAGCCATCCCGCTCCATGGCTGGCCCAGGCTCCGCTGCTGCCGCATCCCGACAGAGGATGTCACTGTGCGCCCGTGGAGCCGCGGGTGGCAGCGCCGGGGATGCGGCGTGCGAGAAACTCCTGGGCACTGGGAAATCGGCTTTGGGGCACTGGGTGCCTGCCTTCAGCACTGCCTTGAGATGATCAGACTTAACCACCCACCTGGCTGGGCCGGGATTTCACCACAGCCCAGCGGAGAGGACATGAGTTTTATGCTGGTCGCCCAGATGTGACGGAGAAACAGGTTTTTTGGGTTTGGTTTTGGTTTGGGTTTTTAATGCCCGTGATGTTTAATGAACCCACAAACCACCTTCCCTGTGCGGCTGTTTGTGATCTGGTGTTATTTGTAATCTCCAGCTACTCAGTCAAGCATTAGTGTTCATTGAAATATTTACAAATTCTAAATGATGGGGTGTGTGCTGTGCAGCTCCTATCCCCCGGAGCAGTTTGCTGTTTGTTAGCTCTCATCCATTATTCAGAATTTTCACCATCCGGATAGAAAGCAAACTCCCTACTTTGTACCTCAGATAAAAGTGATACAATGCAATGTGTACAGATCGCAGTTATTGTTTATCCAGAGTAAATTGCCAGGATTGTTAGATGAATAAGAGGTGATAGAACTCAGATTACAGGTTTCCTGATCCTAATATTTCTCTCTTGCTTCAGCAGACAGGACAAGTATTTCTAATATATTTCAGGAAATGTGCCATCTTGGTAATAAAGGAAATCACACAACCTGTAGTAAAAGCAAATCACACTCAGACATGCAGGCAGATGGTCTGACTGCTCACGTTTGGACCTGGCTTACACAGTACATATGCTCTGTGTAGATATCACATATGTGCTTATGTAAGTGCTTATATAAGTTCATATAGGGTGTTCTGATCACCCTGCATCAGGCCATGGGGTCCTCTCCTGGGCAGGGAGATGTGGCCACTGCTCAGTCCTTGTGGATCTGTACAGTGGAACCTTTCCAGATGGTCAGAGCTCTAGCTCAGCTCCAAGCTCTCCTGAGCCTCATTGCTGTTTATTCTGAGCTTGTGCCTGAGAAGCAGGAGCTGGTGGTGGCAGATCACAGGATGGCTCAGGCTGGAATGGACCTCTTGAGATTTTCTAGGCCAACTCCTCTGCTGAAGCAGGGTCAGATACAGAAGCAGGTCGGCCACGGCTTTGTTTGGTTGGGGTTTGAATATTTCCAGGAATGAAGACTCCACAACCCCTCCAGACAACCAGCTGCCCTCCAGACTGCCCTCACAGTCAAAAAGTCTTCTCTTGTCTGCACCATCTTGCCCACAGACAGCTCTCTATAAACCTAGGAGGAACTAGGAGGATATGCACAAGTTGTAGTTTTTCCATTGCTTACTTCTGTCCCATGGAGCCAGTTTGTCTCTGAAACAAACTTTAAAGAAAGAGATCATTAAAAAACCTCTTTGTGTTCTTGTCTTTACTGATGAGGGTTGAAAGTCCTCTGGCACTCACACAAGTATCTGTCACTATGAAACCCTTTTATTTCCTTTTCTTCTGCCTTTCATCATGGGACATGTTTATTCTGTTTGGAAAATTCCCTTTTTTGAGATCCCCTCACAAGTTACCAGCATGCATGGGTGAAAAGGGCAGTGTGGCAGAGAAAAGAGATTCCAAAGTGGCAAAATTTTTGAGGAGTCCTGCTTTGCCAGGCCCCTGAGATACAGCACAAACCCTCAGCATAAATATTTCACGTGTAGCATCAACAAGTAGGACACAGAAAATGCCAGGGGAGCATTTCTCATGCTGAGATGCCTTTGCTGCTCTTTGATATATATTTCTCTTAAAAACAAACCCAAAAACAACTTGTCTGTCAAAACTTGGGGAACTATTAGGACTGAAAACCAGCCCAGCAATCCAAACCTGTCTGGGACATGATTAAATTGGTCACTGGATGTGCTTCATCCAGATCAGACAGGTGTCAAACAGAAGTTGGTTCCTTACTATACTTCAAGGGACACAACTGAGTGAGTTTGATGTCGAATAAAGACAATGATGACTGGAATAATCCTTGAAAATACTAAGAAATAACCTGTGAGCCAGCTTTCAGAAAGATGGGAGGAGCTAACATCTCCACCCCCAAAGCAACACCTGCTGAGAGCTGCAAATGGCCACAAAGCCACCATGTCCCTGAGGAGGATGACAAATTCTGGAGGGGAATTGTCCCCATCTGGGCACAGTGTGTGTCCACTTGTGTTCAAAACATGCCCTGTACCTTTTCACTTCTTTCTTTTCCTTCCTTCTTTCCTCTCCTTCCTTTGTTCTTTCTCTTCGGCTGTAACCTGCAAATCCAAACTTCCAAAGTGTTAAAAAATGCATCCTATGAAAAGGGAGACTTTTCATAGTTGGACCTGTCTCAAACTGCCATGACTGCTTTTGACTTCTTGGAAACAAGCTCCTTAAAATTACAAATCATGTTGTCACCACAAAAAGTCACACTTGTATCCTTGTTCAATCCAACAGCACTTTTGTGAGCAGGGGAATGCTGAGTTTAATGACTCTGGGGGAGGAAAACACCACAGAGCAGGATGAGTAATGCCGTTAGTAATGAAGTAACTGTCTGATCAGAGTTAACACCTGATTCTTGTCAAGGCAAATTCAGTACTGTATTTTGAAATGAAAATTTCAGAGCACAGTGGGGAATGAAATGAGAAGTCATCCTGCATCTGTCAGCTTGGACTGAGTTGGCAGCTGCTGTTCAGACTGATAGATGTTTTCAGAGAGAGACAGCAGGGTCTGAACATGAAGACGTGAAATCCATGTGCAGCTGCTACCAACCATGCTGGAAGAATTTTGCCACATGGAGGAGTGAACATTAAAGCTCTGTTGTAAAGGTGTCTGTTAAATTTGGTACTCTAACAGGGGATGGTTTAAGAGGCAAGGCTGGCCTTTGTTTCTAATACTCCTAATGGCAGCGAGCTGCGTGGGTTAGGAGTGACAAAAGGAGATTTGGGAAGGACTGAAACATTTCTAATCAGAGCCAGTTCTGTTCCCAGGCAGATGGAAAACAGAACAGCTGCAGAGAAATGAGCTGGGTTTCCCTGGGCCGTGGTGCAAGCTGCGGCACAGTGGGCTCCTTTGCATTCCAGCAGAATTCATAAAACTTTGGGTCACTAAGCAATAAGAGGGGGAGAGTTTAAGCCCATTTGTGGAGTCCATGGATATCTCCAGAGCTACCACCAGGTCCTCATGTGAGGAGACCTACAAATGTCAGCTCGCTCGCTTCCTGCAGAAACTCATTGGTAACCTAATGTAATATTTAACAGTCTTCCTTGGCTAATTAAGCATATTACTTTATATAGTAACTAACATATCTCTAATATATATCAAAATTTAATTCAGCTTAATTCATTATTGCTGCTCAACGTGGGCCCAATTCTCTTTCCCCTTACAAAGATGCAAATCCATTAATTCTTTGTGTTCATCAGGGAGGATGATGCAGTCCTGGGTTCACCAGATCGCTTCCAAACACAAACATAGACAACTTTGCTTGTTTCTGCCCAACTTAACCGAACCAAAAATGTTTCTTCTGAGTCATGCCAGGGCAGCTGAGAGCAGAAGCTGTCCCCAGAGGCTCCCATGAGGTGTCCTACAAGCTGGAGGGCCATTCAGGCACAGTATTTGAGGGATTTTCCTGTAAGTTAAAGCTTGTATTTCCCGTATAACACTTCTTCCCCAAGCATATGTGGTTGTATAAGCAACACGGAATAGAGGGAAACACATTTCTCTGGAGAGTAGAGGACAAACAAATCCCTGTGTCTGAGATTAGGAGAATCAACAAAGTTAGTCTAACTAACTTTATCTTGTTTATTTGGCCATTTGGCTTCTGTGATAGTGAACAGTGGTGCACCCGGGAGCTGGGCAGTGCTTAGCCAAGAGGGTCTGAAGCTTGTTGTTATTCTCTCCCTCTCCAGTGGCTCTTGTGAAATGATGCAGCAGCATCTGCCCAGGCCCTTTGGGCAGCACTCCTTCACCAAGACACTTATCTCTCTGGAGATGCTGCCATTTCAGGCAGGAATTTTGAGTGTTTATGTCTCTAAAAGCCCTCTCCAGGTTTAAGGTGCAACACTGAACCCTCAGTTATCCAGTGCATTACCTCCAGAGAAAGGTGCCTTGTCTCACCTCTGCCAGCCACTGTGGCCACTTCTCCATTTTTTCAGGGGCTGGATTCTGTTCAGCTCCCTGGTAAGGAATTTACTGCCAGAGGGATGCTGCTCCCTCTGCCTGCCCGTTGCCTTCCAAAGCCTGATCTGCAGCCTCCAGATCACTCTAATTTAGAAAGACCTTCATGTGTACAAGGATTTTCCCTGACTTCTGGCTTTTCTCATAAAAAAACTCAAAGAAATGTCTACCCCATCTCTGTCTGCTTGAGACAATGCCAAGCCTGCCCTTAGATCTGTGTAACAAAGGCAGATGGAGAATGTATTTCCTATTGAGCCGTGGTGTGCCTAATGTATTCCCTTCTATTAACAATTGCTCTGGGTCCTGATCTCCAATCCATCATCTTTTCTTTCTTTTGATGTTCATTATAAGGCAGCAGAGACTAACAGAGTGTACATCAGGCATCCAGCTACAAAGGCAGGGGGAAGAGGGGTGAAAAGGGACACAGTGACAGGAGGAAGATGAAGCATTTAGGAAGGATCAGCTCACTGCAGGCAAAGCTGCAACGATGCTCAGGATGTTTCTGCCCGTGCTATTATCTACTGTCTTCCTCTCCCAAGCCCAGATCCGTGATGCTGAAGCTATTTTGACCTCTAGAAAAATCATTTGGAATCAGATCTATGCAAAGATAGTACAGGGCAAAGGAAACACAGCCCTCCTGGGTCTGGAGAGCTGAGACCTCCAGCAGGTTTCTTTATTGGTCTGGCTTGCAGCAAACAGGGTTTTAGCAAATAAATCCATCTCATCAGCCACCCTGGGCTTTGCTGAGGCTTCTGGCCTCAGAAGAGGGAGTTTGTTGTGGCTGTAAGTAACAGGATTCTCCTTTTCCTGACTGTGATGAGAGGGCTCTTCTTGTGAAAGCTGTCTGGGTAAGCTGTCTTGGGGGACTCCAAATGCTACAGAGCTGCCACTGGATGTCACAGCTGCTGAGATCTGAGTTCAGACCATCCTGGAACAAAAAAAAAAAGGAAAAAGAAGAACTGAAAGTCTTTCCCTCTCCAGTGAGTAATTGTGTCCTGCTGGTTCTGACCTCTGCCTAACCAAAGTGCAGCCATGCTGGAGGGAGAAGTGGAGGACAAGGAACATTAATCACTTTCAGTGTAATTTAAGGGACTGAATAACACAGGAGCTGTAGCAAAAAAAGATGAACAGGAGCTGGGTCATCCTTCTGCAGGGTGCTTGCTGTCATCCCCCTGGCTGTTCCCTGCCTCAGCACAGCAGGATCACTGGTCAGATCCAGCACCTCCAGAGGATGATGGTCAATCAGTGAATTTCCTGCATGGTGTAGGTGCAAAAAGCAGAGAAACAAGAATTTGGGGGATGCAGAAGCCAGATCTCCTTTAAGGCTGCATGACAAACTGTACCTGCTTAACCCAAAACCAGTGGCCACAGAAACTCCTCTTAGCCTTTGCTTCACACACATCTCCTCCCTGTGGAGACCGAGAAACATCACCCTAGCAGGGCAGGGAAAGCATGAAATCCTTCCCACCTCTCTCTTTCCTTTCTTTCACAGGGCCTACAAGACACTGTGAAGCTTGGAAATGAATGTCAACCACACAAAAATCCCTGTCTTAAAATTTTTGCAGGCAGTATTATCTGCTGAAGGTTGGGTTGGTGCTTGGTGGGTGGAGGATTCCTCAGTAATTTGCTTGGAAAAAGAGAAGAGCAGCAAAAATAGGAATGAGATGCAGACCTGAGCATGGAGTGAGGATGCCAAGTGTTCCAGTGGTTGTACAGCTCCCCTGGAGCCCAGGGGTATCTCTGGGCACGACAGAGAAGGAGTTTTCCCACTTTCCAACCAGATGTTGAAAGAGACAAAAAGCAATGATGCCCTATGAGCAGAGAGGTTCTCCCTGGAGCTGCTGCTGGAGCTGTGGCTGGAAAAGCAGAGCCAGGGCAACTGGGAACAGAGGAGGGGACCAAACTGGAGCCAGGTACCATCAGCATCTTCCTGGTGGGTAAAAGTTTTAGCAGTAGGTGAGGAACTGGATGTTCACCTTCCCCACAGGGACCCAGGTCCCACCACACTGCCACCCCCTCCCACGGTGCAATGTCTTTTTACATCTCCCCTTGTTCTGCTCTAATTTAACTCTGTGAGTGAGGTGCTTTGTGGGAAAGGCTCTACCTGTCATTTCAGGTGCTATTTCCCTTTCTCCTTGCTTTATGCTGTCCATCAGCGTTGTCTGACAGCAGGACATGGTTCATTAAAAAAGGGAGGGATCAGGTGCAAGATGAATTTTCCAAATGATTTTGGAAACGACCGTGTGTAGAGGCACAGAACAGCTTTCTGAAAGAGAGTTAATAATTCCAGTTGTTAATAATGCACCACTCACAGCTGATGCTGTTCCCAGCACCCACGGCTGGGCGGTGCAGATCCCACTTGTTTGCAGGCAGGTTGGGAGGGAGAGAGAAGCGATTCTGAATAATATTTCATGTGACATTTGGCATTTAAGCATATTATGGCATTGTTTTAAAACACTTCATGATTTCTAAGCAATCCTGCCAGAGATTGCATGTATAAAAACGTGCTTATTTGTTTCTATAGGTTGACTTTATACATGTGATCTCCTCAGCTTGTCATAGCACTTTTTTGAGCATTGGGACACACCACAGACTTCCCCAAATTAATTGTGCAAAGTGCACAGAGTTTTAAAAACCAGTTCCTAAATAGATACTCGGTATTGAGCAAGAAAGGTAAATGATTGGGAAAGCACATGAGTTGCTATTTACAGCAGCTGGATTTCAGAAAGTTCTAGCAAGTTACAAGCCCTCTTGAAAACAAGCAGGAAATATTCCACAGTATTCCTCCAATTCAATTATCATGGTTAAGCTGGGTTTTTTTAATGACACTGCTTTTAGCAGCTCAGACCACCTGAAGCAGACCTCCTGCTCGCTGCCCTGGCCAGCAGGGCTGCAGGAACATGGCATGAAGGGATGATCAGGGCTCATGGAGCTTCAGGGATGTGCTTCAAAGAACTTTTTTATTATTCTGCTCTTCATCTTCAGAGCTCTCATCGCAGTGCCAGGCTCTCAGCAAGTGTGGAACAGTGGAAAAAACACTGCAAGGACAAGGAAGAGGGAAGATTGTGTCTGTAATTGCTCACCTGTAATTATCTTAATTGTGCATTCTGTTCCTGCTTCTCATTAGCATAGAACCGGGAGAGTATTTAATTGCAACACGGCTCTGTCCGTGGCATTATGTGCAAGCAGAGCAGATCGTTCAGCCCTGTGGAGCTGAGGGAGTGATGAGCTGCTCTGATGGAGACCAGGAGGGGCTGCAGGGCACAACTGCTGGACACCAAGAGGCAAAATATAAATCACAGGGTGCTGGGCACCTGTCTGAGGTTATACAAGTGCTGCCATGAGCAGGCTGCTCTCTCTCCTTTGCACTGATCACTTGGTGGTGGCAGAGTCCCACACGCCAGCTAGCATCCCGACGGGTTTTGTAACGCGAGGCTGATGTTCCAAAGCACCCACGGCTGGCTGTGGGGACAGGGAGCTGCAGGAACCTGGATTTGGGATTGTACACTCATGGCTGTGCCTCATCTTCCTGCCCTGTGCATGGTCATTGCACAGGGGCACTGAAATTCAATCCTGGGGTGGCACAACTAGGAGGGGAGAGGAGAGGAGAGGAGAGGAGAGGAGAGGAGAGGAGAGGAGAGGAGAGGAGAGGAGAGGAGAGGAGAGGAGAGGAGAGGGGAACAGAAAGGAACAGAGTTGTGCTCTTGGGAGTTGTGTGAGGAGGAGTGAGGCTGAAGAATGCACCGAAATCAAGTCATGACTTGCAGCAAAGAGGCTCAGTAGCAGTGAAATGTACCTGGCCACAACTCAATTTGTTGATTCACATAATGGGGGGCGACATGAATTTGAGCAGCCAGAAGTTGAGGGAAAACTACCCAGACTTTTCCTGCAGTCTCTCCCAGCACAGGGAGAGATGCTAAAGCTGTCCCTTCCTCAGTCCCTGCTCCTGCTCTTGGAAGCTCCGTTCAGGCTCCTGGGCACAGGCTGCAGGTGAGTGTGGTGTCGATGGGCACACACCCAGGTATAGGCAATTTCAGAGAGCTCTCTGGCAGCACTTTTGTGCCATGAAGAGAGGAGTGGGATTTCAAGCCTATGCTCTCTGCTCTCAGCTGCCCTCTTCCCTGGGGATAAAGGAATTTTTCTATGGCCTGGCTGGATCTGTGCTTATGAGCTGATCTGAGCAGTGAGGAGGATAAAATCAACACACTTACTTAGGCGTGTTAGCCTGAACATCCAAGTCATCACACAGCTCTGCAGCCACCTCATCTCCTGCTCCCACTCCCACAGCCTCTGTGCTGGTGCCCTGAAACACTGCCACCAGCATTAGACAGAACAGCAGGCTTAATTAAAGGGTGGCAGCCTGCCAGCATCCAAGAGGCAGAGCTGAGCTGGCTGCACTGCTTTCAAAGGGGTATTAAAAAAACAAACCACACTGGGAAATAGCAGGGTAAGCCTTGTCACACTGACATTGCTGAGGGTCAAGCAGCTGTTTTGCCTCAGGTCCATCCCCTGGGAAGAAGAGCAGAACAGGGGCTCTGTGGTCCCTGACCCTGACCCCACTCCCAGGATGCTCACAGGGACCTTTCCCAGTGGGGTGCACAATGTGGTGTTGAGTCACATCTCCATCCTGCCCAGCTGGAGAGATGGAAAAGTGGGATCCCCCTCCATTTCTGCAGGCTGGGGTGGAGCTCAGGGATTTATTCCCTTCTGTGACAAAATGAGATGACACTATATATTTCCATGGTTATCAGAGATCTAAACATTTCCCCAGAGACCCCAGCAGGAGTGAGGGATGGCGACCACGTGAGCTGTGTCCCAGCACTGCTGTGGAGTTGTGGCATCTGCCCCTCCATCTGATGGTCCCAGTGCAATCTTGATGCTGGAGGATCTCTGTGGATGGATACTGACAATCTCTCCTCAGAGGAAAAAGGCACTTTTGCATCTGGAACCAAGGGCCAGCAGCTGCAGAAAAGCAGGACAAGGACAGACCCACTGTGGGAGGAGAAAGGTGAAATCCTCGGGCTCCTCTCTGCAGCAGGCAGATCCCTGTGGCACACGTGCTTCTCAGCTCGAGGCAGATAACAGACAATACCCCGTTTATTGGAATGCATTTAGCACTGTGCAATGCCTGTTTAAAGAATAGCTCTTCCAACAAAAAAAGAAAAGACCAGAGAAAAAGAAATCAGCCTTTAGCTTCTGAGTCCTTGCTTTGCTTCACCCTCAGGATTTGGTCTGCTGTGTGTCTAGCATAATTATTAAGCAAGTTCTGATGGAAGAATTTTATTTACCCAGCCTCAAAAAGGAAGAAAGGAATCCTTAATAGTGGATTAGATAAAAAACCCCATAATTTATTTTTCAATAAGTGCGTTAGATGTAAGATCAATGGCTCAAGGCTGATTGATAGGAGCTGTTTGCAAAGACCTTAGATCTAATTGTACTCAGGCAATCACACAGACTTTTTCTTTGACCAGTACTAGACACCATCCCTCTTGTGTAGATGGGGGAAGGGATCAGAAAATAGCAATACTTTACATTGGAGAGTTGCTCAGCAACTGCCCCATATTATTTTTGAGTTATCCTTGAGCACAGCCTCTTTTCTCTTTGATCTTCATGTAATTTTTGTTGCTGTTACCTCTCAAAAAGACAATGTTTTAAAAGAATTGCATCTCGATTTGCCACAATATTTTTCTTTTTTTTAAAAATATTTTTTCCTTCAAGCACAACCAAAGCTTGATGACATCAAGGAAAGCAGTGTGTTACTTTGCAGAGGAGAGGAAATTAATGTCCACATGCTCTGACAGAGCCTTTCACAGGGCACTGGGAGACAGAGATTTAGCATCTTTTTCTGTGCATGGTCCACAGATGATAATCAGAGGCAAAATAACTTCAGCACTTGTCACAAGCAGCCATTCAGCTGGATTTGGGCAGGCAGGGTGGTGTTAGAGCTCCCATTTTGGCAGCCTGTGATCAAGAAATGGCAATGGGGTGATTTGTCAAGGGAGGAGAGTGCCAGGGCTGGGATTTCTCACCAGACCATGATTTCAGACAGAGCTTGGCATGGAGAACATTACTCTATGGTCCTGACTTGGAAGGAGCACCACATCTCATCCACCAGTTATTATGAGGCCTGCTGATAAATGCCTTTATGTGACACAAAAGGTGATGAAACCCTGAGCTGCTCAGCCTGAATCAGAGCTGCCTCCATGCTCTGGATGACACAGATTCCTCGTGGGGCCCAGCAGAAAGGAGCTTCTGATTATTGGGGTGCATCTGAGCTTTTTCTCTCTCTCATTCTTTTTCTGCTATTGCCACACACAGAGGGAAACAAGAGCTGTGCATTGCTTTGGTCTCTCCTTGGTACCACACAGAGAAGAAAAGCAACAAGTAAAACACCAAGTCCCTGAAATAGATATTAAAAAAAAAAAAAAAGCTTAAGAAACATAGTGAAGAATATAACCCAGGATTTTAAACATCATTTGCAAATATGAGTCAGGAGCATCTTCTGTGAAACTGCTGCCAGCTACATGGACTAAAGATGGAATGATTCCAGCACAACCCCTGCTCAGGGAGAACACACTCCACTCCTGAGCCAGGTTACAGCACGGCCAGAGGATGTTCTCAGAGGAACAACCAATTTCATCACTCCTCTGCCTCAGAGCAACCCTGTTAGGCAATCCCTCACACAGGGATTTCTTCTTGTACTCCTTCCCTCGACATCAGCTTGTTTGTTTTGCTGGTTTCAGGTTTTACCCCCGAACAAGAGAAAAACAAAACCCTGAAACTTTGCATGCAAATTAACCCCCGAGGCAGCAGAAGGGAGCAAATTTCTATATCTAGTAAAAATCTCAGCTGTGAAGGTCTAAAAATAGACTTTTCTTGCCTTGGGAATTCTAGCCTTGCCTTGTGAGTCGTGGTGCTGCAGATTATTGCATTCATAATTTAAATGTTGGATGGGTATAAAATTACTGGTGTGGGAGTTATTCAATTTCTGGTAAGTACATTTACATTAAATAGTGGCTGCACACACAAAAGATAGGAAAAAGTCCTTCCACTTCTGTTTGCCTGAAGCAGTGAGAGCATGTACAGCCTCACAAGGCCACTCTTGTGAACAGATAATGTTTTTTTTCCTACTAAAAATTTGATAAAGACCACTCTAGCTGAATGGGCACTTGTGTCTCCTCTCTTGGCATAGGGCTGCTCCAGACTCATCCCTCTCCAGGTTAGAAGAACTCCCAGGACTGATCTGAGCGCTGCAAGGATGGCTGATGCTTTGAAACTAAAAAAGGACTGATTCAGTGTAGATATTAGGGGGGGAAAAAATTACAACGAGCGTGGCAAAATACCAGAACAAGTTGTTCAGAGAAGTGATGGATTCAAGGTGAGGTTGGACAGGGCTCTGAGCAACCTGGTGTACCTGAGGGTGCCCCTGCTTATTGCAGGGAGAAAGGACCAAAACTTCTAACCCAAACTATCCTATATTTCTATGACTAATTTGAGGAAATGCGAGGCTCATTGGTTCCTTCCTCACCCCACTCCTTCCTGCCTCAGACACCACTCCTTCTGCCTCCATGCTCCCACAGAAGGGCTGTTTTTCTGGCCTGTGCAAAGCCAAAGACACAAGTGGCTGCATCTGGAGAGCCTTTGCTGGACCCTGCTTGAGCTGCATGGGAGTGGCTGCAGCAGCTCCAGCCCAGCTGCACCTGCAGCAAACAGCCCTGGCCATCCCACAACAGCACATCAAGGCTCTTGGGGCACTTGATTGCCAGACAACCTGGGGATTTCAGTGATTTCTTTTTTTTTAGTGAGGCTGTTTTAACTCAGGTAGTGTGAGCCTCCCAGCGAATCACATCACGGTCAATTGGAAGTTTCCTGTCAGTTGTGCTTTCTTGGACATTATCCCCAGCAGTGTAAATGCCATGCTTGGAGCCAAAATTGAACTCTGTCAGCCAGGAAGAAACCCTCACCTGGCATAAACAAGGAGAGAGGACCTGCAAAATCCCCTTCAGAATGGCAGGGCTGGAAAAACACAATTTTTTGCACGCAGAGCGGCTGCACACAGGTAAAGCTGCTTCTCCTCCTTCCAGGTTCCCGTCCCTGGTGACAGAAATCCATGGAAATGTGAAATCACTGCTGCTGGGAAGCCTTAGCAGGCAGCCAGCTGGCAAGGCTCCTTCCTGCTGCCGTGGGGCTGGATGGCTGGGAATGTGGGGCTTGGGAAGAGCTGGCACAGCAGGAACTCTCCTGCCAAGGCTCAGCACCTAGATTTTCACCCTTGGTCCAGAGCAGAGCTGTGCCTTGGGTTCAGGACATCGTTTATTTTCGCATGGAAATGGGCACAAGTGGGGATTTTAGCCATCAGGGTGAGCTGCAATTTCCATCAACTCGCCTTCATCGTTAGAGATGTCTAATTTGACATTTATCTTAGTTACAGCTAAAAGTCAATTTTTTCAGACTGAATCCACCTCACTCTTCTGACACCCAATTTACAAACAGAAACCAAAATGATTCATGGTATTTTAATACCAAAATAAAACAAACTCCTTTTTCCATAGCAAGGTCCTTTCTTTTCCTCTGATGACCATTCTTCCACCTCATCACTTGTTTTCTCCCATTTTCAAAAAGAGCTTCCTTGGACAAAAATAATGCTGATCATGTAAGACAGCATTGTGAATATCAATGAAGGTTCTCTTCTTTTCCTTCTGCTCCCAGTTCCTTCTCTAGGCTAAAAGTAAATAGAGTCAGCTGTAGCTGACACAGAAGCTGATGAGGGAGGCACATTAGTTTGTCTGCCTGTCGGGGATTTCTTGTGTAGCAACCTTCAGATCCAGAGCCAAACTTCCCAACTCCATCTGGGACAGGATCTGGGACAGGATCTGATTTTTTCTTTTTGTTCATGCTCAAATGTCTTATTTACTTCATTACCTTTTTTTTTTTTTTTTTGTGGAATTTCATGATGAGACCTTTTTAAAACCAGTCTGTAGATCAGTATAATTTATTTTGGGAAAATTGAGATGCTAATTTTTAAGCACAGAAAATACAGAGGCACCATGAAATTAACCTGGATCTTGTTTTGATGCATATGTGTGAATTTGTAATTACTAATTAGTTTGTTCTAGTGGTTGCCTAGGGACAAGTGGACAGGACTTTGTTGCAAAGTACAGGAGACTATTCCAGCAAGTAATATGTGCATATATTTGCTGGATCAAAGGTGCTAATTTTACTGAGCTAGAGAAAATTACATGCTAGAACAGTCTATAGTCTATCAGTAAACACAGCTGACAGTCTGCTTTACACGGTGTGGGGATTTTTTTTTTCCCTCTTTTCATTTTTTTCTTTTTGTAGGTGTTGCTGGTTGTCACAAGTCACAGGGTTAAAATCCAGGGATTTTTTGCAAAATTGCAGGGCTGAAGTGTCCTGAGCCCATTCCTGGGGTCAGCAGGTACCTGAGGTCTCTGCTGCATCATGAGGAGGTGTCACCCTGGGTGTCAGGGCATTTGTCTTTGTGCTGTGACCTCTGCCTGCCCTGGCAGCTCTGCCAGGGGGGCACAGTGCAGATGTGGCAGCAGGAACACTTGGAAAATACATGTGTATGGCACAGAGAACATTTTGTTGCTGTCCCATCATCCACAAAGCCAGCAAAATGGCTGAGGGAACTGGTGCTGCCTTGGGGAAAGGCTGTGCTCCTGAAACAACAGTATTGAATTTAGTGAATAATGAAATTAAATTAGCCAACACCCGTAACATCTAACCTGGGCAGCAGAAATCTGTCTGACCTGGCACAGGGAATGTCTAAAAGGAAATATCCCTTCCACCGTTGGCTGTGAGGAGCTTTCCTTCACTCTGCCTTGTGCACACCCACCCAGCTCAGCTGCTTCTCTGAGATCCTGGTGACAGAGGGAAATTACCAAGGAAGCACTCAGACAGGTTAAATTTTACTCCCACGTCAATTCTGACCTTGCATCAATAAGTATAATTAACTTCTATTGACTTGAGTTTCCAGAAAGAAGGCTCACACAAGCTGCTGAATCGATCTACTGCCATCACAGAGGGAAATGTGGTCCCAAGATTTACAGGGGTCACTTGCCTCGCTGCTGTACACATAGCTAAACCCAGATGTGGGAATTAATTCTAAATAAGATGCTTCTCTAGCTAAGTTTGACAAATAAACACTTATTAGTAAATCAAGCATCACTAACTGAAGACAGGTGAACTGGCAGCAGTGGTGCATAGTTGGTAAAATAAAATTTCTTCAGCTCTGCCCCTGGAACTCAGGCTGAAGCTCATGTGTACCAGCCCTTATTGGGAGTGGGTTTCCTAAAAGTCAGTTCCACAGTATCCCCCTAAGGAGCTTCCCAAATCCTTTAGAGGTGTGTGAAGGACTGAAGTTGTGAGTTGAATCTGATCTATCCCCATCTTCCCTGCCATGAATATGCAAAAACCCCATGGACTTCCATCCCAGGGAAGATAATGTATGAAAGTGAGCTACTTTGGCCCAAATATTTTTATCCTGAGCACGTGCTCCTGCTCATCTTCACTCAGCTCCAGGAACAGGATTTTCCAGCACCAGAAGTCACAGCTGGAACTAGATGAATTCAGGGTTCAGCAGAGGGGTACATCACATACTCCAACAACCTGTAGATATGGCACTCAAGGACCTGTTTTAATGTTGAATAGGGTGGTGACAGTTGGATTTGATGATCTTAAAGGTCCTTTCCAACATTAACAATCCTGTGATTCTGTGATTGTGTCTAGACTTTGCAAGAAAACATGTTTTAAATAAACTTCCTCGCTTCCTGCAGGAAGCCCCTTGCACTCTCAGGTTTTTAAGCTTTCACAACTTTGACCACAGAGATTTTCAAAACTTTATTTTATATTGAATGGAAGTGGCTCAGCCCCTGAATTGCCCTCAGCTGAATGGGTGCAGCTCCCAGGGAAATTATCACTGAAGCGGAGGATACAGGCTGTTGTGTCTTTTCCTTTCCATGCCATTACAAAGAACATGCTTATTCAGCCTTTTAACAGACTGGCTATTTCTACTTATTCAGCTTTTGCCATGTTCCTCATTATTTACAGATTCCTTTTTCTCTTGAATTGCTTTTCTTCAAGGTACTGGTTAAAATTCATGTGGTTTCAGCATTACCACGTTTCTCATTACAGCATTATCAGTATTACAAATGTCTGCTTTTTTAATATTTTCTTATATTAAATAAATTTCTGTGACTGTAGCTCTTTCACACTGTCTTCCCTTTTTCAGTGCCAGCAGCTCAAAACACTCTATTACTGCCAATAGAACTCAAAAATTCCTGTCTTTTAAAATGAGGTAGACTGCAGGAGGAAATCTTTATTATTCGGATTACTGAAGATTTGGAGGTTTCCCATTTTACAGAGAAGTGTCTGGCTCACTCATATGGGGATGCAGGAAGAGAGAGACCTTGAAAACTCTTCCATCAACTGCTTTGATAACTTGGGGCTTTTTTTGATATTTTGGGATTCCCATTCTGCTTTCAATTCACACTGTCCCTTAATCCAAATAATCTTTCAAGTGTGGACAAGCCCCTCACTCCTCTGAGGTGAAGCTGTTGGTGAGCAGGAGCGCTGGGAGCGTTTCCAAGGACATTTGGCTCAGAGCTGTAGGGACACTGCTGTGGCTCTGAAAGGCTGTGCAGGCACAGGGGGCTGGGAATTCCGGCCTGAGGAGGGACATGCGGCACCGAGCTGGAGATGCTGGAGCCTTCACTAAACAAATGGGTTTGGTTTTGAAACTCCCTGGCAAGGAGTCACGGGCTAAAAAAGACCTTCCCATGGCAGAGCTGGACAACTTGCCCGAACATGTCGGGATTGAGTGACTGCTTTGGCTCCTGGATGATTTGGAGGAGGAGGGAAGCAGCCTTTGTCTCTGCCTACGTACAATGGGTGATGAATTGGCTGCTGACAATCAGTATTTCTGCTGCAACGTGCCACATTTCCTACCAAGATCTCTTCATCAACATCTCTACATTTTTTGGTTTTCCATTTTGCCCTTGTATCACCATTCAGGTTTCCCAGACCTGCAGTGACAAGGTTTGCTGGGATCAGTTTTCTAAGTGGATTCTGTTTCTCCACAGGATGGAAGCAGTTTGGTTTATTACAGGTGGAGCTGATGGTTACACCTCTGCCTGAGACAATTGCCCAATACTTTCCACTGTAAACCCTGTTAAATTAACATTGCAAAACTTTACCAAGAAGGCAAAATTTCTGTGCCATGTCCTTTAGAAGGTAGCTGCTCTCTTCCCTCATTGCCAATGCAGAAGGGAGACAAATACAGAGTTAAATTCTTCTCCCTGTTCAGTTTTGGGGTTTTATGGTCTTAGATTGCTAGAGTATGGCCCCTGAATATTTAACATAGGAAGAAATTGTCAGTTATCCTCATTTTTGCTAAGTATGGAAATCAGGCTGAAATGCTGACAATCTGGCCTGAAGAAGGATGCCCATCCTCCAATTAAAACTAGAAAAAAGCTACAAAAATTCAGTATATCTGGATTATCTAATCAGTGGATTTGTCTTGCCATGGTCTTTTTGGAGATCTCTTCCAGTTCAGCTGCTTAGCCATGACAAAGGCCTGCACCGTCAGAAAATAATCATTTAAATTCCTGATTACTTTCTGTTTGTGGGCCTCTGCTTAAAAGCTGAGTAGAAATATTTCTATGCTTCATGTTGAGATTTATAATATTGAACAATCTGAGACGGGTGGCTGAATTGGAGCTTACGGGGGGAAAAAAAATTTATTTATGGGCAAATGAGGAAAACCTTATAAAGATATTCAGAGTGATACAAATTATCCTTTGGTCCTAAAATTTTGTACTCCCTATAGATGAGTCCAACAACTTTGAGTAAATGAAGGGGTGAAACAACGTGTGAGTACGGCAAGATCGGGTTGAGAAGGACCAACAGACAATCCTCAGAGGCAGCTGTGCCTACCCCAAAATACTCCTCAATCCCAATGTGTGTGAGAAATTCCCTGTGGAGATTTCATTGAATGCTTACACTTGTGCCAGAGCAAGGAGTGTTATCACTGTTCATTGGTGCCTTGTACACTGTCAGCATGTGGCTGATGGCCAGGAGCTGTCAGCCCATTTAGGGGTGAGTAACACCCCAGAACCAACAGTGTGCCAGCAAAAGTGTTTGGGGATGGCAGGAGGGAACTCTGCAGCAAAGGAGTGGTTCAGATTTTGTGATGATTTTCCCCACTGCCCTTGCAGCCATTCCCTTGTTAAAGAACATCTGTATCCACCTCTGATGAATGAGTTCATGCGGCAGAATTAATCTCGATATTTGCTTTGCTCTGAGAGCTGAATCGGTGGTAAGAGAAGACAGTTTTGAGGATAAGTATTTATGTCTCATCTCCCTCCTTCACCCCCTACCATTTCACACTCATACATGGCTTTGTGGACCACTTCTCTGGGGTTTTGAGGTGTCCATTGAGCTGCCCCGAGTGACAGGGCATGGAGAATGTCAGTGGAATGAAGGAATTTATAATCACAGGGATACTGGCCTGCAAGTTATATAAGCCCACAGAACTGCTTGATTTTGTATTAACCCTCATCCAGATACCGCTCCTACAATTAAATGTGCAGCTGAAGTCTCCCTCAAAGATCACCAGGAGTCAATAATGGGGAAGAACGGTGTCCTTCTAGCTGACTTTGGGGATGACACATTTCCTACTGAGGTTAGAGCGAGCTGCATTTGCACTCTGAAGTCAGCTGCTAGCTCAAGTATCCCATAAATCACACATATAGGAGTAGTGACAAGGACCTCATTGGTGTCACGGGGACCCCAAAAACCCCTGGGAACGCGCTCGGTGAGGCATCTCCCGCGCCGCGGGGGCTGCCGGTGCCGCTTCATCTGCATAGCCACGCCCTCTATCTGCATATTCCCTGCGCCATTGGCCAGCGGTCTCCCCAGCGGTGGCGCGGCTCGGGGCGGTCAGGCTCGGCGCCTCATTAGCATTCGCCCCGCCTTCTAGCGGGGGGACAGGAGAGCTGATTCGTCGTCTTGGCAACGGCGGGGCGCGGCCGCGCTCTGCGATTGGTGGAGGTGCCTGTCAATCCACCGCGGCCAGGGCCGCACTTCCGCCTCGGTGTCCGCGGTGCCGTCGCTGGAGCCGGTGCAGGTAAAGGCGCGGGCCGGGCCTGGGGCTGCCGCGCTCCGCTCCCCGCTCCGCTACCCCGGGGCCTTCGCTCCTCTCGCCGGTCCCAGCGCCCCCACAGCCTCATTCGGCCGCGGCTCGGGGGTCCCGTCCTCAGCGGGCCGCGGGCCGCGCTGTCAGTGCGGCGGGGGAGGGCGGGGGAGCGGCTGCCCCAACGCTTCTCTCCCGTCCCTGCGGCTGAGGGGGCCTTGACCCGCCCGGGTGTCTCGGGGCGCTGCGGGCCGCAGGCCCGTGCTGCAGCGTCGGGGTGAGGTGCTGAACCCGTGCTCGGTGCTGAGAATCCTGCCCGGTGCCGTGATCCCTGCCCGGTGCCGTGATCCCTGCCCGGTGCCGTGATCCCTGCCCGGTGCTGAGCCCTGCCCGGTGCCGTGATCCCTGCCCGGTGCTGAGCCCTGCCCGGT
>CM031874.1:8175249-8364854 GCA_018697195.1 Certhia americana | reverse complement strand
CTGCCCGGTGCTGTGAGCCCTGCCCGGTGCCGAGCCCTGCCCGGTGCCGGTTCCCATCCAGGGCTGAGCCCATCCCGTCCCTCCCCATCCCTTGGGCTCTGCGGGGCCGGGCAGGGAGCAGGGGCTGAAGGACATTGCTGTGCACAGGGTGCGGGTCACTGCAGCTCCCTCAGCCCCAGCCTTGGTCCTTTTCTAATTTTACCATATTTTTCCGATTGCTTTTGCAGCTGGGTAGTTAAGCAAAGGAGTCTACGACACCCGGCTCCCCAGAGGAATGTGCTGTGCTCAGTTTCAGCACAGGACAGGAGCCTCAAGGGGCCTTTTAGGTCACAGCTGAAGCACAGAGAGCAGTTGGGGTTTATTTGGAGTTGGCTTTTTTTTTAAATTTTGTTTTTCAGTTACCTACTCGATGTTTCTCTTTCAGAGAAAGAGACGAGCAAGATGGGAAAAATAGCAGGCAAAAAGGCATTTGTTTAAATAACATGCCACCAGAACTTCTGCATGGTAATAAAGGTATAAAATGCCATTTATTTAATTTGGTTATTGATTGTGTTTGTGCTGTCTGTGTGTTTGGAATCAGGACTCATTTTGGAAGCAGTTTGTTACTGTGCAGCAGTTGCAGGCCAGAATTTCAAATAGTTTGAAAATCACCTCCTGGCTTTTATGTGTGCCATAACCTTGTGTTTCCTCTCAGAAGTATCTGCCAAAGCATGGTGAGTGCAAGCAGATACTTCTTCCATTTACTGTGAATTTTCTCAGCTAAATTTCATAGCCTTCATTTGAGATTCCAGGAAAAGTAAAAAGGAAACATGGTGGATCTGCAGTGTTGATTTGCACCACTCTTGCCATAGCGTTTTCTTTTCTAAAGCTTTGCATGCAAGGGAAAATAAATTTGATCATTCCAACTTAACCTTCCGAAGTTCTATAAATCCACGTTTGTGTTGCTGTCTGGGGAGAACCACATGTGTTATCAGCTTAACAAACTTTACACCAGCGTGCTCTAAAACCTCAGGGCAATTTCTGGAAGCAGTGACTTGGGTCACTTCCAAACATGAAGCGTTGTGCTGTGGGATGGGAGTAGGAGAACTGGCTAAACTAGCATGGAAGCAAGAAATTCCGAGCACTGATTTTCCCCCTAAGTAACCCCTTGGGTTTTCAGTTACAGTAAACACAGCTTTTTTTATAAAATAGTTGTCAAAAGTACATGTTTGACCACGTGACAGAAAGCTGAGGGCCATCTGGGAGAGGATCAGCAGTGATTCTTAGTGTTGCTTTCCTGAACCAACAGCCCCTCATGATGAACTTGTAACTTCAGGAAGTCCTCAAAAGGAAATGCTGAGATGTCTGCTGTCCAGGAAGAAATACGGCATTTTTCTTCCAGAACTGGCTCTTCAGCCATGCTGAAATAATCTTAGAAACAGAAGGAAAAACTTTGAGATAGAAAATGGTGATTAGACAACAAACGTTGTGCCTACAGGTAGTTAGAGACTAGATGGGTTAAAGGTTTCAATTGATGCAATATTGAAAAGCAGCGTGGTTATTAGTTATTTGTTTGTTGACATCTTTTGGTAACTGATCACGGAAGATGGTTTCCACTCTTGGATGGTTTCTTTAAGTCACTTTTAATACTGTTACTGCTTTCCATGATCCGTACTTGCTGGCAGGTCTTATGACTGAAACTGATATTTCTTTCAGTCTTTCTTCTTGTGAATTCTACTGTGTGAACTTCACATATGCTGACCTAGAACAAAGGTGGAAAGCTTTGCTTTCTGTTATCTTAGTGTTGGCTGGAAAACATCCCAATCAGGCTTTTTCTGCTTTGATAAGGCTATATTTTTAAAGCACTGTTTGTAGTGCCAGTCAGATGATTTTTTTTTGCTGTTGTTTGAAAGCAAGATTAGCCTGCAAGTACGCTGAATTTTTAAGCAGATAATTTATTAGCTTTGGTATTTGAAGTAGCTTGTCCTTGCACAAATGCAGTGTTACATCATGCTGTTCATATCTAGGCCTTCTGTTTACAAGGTGCCATTTTTCTAGTCTTTCACTCCGCATCAGTTTTGTCACCTGCCTCATGGAGATGCAAGAAATGTCTGTATTTGACACTGGTATGGTTGTAAAAGGCTTCGTGTTTAGTCTCTTCTTTGTGAAGTAACTAAAATGTTTGGTTCTTACAATTCTTGGAAGAAATGCAGAAAATGAGGCGTGCAAAGAATATGTGTTAAATGTGGAGAGCTCAAGAACTTGAATGTTGTTGCTGAGCTTGCAGATAGGTAGCTGATCACTTGGATGTCTCCTCCAAGCTGAATAAATTGGAAAGTGAGAGCAAGGAACAAGTTGGTCACCCTGTGTCTGCCTCTTTGGAGATAGGGGACTTTGATGTTTTTGCTTTTCAAAAAAAATAGAGGTTACGCTTTATAGCAGATCTTTAATGTGTTTTATTATTTTATGGAATAGACCGCCACAGAACTTGGAATTCAAGAATTCATTATCTCAATCCTTGCATCTTAATAATTAACTGTGCAGACAAATGTATGCTGATGTAATTATTTACTTTGTATCCTTAAAGGCTTGTAAAAGCAAGTTGCATGAGAGCAACAAGCAATTAATATGTGTCAAATGTGGTCTACCATAACTTTCAGTTATACTCTTTAGAAATGTATTGTTGATTCAGTGCACAAAGATAATGTCTTCATTTTCAGGATCAATAAGTTACAAGAATAGACTAAGCTTACTTAAACTTGATTTTTTTTTTCTTTCCTTAAATACAGTTACAATTGGAGATTCATTTGCTGGTCTAGACAGATCATTTAGATTAATTCAATATGTTTTATTATGCACATAATTTAATGAGACAGGTTTGTAGTAGATTGCAGCAGCTCTCCATTCAGAAAATGCAGAGGCTGCAGAGTGTTGTCTTCCTGGCCTTGTTTATCCATCTGGTTGGAGGGAGGGTGCACAAAAGGTGAATTGTCCCTGCAGCTGCAGAAACAGAGCTGGACCTTTTAGTCTTGGCCCTCTTGGTTTTGTAGTCCCAAACTTAAATTGTTTTTCTCTGTTGGACACATAATGGCTGTGCTTGGTGTTGCACCAAATTGGTCTGTGGTGTTCCTGCTCCAGCCCAGTTCCTTTGCTGTGCTGGTCAATTTTGGATGAGATAAAGGCTCTTGGGATGCTCTGAACCTCTGGGATATTGTAAAGTTTGCTTGCTTAGGGTATTTGTCAAGAAACGTGTTTTCAAGACTGGATAAGTAACTTCATTATATTTTTACTAGCTTTTTCTACTACTACTTTTTACTTCATTTTTACACTTCTGAGTAAATTTTTTTTAGGGCTCCCAAAAGAATCTGTTAGTAGATCTCACTGTGTTTTGATTCCAGCGATAGTTACAGGCAGTGGAGGTTGAAGTTGGTAAAGTGTGTGAATTCTGAGGTGTCTGTGGCTCACATCACTCTTGTTGAGCTCACTAACCAGCTCCTCTGCTCCCTACAACGTGTCAGGGCAATCAAGCGAGCCTGAGAATCCCTTTAATAGCTCTCAGTGATGAACCTTGTGTGTGTCAAGGCTGCAGAGAAATTCTCTCACCAGCCTGTTCATAAGGGGCCCTTTAGCAGCGTGTGCTGACTGAAAGGAGAACTCTTTCAGGAGAGCAGAACTGCCCCGTGCATGGCTTCTTTCTAGGTTTTGCACTAGAACAATGAAACTGTTGAGGGGTTGTTTAATAGTGGAACAAAAATCCTCCCCATCTTCAGAGGTGTAAATCATTTTGTTTACATGCTCTCGTTTTGTTTTAAACCAAGTGCTGTGCACATTTTGTTACCCAAGTGGGTTGGGTAACTGAGCAGATAGCTGGGGGGAATCTTTATTAAAACTGGGCTCTAAATGGAGATATTTGTCCTGTCTTGAGGAGTCAAAGTTAATTTTGTTTTATTTTTCTAATGTCTTGACAACAGCAAACAGAGTAACAACCTTACACTGGAATCCAGTAGGTATTTACTATAAAAACAGCTTTAAAGGAAATTCAGTTATAGCATAAACTCTGACTTCCTAAAAGTTTTGCAAATTTGTGGTTTCATCTTAAACCCCTTCACAAATAGCCTGTTATCTGTGTGCAGGAGCTCATGCTGTGGAATCTGTGTGTGAGGAGTTGGTGGTAGGCATAAAAATATGATTTCTTATACTGTAGGGCTTTGCAGTGGGTTAGTCACTGTTGTCCTCCTGCTTTATTTGCAATATAATTTCTACTATAATTATCTAAGGGTCTCTGTGAAAATTATTTGCCAAGTACCTTGTGCAGAGTAGATGTAGACCTGCATCTGTCTGGACCACAGAGACAAAGCTCTCTTTGAGGAGGAAAATCTGTGAACTTAAACATGTAACTATTTCTGTTGTTCTTGGGGTTTTCTCCAGTGATGTTTCACGCTGTAACTTTCTTCATAAGCTTCAGTGATCAATTCACAGGGGTGGTTTTGTTATGATGAGAGATACCCAAGCATCCTTAGTTTTATCTGCAGAGAAGTGTTCCTAAATGATTAATTATGTATCTCCTGACACTTGTGTCTGAAGCCACTGTGCTTGGAGTTATTGATTACTTCCCACCTTCTCTCTTACAAGCAAGATAAAACAGATCCCCAGGAAACAACTAAGAAATAACTAATTTTGCAATACAGTATTGAGTGATTTTTTTTTTTTTTTAAACAGTGTGGCTAGAAATTGAGGTGATTTATCACTCCTGATCAAACCTAGCGTTATGGATCATGCATGGAGAGGTGTGAAGAACTGAATTTTGTCATTTTTTACAGTCATGGGCCATGAAATAGTTTCCAAGGGAAGGTTACAGAGTCTGAAAAATGCTGTACCAGATGCTCTCAGGTGGAAAAATGTCTCAGATACTGAGGTAGTGTAAAGAAAGGAGAACATTTACATTTACAGAATTCTGTGTGAATTTCAGTGAAGTGTTTTGCATCAAATGATATTAATCTGCTGGAATCAAGTTTCCTTGGTGTGTTTGTTAGATTTGAAGGAAGTTCTACAAGCCAGTATACTTTGCTGTAGAACAGAATTTTTGGCTGAAGTGAAAGTGGGAATCTCCTTTGATTCCATAGATAATTAAGCACTATTCTGGGAGGATATTTTCTGTCCAGATTCATCTTTACAGTTAAATAAAGAATGCTTCTGGTGGCAGCACTGGAGCTTTGGGCTGGGGCATTGATTAGTGAGTGTGTGGGACAATTATTGTCATTTGTTCTGATGCAGAAACAAGTCTTATGGCCTTTATTCCTTTGAAAATCAGACTTGTAGTGTTTCAGTGTCTCTTAATTCCTGTGAAGCATCCCCAAAAATTGGTATTTCTGAGAGAACAGAACATGGTTCTGCCTGCCATAAATCGCTGAGCTCATTTGTTCAAAGCTAACCTTTCAGATGTTCAGTTTGTTGTCATAATTGTTTCAAGTGCTGGCACTGAACTGTCCCCAGGCCATTTAATAACTCCCAACTACATAAAAACCTGTGCTAGGGACAGCTGCAATCTCTGAGGAAATGGAACAGTGACAGTGGGCCGAATGTTCAGCTGATCCTCTTCACTCAGCCCCTCTGCACTTTATTTAACAGATTGGAGAAGGATTTGCCCCTCTCTTGCTGTGGTTGCAGAGAGAGCTTTATCTTGCCAAGACATCTGGCAGTTGGTATTGCATCCAAACTTTGGTGTAAGAAACAAATCTCACTTGGTAAAGAAAATCCCCTCCTGGATTCTGCTGTCTGTGTGGCTGTTCTCTGGCTGAAGAGATTTTAAGTGCGTAACAGTTAATCTAAATTGCCAATTAAATTTGCTTCTTGGCTAATTTTTGTAGATGTTTTAGATCCAGTGTTGCTGGTAACCTAATTTCATGAGTCAATTAAGATTCATCCTTGCTGAAGCTTTCATTCAGAGATGAAACACTGCAGTTTGATGTTTTCAGGAGATGTGTGTGAATTAAACACACATGAATATTTATCTTCTAGTTCAAGTTATTTATTTCTATCCCTTGAAGTACTACAGCTATGTTTTATTTCAGCTGGCAACTTAAGAGCGGATGGGATTGGCTCTTATTCTGCCAGTAATGTTATAGACTGGGGGATTTTATGGGGTTTTTTTTCTCCATTTCTTATTTTTGATGTTGTTATGAAGGATGTAGATGTTTGATCTTCTGTTGGCTCTTAGGGAATCTCTTTCTAGACAGAAGGTACATCCTGAACCCAGGATGTCACAGAATGGTTTGGGTTGGAAGGGGCCTTAAAGCTCATCTCATTCCTTCTCCTGCTGTGGGCAGGACACCTTCCACTGTCCCAGGCTGCTCCAAGCCCCATCCAGCCTGGCCTGGGACACTTCCAGGGATCCAGGGACAGCCACAGCTGCTGTGGGCACCCTGTGCCAGGGCCTCAGCACCCTCACAGGGAAGAATTTCATTCTAATATATGATGTAAACCTGCCCTCTGTCAGTTTGAAAATTCACATTCCCCCTTGTCATATCAAAGTAATGATTTTTTTTTTTTCATGAGGAAAGTCCTAAGTGACTTTTTTTTCTTTTTTCTTAACTGCTTGCAATTTTTCTCTTTTTGCGTTAAAAATCTTAAACGATTTAAAATTTGCTGTGGAAATGCACACCCAACAAAACCTTGTTAGGCATGTGAAAAAGCTGATGAATGTGCTAGATCATTAATTCTTTGGTGGCACTCTTAATTCCAGGGTTTTGAACTGCTAACACCCTACCTGCTCGTGCTGGTCAACCTCTGTGGTTATTTTAATGATTGCTTATTGATTCTGTACTTGGTTTTACTTAAATGCTCCTGGATTTCACGAGTTGATTCAATATCTGTGTAATGAATAAGATCAAGTGTTCTGTATGTCATGTAGAGCTAGAACATGTGCTTTCAAAGCAAAAAAAAAAAAAAAAAAAAAGAAAAATGATTTTTAATTTAGTAGGGTGATGTCAGCAAAGCTTTCCAGAACTGCTGCATGATGAGAAATTTCAGCTTGAGGTCTGGAGGAAGAAGGCACTGCAGCTGTCCGCAGCCAGCTTCAAACCTGAGCTTGCTGAGCCACATTCCAGCCCAGTGAGCCACTCATTGGAAATGCTGGTCTTTCTATAGAAATGTAAATGTTTCTTTAAGGAGGAGTAACTTTTGGTTAACCAGCTGGGTCTTTGTTGACGATAAACCTGGAAGAACAAGTTAGGATGGAGGAACTTGTCTAATTAATTTAGGGTAGTTAGAGGTTTAAACTCCTACAGGGGTACAAGTTTTTGGGGCTCTTTAATTGGTGTACAAGTTCCTAGGACCCAGGATCATGGCTGAAATAAGTTGGTTGTTTTTGTTATTTTTCTCCTGAAAAATGAAATTTGAGAGGGAGCAAGCCTACGAAGTGACAAATTTGAAGGATTACTAATTTACCAAGATAAAGGCTGTGGATTCCCACACGCTGGTTTTGGAGAGCAGCCCTGAAGGTGGAATGTGCATCTCCTCTGAGAGAGATGCTCACATGCACGTCACAGGATGCGTGGAGCAAATTAGGCAGTTTATAAAGTGATTTGCCAAGTCTTGCGCTTTTGTTGTCCTGGTTTTAAAAATAAGTTCAAGTGGGAGGAAATGGTTTAAAATAGGAATTGTGCAGAGTCTGAGACTGGTGTATTTCTGGAAGAGAATTCGTGTACCTTCTACTGCTGGGGCCTGTGACCTTGTAGGGGACACTCTGACTTGCACAGAGCTTTGGAAACAGAGCGTGTTAGTGGCAGCCAGATCACCTGGGACGTGTCTCTGCAGAGTGACAGGTTCAGCTCTGTGCCTGACAGACCACTTTTTGTGACATTATTCACAGCCAGCTGATGGACAGGTCCGCTGCCACTTAGTTCTTCCTTGGTCACAGCCCTGCCTGGGACTGTGGGTGGTGTGAGGAGCTGGTTACACTCCCTGCACCAAGGCTGGGAGGGGTCCCTGGGAGAAGGGAATTTGCTCCTGAGCTCCTCTTGGGACCTGTCCCATGTTTAGGAACAGCCCTTTCTGTTTGTTCCCTCTCCTGTGACAGATGGAGTTCTGGAAGGCAGGAATGTCCAAACAGACTTTGTATTTCTTCTGCACTGTGGGACTGAAAGGTGAGACCATGACAGGATGTTTATTTTTATGAGAGATTTTCCAGGACAGCAGCTGGTCCTGAGCTCTTGAAGGTTTGTCTGACACAGGAGTGTTGCACCCTTGTTTCAATGGCAATTTTGATAAAAGCTGCTAACCACACTTGCTTGTGTGCAGGTGAATTATTCTGGGAAAATCAGGAGGAGGAAATACAGATTACAGATTCTGAATATGAAGCCACCAGGATGTTTTTGTCTTCTGGCATTTCAGCCTAGTTAAATGTAACTTCTGCTGTTGATCTTAGTAAGAGAACAGGATTTAATCCCAGCTTTTTGGCTCATGAAAGCTGAATGCTGTGATCACTGTGTGTTCAGCTACATGCAAATTCATGTTAATCTCTGCTGTATAAAAGAACTCAATGCAAAAGAAGTGATACAAGTGGGAAGTTATTCCTAGTGTAACTCAGCAAAATATATGATTTTTTTTTCCTTTTTAAAATGTTCCTAACACCTTAGGACAGTTTGTGACTGTAACTATTTAAAGCGATTTCAATGAATATTTTGTATATAGTTTACAGGCATATATATGATTGAACTTTCAAATAGCATTGAGCTTCAGGTGTGGTGTGAGGTAGATGTCAGGAGAGCATAGCATAACTCTGCTTTTTCATTTGTCTCTGATTCTGTTCACTTCATTTGTACTTGGTGAGTGTTTTTAGAGGAGAGCTTCGTTGTCTCTGCAGTGAAACTGCACACTGTGGGATGTAGTTCCACTTCACAAGGCCTTTTGTAATGCAATTATTATTGTGCAGGAGAGGGGAGAGGAGAAACTGGCGTTCATCTGTATGACCTTATTTATCCTAAGGCTCTTAATGATATTTGGCAGTTTTGTAAATCATAATTTTTATTACTTAGTGCCTCCTATACAGACTAAACCGAAAAAGGGAAGATGCAAGAGAACATGGAGAAAATAATGTAGTTGTAGTCCTGATCATGAGAGGGCTGTGTCCTGTACATATATAAGTTTTCTTCTGGATATATTGGCAGCTGTTTTGCTAGAAGGATGCAATGCTTGCAGACAATTGAAAACATCAATGTCTTGCATCTTCAAAGATACTTGGAGGGTAGGACTTGTAAATATGATATTGCTGGTGCAGAGATTGCTATAAAATCCTGTAGTAGTAAGGAAGTGGGAGGTTCCTAAGGAAGAGTGGCAAACAGAAATGCCTGTCCTTAAAAGACAAAACACTTCAAGGCAAACAGTAAATTCATTAACTTAGATGAGTCCCATAATGGGCTGGTTTAGCTCCTCCCTCTGAGGGGACAGTTAGAAGAACTGTGTGTATGTAAGACATTCAAACAGCTTTTGTTGTGGGCAGTGAGGGGAAAAGGACTTGAAACACAGTCTGGTTTTTGCAGAGAAAAAGAAGGAATTGGCTACAAACGTGGTAAACTCCTCTCCTAGGAGCAGAGTGCACTTCTGGCTTTGTTTCTCTTAATTGGAATGGAATTGTGCAAGTTATAATTACTCTGGAGAAACTACTGTCACAAAAGCAGTGGAATCTTCAGGATCAGAAAAAATTGACTCTGACAGATTGAGGTTGTTTTGGAGGAGCTATCGATAGCATTGCCATGCTGTCATTTATTGCTGTGGACTTGGCTCATTGTTGCAACCTGGTGAACATTTGTAAGAGTAAAAACAAAACTTTCTCATTCTTTTCCTTAAACTAAAATTGGGTGAGGTAAAAATATTTGCGTTACACCATTGCCAACCATCTGGAAAAAATCTAATTTAGTCTATCCATAAAGTAGAGCTGGAATGCTACATAAATCTGTAAGTTATTTGCAGAGTGCATGGTTCTACTGAGGAAATGTTCGTTGGTTCTTTACATTCCTTCTAGAGGGAAAAATCTTCAAATGTGCATAGCAGTACCCTGACAAAACTTCTCTCAGGGTCACTACCTATTGATTGCATGATGGAGAGTCAGAACCAACATTTTCATGCAATGGTCAGACTTTGAGATAACAAGGTTCTTTCTTGTTTCCAGCTTTCTTGGTTAAGGATGCAGCAAGGCTTTTTTGCTAAGGAGAATTTTTGGTTTACTAGCTAGCTTTTTCTTCTGTCAGTTCTCTGCTCCTTCTAGCTGTACTTGCCTGAAATTTAACTTGCTGTAAATAAGATACATTTTACAGTGATGTATGTGAAGTATTTATACATAGAGAAGTGTGGCACATTAAATCAACTGTTCTTTTGGCAGGTAGTAGTTGTCTTCAAAATTACTGTGGTATCAAAGAAAGCTGTTTACTTACGAATGCAAAAATCCATCTTTTGCCATGGGAAGAAGCAGGAAAATTAGTGTTTGTCAAGTGTGAGTGTTTGTACACAGGAGAAACGTGGAAGCTGCTAATTCTGTTTCCCTGTCTTGTCAAATAGATCATCTAAAGCAGCTGGGTATTTGCAAAAGAAGACCCTGACAGCACACAGCTACTTAATCTCTAAATCAAGTTCAACGATGCATTAGAGAGAGCTGCACTGGCTGCACAGAGATTTCACACTGAAGGATGAACAGTGAAGAAGAGTTTTATGATGCCGTTACGGGTGAGTGCTGAGCACAGTGCCAAGGGGAAGAAAACCCCTATAAATTGCATTGTGTGTGTGGTAAGGGGCTGGTTATATATGGCTGTTAATAATAAATCAAAAGTAAACTTCTGTTGGTAAAACTTGTAGTGCTGTCTTCTGAAAAGTAGAAAAGGAAAATTGTAGCTTGTGCTCAGACTTGGAAATTAGGGGTTTTTTTTTTTGTTAAAGCTTAATGCCAGTTATTATTTCATCGCTATAACAGTCCTTTAGTGGCCAGGTCTTGCTTTCATTTTCTGTGAAAATCAATTTAATAGCAGCTGGAGAAGCAGACCCTTTGAAAGGTGAAATATTTCCTGTGGGTTGTATTTATTGTTATTGTGTTCATTTTTTTTATTTTAATGGAAAACTTATCCTAAGGAATTGAAGCAGAAAATGTTTTTCTAGTCAGAAACAAATTGCTGTAAAAGTGTGTTTTCAAGATAGGGAGCCAAAAGTCTTTGCAATCCTATTTTTTCTGAAAAAGCAAACATGAATCATTTCACACTTGCAGTGTATCAAATAGCACTTTGCTTTCAACTAATAAGGATGAATAGTTATTTATAAGAGCTTTAGATGGCTTTAGTGGTGAAATAAAATGCTTGAAGTATTTTAATAAAGAAAAAGGAAATCCTCTTCAAGATCTCAAACAATTTTAAAGATTTCCACTGAAATGTCTCTTGAGAAATCCTGTCGCAGAGGTGAAATGAGAAATATTGAGTGTACAGTGGTTAATATAAAATCACAGGAACAAGAAGAGAATAACAGTAAGGGTGAAAGCTGAAGGAATGGAAGTAGCATGGCAGATAGAAGTGGGTAAGGTAGACTTAGACATGGTTGGTTGGAAATTCATGTGAGGAGTAAACAGAGGGGGCTGGGTGAAGCAGTGTGACTGACAGCAGGCTGTACAGGACTTGTCACAACTATGTCACAGAGGAGAGAAGGAAATTGGGTTTGCATTCATGCCAGCTGGAGTGATGGGGACTAATGCTCCAAATTCATCTGTAAAATCAAACCATTACACCGTTAAAATCTTGAAAACACAGTGGGTTGTTTCTCTATGTCATTAGTGGTTTTTCAGTTCCAAGAGCTCAGGGTCACTGCCATAAAGGAACTAGATTTTTTTCCACTGAAAAAGATGTGAAAATAAATGTTCCTGTAAACATGAGGCCTGTGTTGCACAGCTTTGATGGTGATGCATTCCTTTGTCCCTTGCTGCAGAACTACACAGCCCTTGGTGTTTGACTCATCTGCATTTAGATGCTCAGGTTTTGTCCTCTTTCCTCCTCTCTTTCCCCTCTGCCTCAAAAGGCTGATTCCCCCTGCAAGTGCTGCAGGTGGTGGTGACTGAGCTGTTGTGCTGTACCTGCAGTCGTGGCTGACTCTGCTCAGAGCTGGGGTGTTGTGTATCACTTTTGTGAGCACTCCTTGTTCCATCCTCATGTTACTCTTCTTCCTCAGGGGGGAATGTGCTGGCAGGAGATAAGTTTATATATGTGTGTGTATATATGTGTTATATGTGTTTCTTTTGTTTGTATTTGTGTATATATATATATATATATGTTATATGTGTTTCTTGGAGTCTGGTACTTGGTTTAAGAGGAGTGCTGAGTTTGCAGTGCTTGGCTTCAGATTTGTTCTTCCTCAGGACTGTGTGTCTTTAAGGACAGGTGCTCAATGCCTTTCTCCAGCTGGGTGTTTTTTGGGGGTGCTGACAGTTGGATGAGTTATTTGCACAGACCTAGGGAAGTCAGACCTAGTTCTTTATAGCTGTGTTCTGGTCATTCAGAAATGTGATGCCAAGAACAGCTGTAAATGGGCCTTTCTGCATTCATGTTCCCTAGCTCCTGATGTCTGCTCCTGTTACACTCTGGATCTTTCACATGGGGTTTTAGTGAATTTTTTAGGTGTTAAAGGGTCCTGGTAGTGCCTGCCTGTCTCTTAGTTTTTAATGGTCTGGACATGTGTAGATGCAGTACTCGTAGGAGATCAAGTCCACAGTCACTGTCCTTTCTGATCCAAGGTTTTTCAGTGCAAGCTTCAGGATCTGAGGTTCCAAATTTTGATTAAAAAGAAAAAAAAGAAATTCGCTTGGCAGGCTCCTTGGTCTGCTTTCCAAGGATGCTCTCCTTGTTTTTAGGTCAGATCAGCAGAAGGGCAGAAGCTGCCTTCAGATGTGCTTAGTCTGCTCAAAGTCTAGGATTGGGATGTGGCTGCCAGGAACAAGCACGTTTTCCAGCTGTGTTTTAGTGTTGAGATGAAAACAGTGCACCATACTTTTCTCTTGCTCCTGCTGAGTCCTGGGCCTGGTTTCCCCAGAAGGAGCTGCAATGTGTTCCCAAAGTTCACTGATTTTAGGAATTGGATACTGGTGTCCTGTAGGGAGTAAACTAGGTTAGCTCAGGTAGTTTCCTGCCTCCTTTAAGGTTGTATAGACTCACTCCTTGAGGAAATTACAGCTTTTCCATAGTTATTAATTAATGACATCCACTTGTAGAATACGAATCTCTCCTAAGGAGACTCCTGATTTTTGTAGTCCTGGATTTAACTCCTTGGCTGAGAAGTTTCCTGCCTCTGCCACTGTCCCCATCTCATCCAAAGGACATGCTCATGGGAGGGAATTGTGTGCTGTGTGGTTGGGAATCATCCTCCTGGCACATGGTTTGTCCCTGACTGGATGATGATGGCACTCGTGGAAGTGCAGCATGGACTGGGGTATCGATGAATCAAGTTGGTGACAGAGTTTCTTTCCATGGGGAGAAGTTTCTTTGCAGTCAGAGGTTATTAGCATTGCTGACACTTGCCAGCCTTACCTCATGAATGAGTACTCCCCTAGAGAATCCCTTGGGAATGTTACCTGTGATCTCACTCTAATTCCACAGCTGTCAAGAACCTGCTTTTTCTCAAAATCCAGTGGCTGCCTTCTCTGAGGCTGGATCAGGATAAAGATGGTCAATCCTTAGATGAATTTCAGATTCTTTGAATTTTTCTGTGAGACAAGGAGCATATGGCTTTGATCTGTGTCACCTTGGGTGTGTTAATGTCATCACAGACTTTGTGAAGACTGTGTGCCATCAGGGATCTCTTTTAGATCTGTGTCTTTCATTGATATTGTTAAGTATCCCTTTGACAAAGTCTTTTGTGAAGGTGTTTTCCCAAAGCAGGAAAATGCCTGGCTGTTTACCAGAGTAATTTATTTTTGAGAACATGGATTTTAGTTTAATTTTGCTTTTTTAAATACTAGCCTGCAGTTCCATGGCAATGTGTTCTGTGCCCGTGAGGCTCAGCTGGTTCTTCCAGCAAGGTGTATTTGTGAGGATGTTGTTCTCTCTTGCTTTCACGTGGGGAGGAGGAAGGGAGGTTATCTGCCAAACTGAGATATTTTCATTCTGTCTGGATCAGACTGAATGATAGAATCAGTGGCTGTGTTAGTGCTGCAGATGTTGTGAAAGGCCAACCTGTCTCCATCAGCTACAGCTTCTGACAATGAACTTATTTTGGAAAGTGCAGAATGGTTAATTTAAACAATTAAACAATACCTCTTGCTTCACTTGCTGTCTACACTTCCAGCACGTTTATCCTATTCCTTGTGCCTTTTTCAGGTCTGAAGGCTCTCAGTACCAAGGTGTTTTGTTCCCTTTCTGCCTTGGCTGACAAGGCTTAGTTAGTACTCAGGGAAGTTGGTGACTGTCCCAAGGGGAGGTCTCGTGTCTCTGTCCATGACTCAGAACCAGGGCCTCTGCTGCCTTGGCTCATGTGCAGCACACTCTGAGTGGACTTGTTTCATTTGCAGGATGTGGAAGAGGAAGGCTAAGAGAACTAAAGCTACTGGCAAGTCACTTTTCTTTAAACTCTTGAAATATATTTATATTGGCACTCAACTGAAGTATTTTACTTTGAAAGTTTAAGATTTTTTTAAAAAGTTTGGTTTTGTTTTTGTTTTTTTAAGCTTTTGTTTCATTCTTAACACATGTAAGTGGCACTTCTGATTAAGCTAATTGTTGACGTGGCGTTTCTGTCTCTGGTCACCTATCCTTCTTTATAATCTCTATTTTTATCCTCACTCCCAGTGGCTTTTCAGTATGAAAACTGCCCTGTAAGTAACTCTTACCTACTCAGTTTCTCAAGTTCAAAGCTTTATTGGCAGCTGGTGTAAGGCTCTTTTTGGAACTTGGAAAAACTACAATAAATCATTTCTGTAAACTGTTTTTTTTTCCCAGATCTACTTCCTCTGCATAAGACAGTGTCTGGATAATTCTTTAATAGAACTATAACACCTAGAATGTCATTGAGAAGCATCTTCTAAAACTTCCTCAGGGGGCTTGTAGTGGATAACTCATGTGATGCTAAGGTGGAAAGTGTAGTTGAAAGTCTGTGATTATCTGGCTATGAACCACAGTGGTTTTGTTTTTGTTTTTTGGTTTGTTTTTTTTTTTTTTTAAAGTAATTAGGTGGAAGTGCAGTCTAATAAAAGCAAACTTACCCTTCTGATGTACTTCCTTTTCTGGAGCAGGGATTTAATTTTTGTTGTTTGTCTGCAAGACAGTCATTTGAATTGGCCTTTATTTACTTACCAATGACATATTGTCCATAAATAATATATATACTTGAATCTAAATTCCTGTTGTGCTTTACAGGAACAGGACAAAACAATTCTGAATCATAGGAAACAGAAACACTAATGTGGATAACACAATGACCATTTGATAGGATTTGCAGGGTTTTAGGTGCAATGTAAAGACTGAAATTAGAGTAACATTTTTTAGAACTATTCCCCTATAAGCCAGTGGACTGTTCTATTGTGAAGCTTTAGTTTTACATTTAGGTGTGTTAATCTCATTCAAGTCATGCTGTTCCTTGTGTCATGTGAGTTTTTTGGGTGAGGGTATTGTACCAAAAACTTACAGTTAAGCTAATAAGCTATTCTGCTGCTTGTACTGTAACAGCTTCCAAAAAAAGCTAATATATGGTTAAAAATACTATTTTAAAATCAGAACTATTTCGTTGTGAGTTGAAGGTTTTTTAAGAAGGTGTTTCAGGGTACTCCTCATTTTAATGACCTGAATCTATATGAGACTGTCGTGCTTTCCAGCTGAGCACTGAGTGCCAAGGTGTGGTTATTGCTCTGTAATTGCATTCTTGTGACATCAAAACGTAGGAGCCAGGGCAAGACCTGACATCACCCATTACTCCTGCTGTTTACCAAATAAGATCATATCACTGGGACTTCCTGCTGCAGTTCTGAATGTTATTGCCATGGTCTTGATCCCTGAAAAAAGCAGAGCTTTTTGTTTCTGGAATGTGTGCCTTGCATGAATTGCTCTAATACAGCAAAAGCAGCCATTGGAGAGGTTAAAATAAAGTTGAAGTACTGCTTTGTGAAAGAGTTAATGGCAGAGGATCATGGCATTTTAGTCTATTTAAAATGGAAATAATCTTCGTCACAACTGATTTCTTTCCTCCATATGGGTATTTACAGTCTTTGTAATATTTCAGAATCTTTCTGTACCCACAGCTGCACTCTGGGACAGGCCATAGCTGAGTGTGATGGGAACTCAGTACAAAGACAAGGGGCTGCCCAGGTTGTGACAAATGGAATGAAAAGAATGCAAAAATTATGTTATGCATTCCTTAAAACCATGGCAAAAATTGTATGCCAGCAAATACCCACGTTTAATGTTGCTTTTTGATTCTGACTCTTAACTTGGAAGCTGGAAACTACTTTCTTGAGGAAGAATTGACCCCTTTGGCACTCAGAAAGGACTTAATGATCTTATAATTAATTTCTGCAAAAATGTTCCTTTATTATACTGATTGATCAGCAGTGTTTTCTGTTTTAGTGCCGTGGCATTTGTGAAGGATTGTATTAATTGATGATTTTAGGGTGCTCTGTGGTGATGCTCTTGTGGTTTACAAGTGGTTTGTTTCTGCAGTCAGTCTGGGTACCAGCACTGAGGGGAGGCCTCTTGCTGTTGACTGAGACCAAGGGCATGTGTAGAGGTGCATGAAATGCTTTTAAAATCTCAAAGACATATGCAAAAACTGTCATTATTTATATTACTATGTATGTAATTTATGTGACTAAAAATCTATATCATTAGACTGGAGTCTTGGATTGTTGGTTTAGTCCAACTTTTACTTAGGGCTGCTTGTTAACACAAGTTTGTGTTCTACAGAATCCTTCTGGTTTAACATTTTTGGGATTAAAGTTGTTCCAAGCACCTTGCTGGGGTTTGGTTACAAAGGTGTTCGCAGTAGCTCTCGACCAAGTGGATGGATTTGGGACGTAGGAAATGCAGCCACCTCCTGCAGGTCAGGCTGTGGGTCACTTGTAGAGCTCAGGAAATGATTCATCCTGGTGTCCACATATTCCTGCTGCATCCATTAGGGAACTGTTAGATGGTTTGTATGTATGGGTGGCAAAAAGAAGTTCAATATCCTACATTTCCGTGGTTCCAGTTGTCTGAGTGTTTGCTCCTGCATTGTGAAATGGCTGTTTTCTCTTTTTTTTTTTTTTTTTTTTTTCCTTTTTCTCCTTTCCTATTAGCAGTGTAAGTTTAATTTATTTGAGGTCTTTGAGGAAAACTACATAACAGAAACAAATTACTGTAATTACACTGCAGCTCTGAAAAGGAGACAATGCAGCTAATCTGATTAGAAGCTACTCGAGAGCTTTTGAGATTCTAAATTAGTTTTATATTCAGCAGTGTGAAAAATGATAATTCTTCATTCTAATGCCATAGTTTGCTCATAATACTCCTGGAAATTAAGTCACTTAATAAGGGTTTTCACTCTGATACTCTTTAAAATAAACTAACTTAGACTAAGTGTACTTGAGGTGTGAGACTTGCAAAATGTGAGTGGCACTCTGTGGCATGGTGAGGTTCCTAAGAAAACTGTTCCCTCTTGATTTTTGTACAGGCTTTGATTCTGACAATTCTTCAGGAGAGTTTTCAGAAGCCAATCATAAGGTTCCAGAGATGCTTGATCTAGATCCACACCAAAGTAGGACTGGAAAGCATAATGGAGAGACAGAGATCCAAGAAAATGGGATTAAGAGACACAGGTAAACACATAAAGCTGCATGGGAGATGGGAGGTGAGCCTGTGCTGGCTCATACCTTTTGGGGCATTGCTGTTCTCATGGGAGAGGGTAATTCTTTTTTTTTTTTTCTATTACAGGACATCATTACCTGCCCCAATGTTTTCTAGAAGTGATTTTAGTGTGTGGAGCATATTAAAAAAATGTATTGGACTGGTAAGTTAGCTTGGATGAAGCATCTGTGTTAGGTCTCCTAATCTCAGTTGATTAATTTTATTCCTTAAACATCAAGACACTGAATAACACTTAGTGCATTTTCCTTTTTTTTTTTTTTTTTCTCACTAGGAAACAATTTTAAACTGCAACTCCCAAAATCTCAGCATTTCTTTATTAACAGTACTATTTCTATATCTTCTTTAGCTGTTAGAGCATGTGGATTGGCATTTCTGAAGCTCTCCTTTAAGAACCTAGACTAAAGCCATTAAAATATAGTCAGATATGTTTGATTGACACAATGCTTTCTTACCTGCTTTTTCTTAATTCTTTATTTAGCAAAATGCAATTTAGGACTTTATTTTATTAATTTGTGTCATCTGGGAGATACAGTTGTTCTCTCAAAACTTGTTTTGGTGGGATGGGTGACTATCTACTCAAACCTTTTGCTTGGACTAAATCAGTTAAAGTTAGTTAAGGTAAACATTTTTCTTCCCTTGCCTGTGCCAAGGTGAGGAAAATGCTTCATTAACTTCATCTGGTGGCATTCTGCTTTCTGCTAAATTTTAAGCACTTACATAAATGCTTTGATGCTCAGTCCTGAGTGTAACTTTGTAATTAAACAGCCAAATTTGCTTGGGTGTAGTAAAAGACCTGGGGAGTTGGAAATCTGTCTGAACTTCATGTCTGTCTTGTATCCACATGGGAAACTAGAAACGGTCTGATTCAAATAAAAGGTTGCTTAAGAAAGCCACTGAAATCTGTTAGAGCAATTCAAGGACTATTCTTTATGTAACTGTTCCTTTCAAAAAATAATTTGTGGTTGCTGCAGTACAGTAGATAGATTTTATGCAAATAAGCATGTGAGGTTTTCCAAGGAGTGTGTGGCACTTCAGTATCAGCATGGAGCTGGTTGGCACATTATTGCTGCTACCTAGGGAAATTTTAACCTCTTCTGCTTTACACAGAGCACAGCAGAGAAGGTAACATTCTCTGTGAATTTATTAGGTTAGCTGGATTAATGTTTTAAGCTGTTATTTCAAATTGCAAGTAGGCTTCTGCAGTGCTTCCAGCCCCTTTCACCTGTAGCACTCGGAGGTCTGCTTCAGGCTTGCCAAATACCCTTTGAGGAATACTATAAATAAACTCACCCACAACTTATTTTCAAAATTCTTGTTGTTGCCAGTTGTTAACACAGTGTTGTGTCTAAGAAGTAAACCTGCCCTTTGGTTATTTATGTAGGAGCTGTCCAAGATTACAATGCCCATTGTCTTCAACGAGCCCTTGAGTTTCCTTCAAAGGATAACAGAATATATGGAGCATATATACCTCATCAACAAGGCTTGTAGCCATGCAGATCCCTTGGAAAGGATGCAGGTAAGAACCCCCACCACCTTCTGGGTAACTCACAAGAAGTTTTTTTCTCCCAGTCTTTGATTTTAAGACAATTTCTCACGAGTGTATTTTTTTCTCAGGGGCTACTATAAGAATGTCCAATTTGTCTGTCTAGATGAGTTTCTTCTTTCATAGTGGCTGTGTCAAATATTTGTGACTCTTTGACCCTCCGTGCTGTGCACAGAGTTTGAAAGGAAAGTGCCACAACTGACCATGCCCAAGGATCTCAGCTCATTTCTGTAACTGTGACTCTTTATGTGGTTTTATGTGTTGTGAGGAGGAAATCTTGGCTTTATGTCACTCTAAATTTGTTGAGTGGCTTCATGATTTTGAAGTTCCTGGATGAAAAATTGTTGTGACAGAGACAAATTTACCACTCTTTTCTCCTCCAAATCTGGTCCTTATTGGGAATAGGGTGTAGCACCTGGCTGGTCTCACATATTCAACCAAGGAAGTGAATATGGTGACACCTGTGTGCATCAGGTCATGCTGGTGTTGCTCACAGCTCAGGTTTTACTTAAGTGAAACTGGAGTGTTTATCTTGGATCCTGTGTTTGTACGGTCCATATCTCAATTTCCCAGCCTGCAGGAGCTCCTCAGTGTCACCTGGACCTGCTGGCCTGGTTCAAGAAGTCTCATCTGTGCTAGAAATAATTCTTACCTGGCACTAGGAAAGTGAGACTGTTCCCAATGAGCTGAGGGTGGGGGGCAGTCAAATTGGGAGGGAAAATAGATTTAAAAAACCAGGCTGGTCTTCTAGAAGTAGGTGAGGCACAGTGTAATCTGGCAGAATATACCACAGACAATAATTCCTGTTGGAAATGAGATTCTTAGTAAGTGCTTATATTTCCTCACTTCTATGTCATTACAAATGTTTTTGCCTTAAGCAATATAAAGCAATTCCTTCTTGGAATAATAAATACTGTACTGTGCAACAATTGAAGTACATTAAACTTAAGAGTTTTAATGCACTATTCTCATAACAATGTGTTCTTAATTTGCTTACAGGCTGTGGCTGCTTTTGCAGTTTCTGCTGTAGCTTCTCAGTGGGAGAGAACTGGCAAACCATTTAACCCACTGTTAGGAGAAACCTATGAATTAACCAGGTAGTATTTATTTTAAATTGGGAACTTGGGCTGTGTGTGTTCTTGAATTGACAGACTCTCACACTGGTTTGGTTGTAGTTAAATACCACTAAAGTATATTTCTGAGTATAGCTAAAATTTTTTTTCCTCAAACTACCTCAGAATTTCTGAGAAGTTGTTATAAAAGCTAATAAATTTATTTTTAAATTTAGCAGAGTATTCTTGGAATTATTTAGAGAATAATTGGCTCATGTTCTTCTACCAAAGACATTTCCTGTGCAGACACTCTTATTTAATTTAAATATTGTTTTGTTGATCGTGCAGATAGAGAAATTAGTCTGAAGGACTTGGAGCTTCCTCAGATAAATGGATGGTATGTCTGCAGTAGAGTAAAGACTTTTCAGTCAGACCTTTCCATGTTCCCCAAAGGGTTTCTGTATTTTCATGAGTTATTTCAATGAAACTTCTTCAGATGCCTTTCTGGGTAGAAATCTCGTTTGGGGTATAAAAAGAAAGCGTTCAGTGTAGAAATTCTTTCATTTCATCAATTGTAAATGTGTCACAGAACTAGAAGAGTCTCACCTTCAGTTTAATCTAAAAATACTTCCCATTTTTTTAAAGTACCAACTCTTTTCTCTTGCAGTATTAAAAATATACTTACTGTTTAATGCTCTTTTTTTTTTGTTGCCAGGGAGGACTTAGGATTTAGGTTTATATCTGAACAAGTCAGCCACCACCCACCTATTAGTGCATTTTATTCTGAAGGCCTCAATAAGGACTTCATATTTCATGGATCAATCTATCCCAAACTAAAATTCTGGGGGAAGAGTATAGAAGCAGAGCCTCGGGGAACAATTACTTTGGAGCTTCTGAAGTGAGTATGAGAAGTAAATAACTTTATTTATTGTAATGACCCTGTTGGCTTTTCAGAGGTGATCATCTAAAAATCCCTTGCTGAAGAGGTTGTAAGAATGGATTTACAAGTTAATTTTAACTTAATTTCAGACCTGTTTTTCTAATTTATGTTATGCTTCCAAAGCTGTAGCAATTTGACATGGTTTTTCCACCATGGAAACCAGTTTCTTACAAATTGGTTGCTACTGCAAGCTAGCTCTGTGAAGGCAAGTAAAATTTAAGTATAGAAATAAAATTCTATTACTGGGCTGTTGATGCTCATCTCGGTTTTCAGTATTGCTGTTGATTTTGGTGGTTTGTGTGGAAAGAGCTGCATCTCACAATAACTGTTCTGTGTGGTAAGGGAACAGGAGGAACTTGTCAGGATTGCCACTTTCAGAGAAGGATCAGCTTCCTACTAAAATCAAGAATGCCTCTCCAGATTGCTCCCAGGCTTGTCTCATAAATTACGTGGTGTCCCACGAGTTGTTTTGTGCCCTGGTGGCACAAAGACTCTGGAGCTTTCTCAGGTGGGACATGAAGATGCACTAGAACAGTTGGAAATAAAATATTCTGCATTTGGTACTTCTATAAAAGCATTTCTGAGGCCTTAAGTCTGAGGTAGTTTTGAAATGTTGACTTAAGAAAGTTCTGGACATTTGGTTTCAATAAAAAATCAACTTGCCTCCCCTAGCAAGCATTGACTTTTCCTGTACTTTCTTTTGGAAGTAGTTTAATTTTTCAGCTGTTGGCATCTTAATATTCCATAAAAGTATGAACTGGTCTGGGAGTTAAACAGTGATGGAAATAAAGGAAATTTCTTCTGAATGTAGAAGGAACTGTGACTGTTAGTGCAGAATGCAGGTGTTACCCAAATAATGTTTGTTCCTTGAGAGCCTTTTTGTAGAAGACTATTAAAATTCTTGCTGAGCCTAATCAAGGCTGAGTTTTAAACTGGAATATAAACAGTTAAAGCATTTATTTAAAATAATTGCTCCAAGTTAGCAGCAGAAGTTGAAATCAAATTTTGAGCCTCTCAGTGTTGTGATTCAGACCATTCTGTTGCTTTGAGGAGTCTGAGAACTGCTCAAGGCTTGGGGGAACAAGGAGCTGTTTGGGAAGCAAAGCTGTGAGTCAGTATTAAATTGTGCCTTTATGTTAACCAGGACTTTTTTTTCAGAGCATTAGAAGACACTTTTCCCTCACATCTCCAGCACAAAATGTGCTTCAATTCATGAGCCCTAACCATAAATGTCTTGTGTTGTGTTTTGGTTTATGCTTTAAAGTTTTTGGTGTCAGAATAGTTCAGGAATAAAAATATATTTAAAAGCTGGGGGATGAATTTGAGGGGTTCTGGTATTTTTTCCCCCAGTTGAAGAGCAGTCATTGTTCTAAAGACTCCTTGAAGAAAAGGAGCTGTGAGAAATAGTGAGACTTCAATGATCTGTTATTTCTCTGGAAAGTGACAGATGGCTTGGAAACATTACATTGGAGTGTTCTCTCCATTCTCACTGGAAGTACAAGGCACTTTTCACAGAGGACACTGCTTTTTCTGCATTTTTTGTTAAAACAGAGTTTGCAAGCTTTTCTAAGATGGATTGATTGCCTACCAGGTAACTTCACTATTTCCATTACCAGCATGAAAAGATGAGTGTGAATAGGTGGTTTTGACTCTGCTAGTGACAATAGAAGTCCTATTGTTTAACTTTTTGATCATTTATAGAATAATGGCTTTTAATGGTATAGAATCTGTAGACTCACCGTAAAAGCTTTCCACAGAAAAAAACCAAAAATAAAACCAAGTGGAAAATCAATTCTAGGATTTTTTTCTTCTTCTCAGTAATCTTTGGGGAAAGGATGGAATTGAGTAGTGAACTGAATTTTAAAATGTCATGTTTGTGGAGCTTGCAGTAGTGCTGTTGTGTCCCACTGGTGTTAACCAACCAACTAAAAAAAAAAAAACCAAAAACCACTCACATCCCCAAAATTACCTTCAGTGGCACTGGAACAGGCCTCAAATACTGATGAGAGACCTTGTGGCATGTTTATGGAAATCACTTCTGCAATTTACTGCTGCTGCAGCAATTATATAGAAGGCACTGTTAGCCATTAGTTTGTTAGTTTGGATCTCCTGCAAATACTATGTTTTATCACTTAAAACTTTAAAAATGCAAATGAAAAAGATGGATTCCTGCACTGCTCTTCATGTTGGACTGAAATTTGTAATCCGAAGCACAGCAACTGTAAAACTTAAGTGAGAAAGGAGAAGAATAAGGACAATATCACTTTATTAAGTTGCACTAATGTTTGGATACAGCACATTGTTGGCTTGTAAAGTCAACTCTGTTTCTCTTCTGTTTTAAAGCTAAGTGCTGGCTGTTCAGAGGAGTGCTAAATATTTTGCCCTGCCATGAACAGAATTGAAAACAGGCTTCCATCTCAAGCTCAAGCAAATTATTTCTTTCTCTTGTCTCCTTGACAGGCACAATGAAGCTTACACATGGACAAATCCAACCTGTTGTGTACATAATGTAATTATTGGGAAACTGTGGTTAGAACAGTATGGAGTGGTAGAAATTGTAAATCACAGGTAATGCTGATCGTGAACCCAGGGGCTGTAGGGATTGTTGTGGTCATCTGTGTTACAGAGCAGGTTTTGATTTTTGTCAGACACATGGGAGGCTTTGTTTTGTAGCTCTAAAGTATTTTTGGGGTTTTTTGTCTTTTTGTGGGGTTGTGTTTTTTTTGTTTTTTTTTTCTCCTGATAAATGCAAGCTTACCCTAGGCCTGGGCTTACTATCATAATATTATTAATGAAAAGGCACAAAGCCAGATGGCCTATGGAGAGCAAAGGTTTTACATTTGTGAGTTACCCATCCAAATCCAGCCCTGTTTTCAAAGAACAGAAATTCAATTTAACTCCAGAACCATTAAATGCAATAATTGTCAGAGGCAGGTTGGACCTCCATGGTGTTGATTGTGATTTGTCACTATTTTTAGTTTAAATAATGGAGAATGTCTTAAATTAAGGGCGCAGTACAGAAAAATGACTGCAGAGTTGGGAAATGTGAATTTAGAGAGCCTTGTCTGCTCTGCCAACTGCCTGTATCAAAGCTTTTTACTTATATAAAATAAATTACCTTCTAAATGATGAGGGAGGGATTTTTGTGAGAAGTATTAATCCTGCACACGTTACTCTGTCAATAAATGAGAGCTTCAATCCAACAAGCTGCTGTTTGATACTTCCCATAGCATCAAATCTGTAATCCTGTCTCCTGTACTTGCACAAAATTTCTTGGTTCTGTAGAATTTTGAAATCTGTGTGCCATTTTTAATGCTCTGGTCAGATAATAAACTGTAGCTAAATAAAAATTATGTATACTATATATATATATAAAATTAACCACCAGGTATATATAAAAAGCTAAATAAGGGAAAATAAATTTTCTTCTGTATTTAGGGGCTTGCTTCTCTAAGCATGTACTTATTTCCTCCACAGTACTGGAGATAAATGTGTCCTTAATTTTAAACCATGTGGACTGTTTGGGAAAGAGCTTCACAGAGTAGAGGGATACATCCAGGACAAGCAGTAAGTGATAAAAGCCTCTTGGTCCCTCTGTTTCTGAGCACTGGGGCATTTATTTTGCTGGCATAGTGACCACAATGATGTGACTTTAAAGTTGCTAGAAATGTAGTTTGTAACCCATTTTTGTTCTCTGTGTCAGTATTAAACCCCCTGATTCCAGGATGATAATTTTTAAGCATTATTAAAAAAACCTGTCCAGTCCAGCTTTTGGAAATAAAGGGAAAATGCAGAGTAGTTGCAATGGATTTACTATTGTACAGTCATATTTCCAGTCTTCAATTTAAAATAATGCAAATGTGGTTGTTAGAAGTTTTTAATTAACCCAAACCTGTTCTGTGACTCTGATTCTCTGTATTATAATTGGCTTTGATGTACCCACATGTATTTAACAGTTGCAAAAGCATGTGACTGTCATGAGGATCTGTTCTGGAGGGCTGGAATGAGCTGAAACCTTTACTTTGCCTATCAAACATCTGTGTTTTCTAAGAATCACACATTCTGTGATTCTGTGAAATCTGCAAATAGAAACATAAAATGCAGCCAAGTAGGAAGCTGAGTATTTAATATAGATCAGAATCTGCAAGGCTTGGCTTAGCAGGCTCAATCAGAAGAAAGCTCAATGTCCTTTGCCTTCTCTGCAGCAGGAAGAAGCTGTGTGTGATCTATGGCAAGTGGACAGAATGTTTGTGGTGCACTGATCCCACCACATATGAGACCTACAAAAAGAGTGAGAAGAGAGGCGGTGAGCAGAAGAAGAAGTCGGTAAGGTGAAGGATTCTTTAGGGAGAAAAGATTCTGAAAAGTCAGAAGCACATTTTTTAGGTTAATGAAGGGTTAAAACTGTCATTTGATAGGGGTTGGATGGGGCAGTGAGAAGGCACTTGGCACTTTGAGCTTTGCAGGCTGTAGTGTGAGCTGCTGGCATGGAAGGGAGCTCATAGGAATGGTGTCTGCTGGAGATCTGTCAAAGAGAAATCATCAAATATCAACTCCCAAGATGATGTTGTCCAGTCCTTGAATGAGGAAGGTGGCTCTACTGCCAACTCCAGCAGTGAAAATACTACGATTTGGGCAGTAAAAAGAATAATTTTGTTTAAGTCAGAATCACTTTTTGGTGATGCAGATTTTCAGAACTTAGGATGTAGAAAATCTTTACAAGAAAGAGGTCTGGAAACATGCAGGGTTTTACTTCATGTGTAAGCAGTGTCAGTAAGTTGCTGCCAAAACCTCAGTGTCACATGGAAAATAGGAAATACTGTGTGGTATAGCAGAGGACTCTGGGTTTCCTTATATCAACAGTCACTGAAAATGAAAAGTTAAACAGAAGCGAATCATTCTTGATGTTAAGAGGCCCAAACTTTAAAAGTATTTACATCAGAAGAATCTAGAGCAACAACAGGCCTTGCTTTTGGCTCTGGATTCCATCATGGTACAGGCTTATATTTTGACTCTTTTTTAAAAAAAATAATAAGGTTCTGTTCATCTTAAGAAAATCAACTCTTTCTTTCCTTCCTTCCTTCCTGTTGAGACTATATTTAGATGGGGAACTGTCTAACAGTAAACCAGATGTTGACATGGAAAGTAGCCTAGAAGTGTCTTTTTAAATAATGAATACTCAAATCAAATGATTGAAATTAGACTCTTAACCATACGGAGCTGTTTTCTAGTGTATAAAACAGGCCCTGTTTAACCTAGTAGGATATCTTTGATTGAAACAAATAAGCCATGTCAGAGAGGGCAGAAAGAAAACAGAAGAGGGGTGGGAGTGAGGAAAACTGCTACTGTCACTCCAGGATGTTATTGCATCAAACTTCCCTTCTGGTTGTGGTGGTTTTAAATGGGTTCTCATGGTGAAAGCCTCTTAAAATTCCACAATGCTGCTTGTCTGTGTCCTGCAGCAGTCAGATTCTCTCAGATTCTGAGAGCAGCCTCCTGAACCATTGGGAGTTTTGTATGTGCAGCACAGCAGTGCAGCTGGTAACAAAGGAACTTTGAAGGAAAGTCACTGTATTCATAAAGTTAAGGGGACAGTCTTCACAGTGAGAAAACTGGCAGTGATAATTGGGATTGGAGTCTGGATCAGACTGAAATGAGGGCCTGTCTTTTTTTAAGCACACATCTGAATGTTTTGCAAAGGATGAAGCAATATCCAAAAACAGGTGTGCCCTATTTATGACTTAAGAACTAACTTGGGAACTGGTTTAAATTTCAGTCTTGGCTCATTTGCACCTGAAGAAATAGTGGTCATGTGAGGTGAACTTAAGCTATGGCATAGGATCTAAGGGAAGCTGGAGAAAACACTTCTGAAAGGCATTAATTTACTATTATTGCTATTACTGATATGATATTCAAGTTTTATTTAAGTGTTGGGAGACTATTCAGGGATTATCAGGAGCAAGACATGATAAAAATGAGAGGGACTGTATACAGAGTGAGGAAAAGCAAACAGGAGGGATGAGGCAGAAGTACAGGAGTGTTCAGTATCTCAAATGTGAACAGATCCTTCAGAATCCTACATGAAACCATCCAATGTTCCTTTGTTCCTCTGCCAAATGTTATCTCTGTTTCAGAGTGAAGAAGATATTAAATCTGAAAATGATGAGGCTGATGATATGCCAGAGGTACAAGACACGGTGCAGTTCATACCAGGCAGTAAATTGCTTTGGAGAATAAACTGTAGGCCACCAAACTCCTCACAGGTAACTGCTCCAATTAGCCTGGGCCTTGCTCTTGCTGCTGACTTATCCAGGGGAACATGAGTGATGGTCTAGGGAGCCTTGTTGCAGTGCCACTCCTTGGCATAGGACCAGGCTCTGGCAGTTTTTGCTGCACTGAAATTATGCTCCAGCAAGCTCTGCTTCAGTCCTGTGCTGAAAGCAGCCCTGCTGTGCCTGAACTGGCACAAGGAATGCATGCCCTGAGTGCAGCTGGGAATCTGGGGACTTAGGTTAACCTGTCTGGGGGATCTTTGCACTGAGAGTGGCTAAAATATGGATCCATACTCCCTTCTGCTGGCCCTGCTGTTCCAAGACAAGCTGCCACAGGGGGCAGTAACTGGGCAGCTGGTTATTAATTTCTACAGTTTCAACAAGACCTTTAGGTCTTTTTTGGTGTGGGTGGTTTTGTTTTGTTTTGTTTTTTCCTAAAAATCATGATGTTAAATATGAGTATTGTAGAAAATCTGTCTTAATCCTCACAAGCAAAGACTGCTTAAGAAATGAAAGCTATCCCCATCTGCCTTTCTTGTTCCTCCCCTCCAACAAAAAAATCCAGCTGGTGTTGTATGAACCTAACCTTGCCTTCAGGGCAGGCAGTAGAGGTTTGACTCAGCAATTCCTCTTGGAAGTTTTGTTCTATCCATTCATTGTAGGGAACCCAGCACCGCTTTGCTGGAATAACTTGTGTTTTCTCTTTAATTTGCTTTTTCAGATGTACAATTTCACCAGTTTTGCTGTGAGCCTCAATGAGCTGGAAAAGGGCATGGAAGGGATTCTGGCTCCCACGGACTGCCGGCTACGTCCGGATATCAGGAACATGGAGAACGGGAACATGGGTATGTGTTTGCTGCAGGAAATACTGCCCATGAGTAAGTTTTGGGAGGGATGACTGAAGGGAGGTCAGTGCAGAAAACAGCCTTCAGTTTCTCATTCCCAGAGAAGCCTTAACTCTTCTTCATCTGTGCACTGAACATGCTTTTGAACAGTGTATGATGTCTGTTTTCTCCCAGGAAAGCCTGGGAGAGCAGATGCATCCCAGGTGGATCCCAGGGCTGCTATCCTGTGTTGTGATGTATTTGCATGTCTGTTAGCTTGGGAGGAGCTGCAGATGTGCTCCACTTGCTCTGGAGTTTGTCTGGAGAGACATGTGGTAAGCAGACGTGCTCTGCTGCTCTGGTGTTTGTCAGAGGAAACACACGGCCAAATAGTGAAAAAAATCACTCTCTCTCTTATGCCTAATCCAAGTTCTTCCCTGCTGTCTCAGTGCAGCGTTTGAGAGAGAAAACACCAACATTTCAGTTTCAGCTGTTTGTAGCAGCAACTTTTCTGAAACGGTTTTTAGTTTTTTTGTTACTAAAGACTGCGTACAGCAAATGTTTTCTCATGCTTAAATGAATTCTATTTAATTTCTCTGGTCTTTCCTGTGTTTTCTGCATTTTTGCTCCTTTTTTGCTGAATTACCAATTTCTTTTGAAACATTGGCTAGATGTGGCAAGCAAAGAGAAGGAGAGACTAGAAGAGAAACAAAGAGCTGCTCGCAAGGAGCGTGCGAAAGACGAGGTGGAGTGGCACACACGGTAAGGGGCAGGGAAGGAGGAATTGGTTTAAGCTTGGAATAGTTGGGTACACTGCTTGAATTGTTTTTATTCAGGATAGCACATGTCTGATTGCTTCTATGACAGCACAATTTGTAGTGTCACTTAAAGCATTGCTGGGTCAACAATTAAGTATGTAGCTAGAAGCCAAAATTGTCAGTAAGTCTGTCCTGGACAAATTATCTGATAATAAATGCTGAAACCTGTCATAATTAACTACTGTGGTAATGCTGGATTTTTTTTTTTTTTTTTTTTTTTTAAATCCAAAAGGGGTTTTTTTTTTTTGTTAGAATGAATGTTAAAACGTTAAGTTCATTTCTCATTTAACCAATTCCTGTCCAGCTTTTGCTAGTTGAGCAAGACATGGCCCTCTAGGGCCTTTTATTTTCGCACTCTTTGGATTCTTGGCTGGGATACTTCAGAAATTGCTTTTTTGATTGCATATTCAAGTCATTTCTGAGTCACAGAGTGCAGCAGGGAGTGATATGTGATTTGGCTGCTGCTCCCACAGGGTGCTTTTCACAGCTGCCAGTGCTGTGCAGTCAAGTGTGTGCTCATGGCCAGTCGCTGCAGTTGTTTCCTTCAGAGGCAAGAACTTTGGGATGTTCCATGATTTTATGAAATTCTGAAGAGAAAGCATTCTTCTCCCAAAGCCTAGAGGAGTAGCTACAGATTAATTTCAGTTAATGCCTTGAAAAATCTCTTCCAGAGAATATAAATTGGTTTTGGTTAACGTAGTTAAAAAGTGAGCAGCTGTTGATGTTCTGTGCAGGACACAGCTCCACAGAACAGAAACTGTTTCCTCTTGGGACAGATTTCCAAAAATAATTGTGTAACTGATTTGGCATTCTTTTAAAGTAAAAATTAATATGTATAATCTAAAGTATCGATGTTATTTTTACTTGGAACAGGACAGCAATTTTAAAATCCATTTCACAGTCTTTGACTTTATGCTAAAATAATAGGTGCTCTACAAGGTGGTGGTAATTGTGTAGGAAGTTCAATGATAGTCATGTTCAGAATATTTACTGAGAAATTTTTTTTAATACGAAATACCAGTGTATTTTTAGGATGTTTTGTGAAAGAAGCAACACTGGGGTTTTTTTCCCTGTTAATAACTGTTCATTCTGTTTGCTTTTTTTCTTTTTGTTGTTTCTCTCCTTTTTCTTTTATGTGTTACAGATGGTTTCATCAAGGCACTAACCCATACACTGGGACTCCAGATTGGCTGTACTCAGGTGGCTATTTTGATAGAAATTTCTCAGACTGTCCAGACATATACTGAAATTCCAGAACCAATTGTTCATCTCATCCGGACATCTAGTTACTAGATTTCATTCCAAGCCAGTTACTCTGGTTTTGTTGATAGCAAAAACCAGCTTTTCTGAGTAAATTTTAACAGAAATTCTGTCAGTCAACAATCAATGATTTAATTACCACTAACGTTGGATTGCCAAATATTTAAATACTGTTGCACTCATTCCATACAGCTACACCTGAAATCATCAAGTTTTCACTAATTTTCAGAGGGACCTTTGGTTCTCCATTTCCTCCCCTAGTTTCTCTGGCAGGAGGATACGCTGTATCCGTAGAGCACATAACATCCTTGAAAACTACAGTAACTTAAATAAAATAGAGATTATATCCTTGTTACTTAGTACAATAGTGAAGAAGCTGAAGTTTTTGGCACTTGGATGAAAAGCAGGGATGAAAAGCCAACATGGTACCAGCAGGATCAAACCCAGTCCTGTCACACTCCCCGTACTGTATGTAGCACTCCCTGGGGCCAGGAGCTCCTGGCCCTGCTCTCAACAATTCCATAACTGAGAGACTCAGGACACAAAGCCCAGCCCGAGCCTCTCGCACTGTAGTTGTCTGTTACAGAGTCTTCACAACTTTGGGACACTGTGAGCATTAAACTGTATACCTGTGATAAATCCCATCGAGCATACGTTAGGAGAAGGGAAGGGCACAGCCAAAATGTGCTTTCCCTGAGGTCAAATGCTGTTCTTACCATAGGAGAAGCTTTGGAAGCAATAGCAGGAATGTTGAGGTGGTTCCAATGTACAATATATTGCTTGCCAGCACTTGGAGGCTTAACTCTTCTGCACTACCTTTGGCAGCTTTGGCACTGTGTATGCTTCTAGACTAAACTTTCCTTTGGAAGCACTTCTCTGTGTGTATCCACACAGGTTCATGTTTTGGGGAAGCTTTGGTTTGCATGTTTCTCATTATTAGGTCATGTCTGTTTTGTATGTTGTGAAAAAGCAGAATCAATTTAAAGCTTTGGCAGAGTTATACCTATTACAAGTTTCCTGTGAGCACGTGATGTCAAAAAGTGGGATTTTTATTTTTTTTTTTTTTTTGTTCCCTATCAAACCATTGAAGCCATATAATACTGGAAATAATCAATTACTGAACTGATATATTCATTTTCTTTCAAGTGGTACACTTCAGGGGCCAGGGTGGGGAGAGAGGATTGAAAAATTAGGTCCAGTAATTAAAACTAATCCTAATGTTGCTGCTTCTTTTATGAAAATTTTTGAGTAACCAGGCGAAAATTGAGAGTGGTTGTGCTGCTGTGAAGTTTACAGTAATTTAGAAATTGTTGCTATTAAGTGCCAGCAACATGAAGAGTTCAAGAAAGAACTGGTCTGATTTGTATCCAAAACATCTGTGGTTTCATCCAGAAAATAGATTTTTGAAGGGTTTTTCTCTCAGCCACAGTATTAAAAAGCAAAATAACACATTCATAGAGAAATTCTTCTAGCAAATCAAATGTGCAACAATTAGATTAAATTTGGGGAAATTTAGATGTCTTCATTGGAAAAATAAGAGAAGCTGTAAAATTTCAAGGCAATAAGAAAGGGCACAATATGAATCTTTTCCCTGGTAACTTGATTCTGTTGCCAAAATTTGTATCTTTTGTTTATGGAAGTCCTCAGAGCTGGACTCAGTGGCACAGTGGGGTTGTGTTTGTTCCAGGTACAGACACTTCTGAAAAGACACTGCTGATCCATGTGGAACAGTATAAAAGTAGTTTTGATAAAAACCTGAGCTCTAACGACAGTGACAGCCACTGTTAACCCCTTTCAAACTTGCTGCATGTGCCATAGGGAATTTTTTGTTAGCTGAAGATTGAAAGGAATCACATATTAGACCAGTGGGAGTTTAAAACTTGCTTTAATTACGTAGTATGTTCAATGCTGGAGTGATGTTTTTAAAACAATGCATATAAATAGAAATTGTGTGAATGGATAAAAACTGTACAGATGTTCTGTTTCTAAGAGGAGGTGTACAGGTTAGCATCCCTTTTGTCTAAGCCAGGATTTAAATTCAAAGACCTAAAGCCTTGTCATTATGTAAAAGCATGAAACAATTGTACCAACGTGTTTAATCCAAACTTCAGTATAGAATCTTCATGGGATATAAAAAGAAACTGGGAACATTTCCAATGTAAGAACACTTCATTAGTTACATGTTCAACCCCATCTCCCCTTCCTTTAGTCGGAAGTTTTCAGTAAAATTTCAGATTCATTCCAAACCCGTTCTTCTAATTTATTGCTCTTCATTGGCAACACTTCCACAACCCTCTCCCCGTGCTGCCGACACGGCTCTGCTTGGCCAGCCCTTGCATTCCTAATGCTCTTAAAGTCCAAAAGTTTTTCTTTCCGATGCAGATCTCGCCTCAGTAGTTTACGTGTCAAAACATTAATAACTTTGCACCTTTTGAAAGAATGTCACTTTTATAACTTGATTAAACACTGTATATAAGATAACTGTGTTAGTATATGTTAATACAGCTACATAGAGAAACCAGCTAGAAAGAAATTATAATAAATACTTAATAAATACCCTTTGGGCCTCTGGATGGTGACAGAGATTTTTGTGAGACCCGTACAGAGCAGCTGGTGGGGGGGGCCAGGAGGACTCTGGCTTTGCTCAGCCAGCTCTGGGGCTGGACCTTGATTTCATTGTGATGTTCACTGGACAAAGATGATTTAAACTGGAGCTTTGGAACCCTCCAGGCGCAGATGGAGGTGTCCAGCCGTGGTGGACTCCGTTCCTCAGCTCCTTTGCCCTGCAGTCCGTGGGTGGTGGTGCAGGACAGCGAGGGCTGTGCGGTGCTGTGCTGCTGAATCCCAAACCTGCAGTGCCGGGAATTGGGAAAAGCCTTGGGAGTGCTCCCAACACACACACCTCACACTGGTGTGATGATGGAGAGACCAGGTGTGAGCTGGAGCTGGGCAGAGAGTGGACTTCTGGTGAAAAGTGTTATAAATGTAAAAGTTAACTTGGTATTTGTATTTTGGCGGTGATGTCCTGCTGTAAACGGGGAGCAGCTTTCCACAAATCCAGCATTTATAAATCTCTTGTCATCTGTCCTAGAAGAGAACTAACAGGAACTATTTATTCATGTTTAGTAATTAAAATTTTCCCAGTACATTTATTGCCCAAAACCTCTTTTAAAAAACAAACCCAAGACTCTTCACCCAGCGCTGCTGTTGGGAACACAGGTGTGTTGGCCAGGCCTCACACCGCACACCACCTGCCATTTGGGTCAGGGAAGCAATACTGAAAAAACTGAGGGCTTTGGCGATGGGCCCGGCGTCCCTCCCGCGGAAGGATTTATTTCTTTGTAACCATTCCCTGCCTGTGCCGGGAATAAAGGTGTTGCTGGAGGCGGGCTGTGCTTGGCTGAGGGATGGGATGGGGCTGAGGGGGTCATGAGGGGTTGGGGGGGGGCGGGCAGCGCCGCCATGTTCCGTGACACAGCAGGGGCGCCTCGCCCCGCCCCCTTTGATTGACAGCGGCGCCAGCCAATAGCACGGCGCCGTGGCGGCGCGCGCCCCGTGTGGGGCGGGGTTCCGGCGCGCGGGGCAGGAAGCGCTGAGGCGGCGGCGGCGGAGGAGGAGGAGGAGGCGGCTGAAGGTACCGGGCGGGATCCGCCGCGGCACCCCCGGCACCGCCAGCCCAACGGCGGCTGCGCTGGGGGTCTCCTGCCGGGGGAAGCCGGGGGGAAGGCGGCACGCCGGCTTCGGGGGGCCCGGCAGAAAATCGCGGCCTCTGGGCGGGCGAAGGGGTGCCCGGGCCGGGCCGCGAGCCCCCCCCCCGCCCCGTCTGGGCTCGGCTCCGATTGATGGCCGGGGCTGGCCGGGCTGTGAGCGCAGCGCCACCCCGGGAACGATCTCAGAGTCCCGCAGGGCCGGCCGGGCCCGGCATCGCCGGCAGGCCCGCGGGTCGGTCAGTGCGGGAGGGGCGGCAGGGGGGTCACCGTGAGGGGTCACCGTCAGGGGTCACCGTGAGGGTCACCGTGAGGGGTCACCGTGAGGGGTCACCGTGAGGGTCAGTGGAGCACGGGGCCTGTGGGGCTCTGCGGCGGGGCTGGAGCCGCAGTCTGAAGATACAGCAGGGCTTGCTGCTTTGAACCATGGTTCGAACTGAAGAAGGAAGCGCCAGGGGACGGTGGCTTCATTTTCAAGTGCCTCAGCACATAGGCTGTCCTTTATTAGTGGAGGGCTGCAGAGCTCCTTGTCTTCATCCAGGGTTCTGCTTCAGCTCAGTTAAATCACCCTGGAATTCTGCAGACAGCGGGACAGATTGCTTTTGTGAAGCCACCTGGTAAAGGTTGAAATTTGTTTGGGAAGAGAGGATATGGGAAGGTTTTTCATCACACCTGGTTTTCATGAAGGTTTTCTTCACACCTGCTCTCTCTCTTTCCAGGATGTCTTCAGGTGCATTATTTCCAAGCCTGGTGCCAGGCTCTCGCGGCTCCTCAAGCAAATACCTGGTGGAATTTCGGGCAGGGAAGATGTCCCTGAAAGGCAGCACTGTAACTCCAGACAAGAGAAAAGGCCTTGTTTACATCCAGCAAACCGATGATTCCCTCATTCACTTCTGCTGGAAGGACAGGACTTCAGGCAATGTGGAGGATGTGAGTATGAGCTTGTGTTTCAGTGCTGAGGTGTTGTGTCATGTTCTGATCTGCTGGCACTGCAGAAAGAGCTCCTCCAGGACAAATTAGGGTGAGAACGTCACTGACAGACCTGCACTTCCACATCCTCTTGGCTCTGAGGAGCAGATGGAAGAAAGTTTGTGGAGGAGGGCAGAGGGATTTGGGAGGTAAAAAAGAATATTGATTTATTTTCTCAAACATTTGTTTCTCCTGACACACTTTCCAGGATTTGATTATTTTTCCCGATGATTGTGAGTTCAAGAGAGTCCCACAGTGCACCACAGGCCGTGTGTATGTATTGAAGTTCAAGGCAGGATCAAAACGACTCTTCTTCTGGATGCAGGTTTGTGGGAAGCCAGTGACAAAGGTCTTGGATCAAAATACCCCCAGTATGACTCACACCAAGAGCAATTCTCTTGCAGGAGCCGAAGACAGACAAGGATGAGGAGTACTGCCGTAAGGTCAATGAATATCTCAACAATCCCCCCATGCCAGGAGCACTGGGTGGGAATGCCAGTGGAGGCCACGAGCTCTCAGCACTAGGAGGTACAGTCCATTCTCTGCTCCTTCATGTCAGAAGCTTTTTTTTTTTTTTTTTAATTAATTTATGTCTAGACTAAGCCCCTAGCATTCCCTAGGAAGAAATCCCTGATGGCTGTGGAGGGTGAGTTGGGGACAATGTTAATACCAGAAGCATAAATGTGCTTTTAGCAGAATAAACTGTGCTGTTAAAATAGGTGTAGGCTGAAAGTTAAGACTGCCAGGAGAAATCTCTTTGTTTCCAGTAGATTCTCTGGAGTCTTACCTCTTTATGAAGCCAAGTTACATTTATCTTTTATGAAGATCATGAATCAGTAAACACTTGAAACTGTTTTTCCATACAGAATGTGATGCCAATTAATCTCCTGCTGTTTGAGCTGGAGTGCTGTGAAAAAAAACTGTGAATATGTTGTGTTTCAGAATGTTTTTGTTTTTAGGTGAGGGTGGCTTGCAAAGCCTTCTTGGAAACATGAGCCATAACCAGCTCATGCAGCTGATCGGACCAACGGGCTTAGGAGGACTTGGTAAAATGCTTTAATATCTTTATGCCAAAATGGTATTTTCTCCTGCCAGGTTATATCTTACCTGACAATATTTTCAAGTAGTGCTATTGGTCTCAATAGCACTTCTTTCACATGAGAAGGCAAGGCCCTGCCTCAGTGATGAGCTCAGGGACAGAAAAAGGTTACCAGATTCTCCACAGCACTCACCTCAGGGCTTGATCTGCAAGGAACTGTAGTTCTGCTCCTTGCTGCACTAAATCTTCTGCTTTTTTTCCCTTGTTTTTTTCTACTCCTCTTTTTCCTAAATATTCACTGGAGCAGGGGCTGAAAACCAATGATTTGTTCCTGGTGAATGTGCTGGTTACCAAGCTGTGGAATTGGTTGTGTTGTCTCTGATTCAGTGAATATTTGTGTGCAAATTAGAAAGAGCTCGAGAGGAAGGTTGGAGTGGTCCCACCCCACAGCACTCCCCAGTGAGAGGGGCAAGGCTCAGGGCAGGGCTTTTTCTCCTGGGCAGCCCTGGGGAATCCCAGCTGGAATCACTGGTTTCTGACAGGGCTGAGGGCTCTGTTGGAGTCCCTGCTGTGGTGTGTTCTCAATGCTATCCATGCTCCAGGAGCATTTTCTGACAGGTCAGACCCTCCAGTGCAAACAGGCAAAAGAACACAAACAGCAGTGACAAAAGTTCTGTGCTTAAGCTCAGAAATCCATTTTTGGGGATCTGGCTGGTGTCTTTCTCACTTCAGATATAAGTCTCATATTGGTGGGGTGTTCAGATGCAAATCTCGTGTTAAGTGTTGGAAAAATCTGGCCTTCTAGGGTGTGTTTGGAAAAGATTTTCCTCTTGAAGCTTCACATAATCCTGAGACTGTCCTCCTTTTCTGAACACTTTTCCTCAGCAGTTCTTCTTTCCTTGCCTTTACATCCAGCCATAAGCCAGATTGACATGTAACAGAAAGAACCATCTGCTTGCTGCTGCAAACAGGGGTTGTGGTGAATCCCCGGGGATCATTTCCCCTGGGAGTGTCATCTTCTTTACATCTGGTTTGCATCTCTTGGGGCTTTGCAGAGCTCCAAAGGAGCTCTCTTGCTCCTGGGTCACTTTTACCATGAAATGGAGCAGAGCAGTGTGTGGTGCAGCCAGGTGAGCTTCACCTGCCGTGCCTGCTGCTGGGGAAGCTCTGGGATGAGTGACAGGAAGTGTTTCATGGGATTGCTCCTGTACAAGGAGGGACTGGCAGGGGCTCAGTCTGACCCGCAGGGTCTGCAGCTGCAGTTGGCCAGGGGTTTGCTCACTGAGCACTGTTGTTCTGTTCTCTGTTCCCAAAGGTGGGTGAGAAATGCAGGTGCTTTGTGTGTATAATCAGGTGTGGTGCAAGGAACTGCTGATGGGAAATGGAGTGTGTGGCTGATGTGACTCAGAGGAGTTGTAGGGGAACAGTTGAGTCCCTGACAGCTCCAGGGGGGCCAGCAGCCAGGTTCTTTTTCCAGCTGAGGTTCTTGACCCTGCCATAAGTCCTTGGTAGTTGGGATGTGTGATGGAGGAGGCTGGTTTCTTTGGCATAGGGGTGTTGTTTTCCTGCTGGCTGCTCTCCTGAGAGTACTTGGTGTGTGGGGCTGTCCTTGCTTTGCCTGTGAAGTGTTTAAGAGCTTAGCTGATTCTGTTGCCACATCTTTGCATTAGGTTTGAAGTTGCAAACCTCTGGTCTGTGAGGAGAGAGCGGTGGTGACTCGAGGGCACCTCTGGGATCTTCTGCTGAGGGCCTTGGTTTTAAAGTTCACAGAAAGGTTGGATTCTCGGTATAGCAGATAGGAGGAGAGGGCAGTGTTACAATGATGTATGTATGGCACAAAGCAGAGTAACTTCATCCTTGTGTACACCTAGAAATTGAGTCATTTCTGAGTTGTTCAGCTCTCTAATGGGGATGCAAGATGAGAAAAGAAGATTCTGTTAATTTACAGAAGGGCATGGGAGGGTGGGTTGGGCTCTTTCACCCCCTCCTCGGTTTTAGCAAATAAAACTTCCAGGTACAAGAGCAGCCTCTCCAGAGAAGAGAGGTGCAGAAAACCTGAAGAAATAAAAGTCTAAACCTGTTTTTCTTTTATGTTTACGGAAGGTGGGCTGGGCGCACTGACGGGGCCTGGGCTGGCCACTCTGCTCGGAAGTGGGGGACCCCCAACCAGCAGTTCATCATCAAGGTAGGAGACCTTGTCTGCCCTGGGCTGCAGGGCTATTGTAATGTGAACTTAACCACTGCTATGGGAGCAATCAGGGCTTATTGAATGTGGGGAATGTGATGGGAATCAAAGCTGCTTTTTACCTCTCTAAAATGAGGTAGGAGTTTTTCATATTGTAAGTCAGGGTTTGAAAAGCAGCTTTTCAGAATACAAGAGGTTTTTGCAGGGAATTAATTATCCTGATTATCTTGCCCAGCTCTCGCAGCCAGTCAGCTGCAGTGACTCCATCTTCCACCACTTCTTCCACCCGTGTAACGCCTGCCCCGTCCGTTGCTGCGGCTGCCTCCGTGACCAGCCCCAGCCCCGTTCCCAGTTCGGGTAATGGAACCAGCTCAGCCACAAGCCCAACCCAGCCCATTCAATTGAGTGACCTTCAGAACATTTTAGCTACTATGAATGTGCCATCTGGAGCAGGAGGACAGCAAGGTAACAGTGCTCTGACCAAGCAGCTGCTGGATCCAGGAGTCCTTTGGAGCTCTTTTACTGTCCTGTCCTGTTCCACATTGGTTTGAAAGGTCTCTTAATTTTTTGTTCCTGGTTTTTTGTGGCTTTTTTTTTTTTTTTTTTTTTTTAATTTCAGTGCTGTTTTTGACTGCTTCAGGAGACTTACTCTAAAACTGAGAAAAAGAAAAGATGGCAGTGCGCTAATAAGTTTTAATACTCAGACCCTTACTAGATCATTTGATCTACATGACAAAAACACAAGGTTTTTGTTGTAGTCTAATGGCCAACCCTTTGTTTTCTCCTAGTGGACCTGGCAGCTGTTCTGACTCCTGAGATCATGGCTCCCATCCTGGCCAACGCTGAAGTTCAGGAGCGATTGATGCCTTACCTTCCCTCAGGGGAATCCCTGCCACAGACTGCGGAAGAGATCCAGAACACCCTGACGTCTCCTCAGTTCCAGCAGGTAGATGCTGGCTCTGGGGGAAAGTGCACTTCTCCTTCCCCCTTTCCCATCCTCCTGGTTCACCTTGCCCTGCTTTTCCAGGTTCCTGGCACTGTTCAGAGTGGGAAGTTGCTCAGTAGAAGTGGAAAAGAGGAGGGACATGGTTTAATGGAGCACTAGTTTTTCCTGCAGTCACTCAAGGGCAGATGGGAATGTTTTTTGCTTTTTGGAGTTGGGCTTTACCTTTCTCTTTACTATAAATGCTCTCTGGCAAATGACAGGAATAATAGCAAATACATTATTCCCTATCACCAAATATCTCCTTAAAGGTAAATTTAGGTGACTGAAGGGAAGAGATGCTTGTGGTTAGTACACTACATCCCTTGAAACACCAGTCCTTAATTGCAGGACACTGTGTGTGATAAAAGCTAGTGTCTTACAGACCAATCTGAACTAGTGATTTACACCAATTGATTGAAATGTGTCAATTTGCAAAATTTCAGTAGCTTAAATGACTGGTTTAGATTTAACTGTCACAACTTCCATGCAGACAAAAGGAAGTGAGGGACATGTAATTAATTGGTGATTATTTTATTGCATATCTGTTCCCAAGCCCTAACCTGACAGGACTGCTCTCCTCCTGGGGTTACTGCTGCAGGAATCTGATGCAAACTTTTATTTTGATGCTGTTGACTCCAATCCACAGGCTTTGAGCATGTTCAGTGCTGCCTTAGCTTCAGGACAGCTGGGCCCACTCATGAGCCAGTTTGGGCTACCTGCAGAGGCAGTAGATGCAGCAAATAAAGGCGGTGAGTGCTGGTGCTGGTGGGAGCAGGAGAGAGGGGGTTGTTGGGGGTGTTGGCACTGCACACACCCACTAAACGTGGGGTGTAAGGATCAGCTTCTCTCTAGCTCTCCCTCTCTTAGAGTCTCGAGTTTGCACTGATGTTCACAAGGAAAGGGCAGGTGGGACAGGCATTCCCAGCAGACAGAGTGAGGTGTGATATGCAGTTAGAGAAGTTGGTGTGCTGCAGGGACGTGTTGGCTTTGTTTTCTTGCTAGAGATGCAAAAGACTGGAGGTGTCAGAGTCACCGTGTTCAGGAATGCCTTTCTTGTGGGAGTCTTTAATGATTCATCTGAACTCAGTGAACACAGTCAGGGCCAGCTCTGGTGGCAGGAGTATCCCTTTTCCCTAATGAGCTTTTAGCATCCCTTCTATTACTGCAAGGACTCTGGTGTTAGGATGCCCATGCACAATTAAAGTGCATAAAATGCTGTGTCAGAGAGATCTGAATGTGTGTTACTATTGTTAAGAATTTTCCTTCCTGCTAATTCATACTTAAAGCAACGTTTGCTTTCTAAGTAACGAAGTTTTAACCTTGTGTGGACAACGAGCTCCAGCCCAGGAAATGCAATAACTCGTGTGTTTAACTTCTAGATGTAGAAGCCTTTGCCAAAGCCATGCAGAACAGTGTCAAGTCAGACCAAAAGGAAGGAGACTCTAAGGACAAGAAAGATGAAGAGGAAGATATGAGTTTAGATTAAGTTATTTGCTCTTCCTTACAGATATTCCTAGATACTAACTTAAGCAACTGCAGTAGGATTACTAACTTCATATTATGCTTATATAAATCTACAAATAAAGGAATTTTCTTTATCTGCCATACTGTTCCTTCCAGTCTGTACAGTATCCCTAAATGCTGATTCTCCCTCTTCCAGTTCAGCAGCCTGATGCTTACTCTCCCTAGGTCAAGTGAAAGAGTAACATAAAACTTTATTTGACTCCAAAGTATATACCAGTGATTTACAAAGACCATCTTTAATACTACAACTTTAAAAACAGGTCATAATTACATTTAAGATGGACATGTTAAAAACCCATTTTACAATATTTACCCCTCATAAAAAAAAAAACCCCAATATAATGATATAAGTTACAAGTCCATTTCAGAAGCAAGATTTTGTCCCCAAGTGGCCAGAGATATATATACACACACAAATATATATATGACGTGTAAGTGCACGAGTGAACTGGGTGTCTTGGGAGAAAAAAGCTGCTTCAAGTGGAGACTGCACTACACCAGGGCTGAGGGAGGCTGAGCAGGAGCCAGGGCAGGCCAGGGCCAGGTGCCACCCTGCACACCTGGCCAGATGTGGAGGTAACCTTTCTGTTTCTTCCCTTTCAAGCAATGGTTTCTTGCTTCACACAACAGGACTTTAGTCAGTGTGCTAACAGTGCTGAATGCAAGTGCAGAGCCAGTGGTGGTTGTGCCTTTCTGCTTTCCCTCAGCAGCTCTCCCAGCCTATTCTGTTCTTTTTGATTCTTATAAATTACTCTGATAAGCAGATGCTAATTCTGTGAACAGAATGTTGTCCAAGTTCCCCCTCGCAGAGCTCTTTGCGTAGCAGTAGCAGGTGAGCTGAGACTGCCCTTGGGGGGAGGTTAAATGTGCCCTTGCTTATAAAACCCCAAGCCCGATGGAATTAATCCAGTTTGTCCTAATTGCATTTATTATAAACCAGAAACTGCCTGCAGCCTTTATCAGCAGTCTGTGACATTTATTAACAGCCCCAAGTGTTCAGTGAACTAAATCTATGTGTGCTGTACGTGTGGGGTGAAGGGAACAGGACTCAGGACGTGCTGCAGGGCTGCTCTGTGCTCCAGCCCACGCTCCCTCCACGAGCCACGGGCAGCACGAGCCCTGGTGCAGATCCTTGACCACCCAGGAAGGACTCACCTGTCGCCACATCCCGCTCCAACTTTTTGGTTCTATTTGTGAAACATCCCCAAAGTGCCCCCTTCTCCCCACCTGTCCTCCCCTGCCCTCCTGCCCCTGGGATTTGTGGCCCCTCTGGTTTGGCCCAGACCTGTGCCTGCAGTCGCTGGAGATAAGTGTGTCCCAGCACAGTCAGTGCTCTGGAGTGGTGATGCCGGGGCCAGAGCAGCATTCTGTCCCTCAGGCTGTCTGTGGATGTCACTCAGAGCACGGGGCAGCCCTTCAGCCCAACAGAGCCCCGGGCAGTCCCAGCTCGAGGCAGGTCCACATGCCTCCGGTTAATCAGCAGGTTCCTGACACAGCCCAGGTAGTGAGGGAGGGGAGGGAACAGCAGCCCTGTGTTGGCCTTGTCTGTCTCTGCAGAAGAAACAAGGAAAAGCAGGCATTAGTCTGGCAAAGGCTTAAATACCTTCTCCTTGCACCAGGATTAGTATCTCCCTTGTCCTTGGGGTACTTTATCGTGGAGCACATCTCTCCCAACTCACCTGGCAGCCCTCCCAGGGAGAAGGTTGCCCTTGTGCTGGGTGCAGGAGGCTGGCTGGGTCCCACTGTGTGATTGCCTTCTGTGTCCACATCCACCTGGATTATGTTTTTCCATTTGGTAACTTCAAAAGAAAACAACAGTCAGTGCTTCTTCCTTAGCTGTGGAGCAAGCCCACCTCTGCTCTCCAGCCTAGACCAGTGCTGTGCAAAGAGCAAAACTACTGAGAGGGTCAAAGGCCCTGGCCTGGCTCCTGGGAAATGCCCAGAGGCTGGACAATCTCCTCCAAAACCTCACCCAGCACTGGCTGAACAATTTGAAGGTTCAAAATAGAGAAGTGCTGAGATGGGGCTGCAGCTGTGCCCCCAATCCCAAAAAGGGCTTGATGCAAAACAGCACCACCTGCTCAGTGGAAGCTACATTAAAGGCTGACCTTCCTGTACAGGTGTGAATCCTGCAATCCCTGCTCCCAGCTGTGGGCTTGGAGTGCTTTGGACACACTCAACACCAAAGCAAATTGGGCTCTCACTTAAAGCTGGACACAATCCAGGACAGATCAAGTCGTGTGGCACATCCTTGGCCTTGCCAGCAGCTCCATGAAGGGGAAAAAACCACCTGTCTCTCCTGCCTACCAGAGCTCACAGTGCTGAGATCAGGCAAGAATTTTTGTTAATTAGGAAACTGACCTCATGGCACCTACAGACTCCAAAATTAGTGCATACAGCAAGGGGATAGGGTTTAAATTGCTGAGTCTGGGCTTGTCCTAAGCTCCCCTAGGAGATGTGGGCTGAGCAGGGCTGCAGCAGAGGCACAGAATTAGGGGAGCTGTCACCTCACCTGCAATGGTGTGCCACTGCCCATCGCAGAGAGCCGGGCACATCACCGATGCTGAGAACTCATCATCCCCAGTGCTTGCTCTCACAGTGACCTGGGGTGAGACAAACCCGTCAGAGCTGGAGAGCTGAGAGAGACAGGCAGGGCACACCCACTCCCTCTGAAAACCTCTGGGGAATCCACCCTCCCACTACCTTGGTCTCCTCCATGTAGAGCAGGAGATGGTGGCTTCTCCTTGTGCCAATGTGGAAGATGAGGCCAGAGGCACTGCGGGGACGGACCTCCAGTGTCACCTCCAAGTCCTGCTCAGTCATCACTGCATCAGCTGGAAGAGAAATGCCATTGCTGAGGACAAGACCAAGGGGATTCCCATGGAATGTGATCCTCCCAGGCTGCAGTGGGGTACCTAAGGTGATGGAGCCGCCATCTGTGGCGAAGAAGACGCCGCTCTCCAGTGCACCCTCATAGCACGGCGTCACCCCAAAAGTGCGTGAGGGGGGACCCAGGGGCCTCCCGTCCAGCTGTGGGTTCCTCAGGCAGCCGTCAAAGCTGGAGGCTGATGCAGCCTGTGGAGAGAAGCCACTGAGCACAGAGGGGGAAAAGCTGGGAGGCACAAGGTGATGCCATGGGATTGGGAACAGGCTGAGAGAGGGTGATGCCATGGGGCCACCAAGCCCTTACCGGTATGTGAGCCGTGGCTTTTCCAGCTGGAAGTCCACCCACATACAAGGGAGTCTGGGCCACAAAGAGCCCTGTGGTGGCCACTGCAGCACCCTGGGCTCTCAGCCCATCGATGACCAGCTGGGCCCGGCTCTGGTCTCTGCTGAAGAAGACCTGCAAAGAGCAAAGGTCAGTGCCAAGACTGGGAGGAGCCCCAGGGCTGTGCCTAGGGAAGGAAAGCCTCCATTCAGAGGTCCAGCCAGCCCCAGCAGTAATTTCACTGTCCCTTTTGCTCCCCTGGGACTGCAGTGTCCCACATGCAATCGAGAAGCAATGCCCAGAGCAGGGCTGCACTAAGCCAACCCTTGCAGGGGCACTGATGTGGTTCATGTTGGTCCTGCTGAGCCCTGTGCCCTGCTCACCGTGTGCCACCGCCGGTCACGGTACTTGTCCTTGCTGCGGATGCGCAGCCGGCGCCTGCCGACATCCACCAGGAACACAAAGCGCCAGTTGGACACAAAGAGAGCCATGGAGGAGCCCCGCTCACCCGCCACGTAGAACAGCAGCCCACTGGAAGAGTTCAGCTTCACCTCCAGGGAGAAATGGGACCTGCATGGACAGGGAGTGATAGGAGCACCCAACTCTCCTGCAACTGCAAGGGATGTGTGCTTCCAGGCCATGATCCCAGGGCTAGGTTTGCATGGGGTGGGCACGGGGTGAGGCTCACCTCCACCCGAAGGAGGCCGGGATCTCATCAAACTCCCAGCGGCTGCTCGGGGCCCCCCCGAAGCGGAAGGTGCCCCTGGCAGTGCGGGGCTGGGGGTGCAGCTGGCACAGCCCATCCTGGTCGTGGCGGCGGCCCTTCGGAGCAGGCTTGCCTGGCACCTACACAACGTGCACCAGGGAATGGAGTGAGGGGGCACCCCTACATGTGCCAGCAGGGCTGAGCAGTGGCATCTGAGGAGGAGGATGTGGGGATTTTTGGGGCTGTTACCTTGGGTTTCCGCCTGTCCTTCTTCGGAGTGACTCTGAGCTGCTGCGACTGCTCGCCCAAGGGACAGCTCATGGTGACATTGACGCTCTCCACATTCTGCTGCAGGTCCACCACCATCTGTGGCTCTGACGTCCTACACACAGGCAGAAAAGGTGCTTGTCACACCAGCTGGGAGGTGGGAAGGGGCTGAGCTCTGCTGTGTGGAGGTGGCACAGAGTCACTCACCGCTTGACGAAGACATTCCCGATGCAGCCGGTGAGGTTGCTGAGGGCACCTGGGTCAGGGGAGCCCCCGAGCTGGAAGAGCCGCCGCCCGTCCTGCCGCCGCTGCCGCCGGCTGGGCCTGGGGCCCGTCCTGGTGTCCTGCAGCTCATCATCCACGTACAGCCGGACCCTGGGGGTGGTGGCAGGGGCTCAGCAGGACCCTGTGTCCCCCCAGCCCCCCAGCAGACTCCAAAGCAGGACACGTACCCACGGGCATCGCTGTAGAAGGCCACGTAGTGGGCCCTGCCATCTGCATAGGTGCCGTCAGTGGTGACTTCGCTTCCCAGCAGGTTCAAGGCCAGCTGGCCCCTCTGGAGGGACACCTGGCACGTCCCCTCCTGCAGAAAGCATCACCCAGAAGCTCAGCAGCTGAACCCCAAGGAAGAGCCCACTTCACCATTGCCCCCCAGCAGCTCAGGGTGCAGATCTCACTGCAGATTCACATCCTGGCCCCACCAAAATCCCCTCTTTCCCAAGGGGAAGCAGCACCCTCCCCAGCAGCCCCAGTACTGGGATATCTGGGGGCCTGCAGGTGCCCACCTGGGTGGAGTGGTGGTAGAGCAGCCCCTCATGCTGGTTTGTCTGGAAGCTGAAGCCGCTGTAGAAGTCCCGCAGCCCCGGCACATCTGTCAGAGCCAGGGTCAGGTAGCCATGGCCATGGACACTGACCGAGCGGGCAACCTGTGAGAGACACCACAGAGGCAAGGTGGGAGCCTGGCCCTGGCCTTGCTGGGCTGCTGAGATATGAGTGAGGAGCTCTGGTTCCTTGCTGGGTCTGGCTGTTGCTATGACCAACCATGTGGAGCAAGCACCTCACCATTACCCCTCTGCACTGAGGACTTGGGAGGTTTATGCTTGTTTCTGTGTGAATAAAGGGAGATGGGGCCTGTCCTGGGGGTCCTGCACTCCCTTTCCCTGACAGACCCTTCCAGGTCAGGCTGCCAGGGCTTTGTGCTCACCAGGAGGTCCGAGGTGCACCCGTAGCTGACGCCCACCGTGCTCATACGTTTCAGGTCGACGTATTTACCAAGAGCCTTCAAGCCCTTCATGCAGCCCCGGATGGGCCCACCCGTGGGGAAGAGAGCTTTCAAACTGCAGGAGAAGCAGACAGTGTTAACAAGGACAGCCCCAGGCAGGACACAGCCCTGAGAAGGATCTGGCCCTGCAGCTCTTCAGGCAAAGTGCCTGGGGATGAATGGTGATGGTCACAGGTGATCTCCAGTGTCAAGGCTGCCCCAAAGCACACAGCACAGCAAAGGAGGACCCAAAAGCACTTAATCCCTTACAGAGATGGAAATATTACCATCATTAAAAGCTCAGGATAATGGACAGGGAGAGGAAAACTTCCCTTACAGTTTCAGCTGAGTGCCAACAGCCCTGGATGTGGCTGAGAAAGCGACAGGACCACCACCAGGGACTCGAGAGGAACATGCTGACTGCCCCACCCCATAGGGACCCATGCTGGACCCACCTGGGGGGCAGCACAGCTGGGGGCACACCCCCCAGGTAGTAGGAGACAGCGTTCTCCAGGGAATTCTCCTGCTCCACCACAAAGATGGTGAGGCGCTCCACCCGCACCAGGATGCGCTTCTTGTTATTCATTTTGAGGAGGAAAATTTGGATCTGGGGACAGAACAGAGAAATGATCCATCAATCTAGGGCAGTTAGGTCCATCACAAAGGGCAGAACAAAGTGTCTAATTAATGGCTCAAGTCAAAAAACTTCTTGCAGCTCTTTCCCCTCAAAAACAAGGGTCCATGTGCCTCCCCACCCTGGATGAGGAGCCCTCCCTCCAAGAGAGCCCCATTCCCACTTACCGCTTTGTTTGTGGTGCTGCTGATGGTGAGGGAGGAGGAGTTGCTTGGTTTTGCCATCTCCAGGCCAGAGCTGAAATCATAGTAAAGAGCCAGCTTCCCATCCCGGATGGCCAGACACAGGAATTGACCCTGAGGGAGGCAGAATGGACATTCAGGAGATGTCCAGGATGCAGCTGTGGCACTGAGCCCTCCTGCCGTTTAGCACTGGTGGGAGCTAATCCCACTGCCAGTGCCCCAGTCACCATTATTTGGGATTTATCTTCAAACAGCAGGTAACACTGCAAGCTGGAGATGCTCCTTGCAGCACTGCCTGCCCCAGTGAACCCTGGCACAGCTTGGAGGGTCTGCCAAGTTCTGGGGAGCCCCTCCAGCACCAGCCAAGTGACTGCTGTGAGGTTTGCATCCAGTCCTCTCAGGGCTTTTAACAATAATGCTGAAATCCTGCTCTGAGCAGCCCTGAGATCTCCAAAACCCTCCTCTCCCAAGTGTCCTGAACTGGGAATGCCTGCAAGCAGGCCTGGGATTGTCCACTGAGGGATGAAGGCTCCCCAAGGGAGCAAGCACCTGCCTGGTTCTGCAGGAAGAAGATGATGCCGTTGTAGGAGACCACCCGGATCTCCTGCTCGAAGCGCTTGGTTGTGCCAAACTGGCTCTCAAACTTGATCTCTGCATAACCAGTGCCATCAAAGTAGGAGCCATCAGTCAGCCAGGGGTCTCCAGTGGACTTGGACCTGAGACACACAAGAGGCATCAATCCCAAGCCATTTACCATGCCTGGAGCAAGCAGAGCCGAGGTGAGTGCCTTGGAGCAGGGCTGCTCCCAGGCTGAATGCAGTGCTCACCTCGCACAGGGTTTCTCAGCAGCCGTGTCCAGCTCGAAGGTGTGCTGGAAGTTGTACAGGCTCACCACCTCCTCATTCAGCGTGTCCAGCTCCAGGCACCCACGGTAGTTGGGATAACGCAAAGCAGGAGGCGGCTGGGAATGAAACCCAACAGTTAAACAGGTTCTCCCTCCTGTGAGACCCTCCAAAGGCATCGCTGACACCTCCTGAAGGCTGCTCTGCCCTCCCTGCTGCCTGCCTCACCGTGAAGCTGGAGGGGTAGCCCCCCACGTAGAAGACCACGTTGCGTGGGTCCAGGTTGAGCAGCCCCTGCTCGCCCTTGGCCACGCTGTCCCCCTTGATCTCGTGCACCCTCTGCCTCTCCACGATCACCGACATGTGCCCGTACTGCAGGATCCTGCAGTGGGAAGGGATGGTCAAGACCAGGGGAGACCCTCAAAGAGGGGCAAACCCTGCCCTCCCTGAGCAAAGGCCCTACCTGTTGATGCTGATGGTGACAAACTGCTCTCCAATATCCTCGTCAACACTCAGGGAGGTTGGCTCCTCGTCTCCCAGTTTGTAGATCCAATGCACTCTGTGGTCCTTGAGCACAATGCCCAGGTAGTCTCCAGTGGCCTGAACTCAGGGAGAGACAGGGCCACGTGTTGGCATTTGGGACAGGCAGAAGCTCTCCCTGGTGCTCCAAGGGCTGCACATACAGACTGTATTCCACTCCCCACCCAGGCTGATGGCTGCATCCAGGGATTTTATGTTCCCCACAAAGATATTCAGGGACCAGGCCATCATTGATGCAACGAGGGCTCACTCCATCCTCTGGCCCCATCTCACCTCTTGGCTGCCCAGGTACAACACAAACCGTCCCTCATCTGCCTCGTCCTGCCGGCTCCTGGGCTCGGGGTTTTGGATGTAGAATTTGAGGGATGTGTAGGCTGCTAAATCCTGCAGATTGCTGGGCATCCGGACCTGCACCCCTGAGCTGCCATTGAATTTCATGGGCACTTTCACCTGCAGGGAGAGAAATCCAGCCCTGTGGCATTGAACCCACTGCCACCTGTCTGGTCACTGCCAGTTCCACACATCCCACGAGAAAGGGACTCTGCCTGATGGCCCCAAACACTCTGCCCTTTGCATGCTACCCTCAGGTAAGCCCTCCTCCAGCCCAGGCCCCCAGCACACCATGCCCAGCCCTCACCCTCCCCTGAGCTCACCTTGCTGGCTGCGTTCCTCGCCTGTGTGATGAGCTGACGGATCCTCACGATGTTCTCTGACACAGTGGCATTTTTGTTCCTCCTGTTCTCCAGGCTGCTCAGCTTCTCCAGCAGCAGGGGAATGGTGCTTTCCAGGCTGGACACTGGGGTTTGAAGAGGAGCCAGGAGTTAGCGAGGAGGGGAGATGCAAAGTTCAGGCAGTTTGAGAAATGCAAGTCAAAACAGTGGGAGTTGGGAGCAGTCACAGAGAGATCCCCCTAAGTCCATCGGCCTTGACGGGGGTGTGAGAATGCTCCAGTGCATGCAACCTCCTGCAGTAAAGCTACAGGTGATACAGACACTGAAGGAGAGGAAAATAAAGGGTCAGGACTTAAAGCATCCAGTACTGGCTACCTCCCTCTGCTCTTGACCTGGAGCTGCAAAGCACAGCTTTCAAAAATACTCTGGGGGTATCTGTGCGTGCAGTGGCTCATATCAGACTCACCCTGGTAGCACACCAGGCTCAACACTCACCAGATTTCCTGGCATCCTGGACTGCCTGGTTCAGGTCTTCATTTCGGAGGCCTCCATACTTGTCTTTCCACTCATCCAGGTTCTTTTTCATGGTGCTCAGGGTATCCTCCACTCTCGCAGCTGTTTCGTTGGCCTCAGCAGCAGCTGCTTTGGCATTCTGGATTGTGTCCTTGGTGTCCTCTGAAAAGAAAGAAGTATCTCTGAGGTGCCCAGGAGCAGGGAGGAAGCCCCCTTGGGTAACAAAGAAGGGAGCAGAGAGAATCAGCTCAGCTACCCCAGAACAAACCTTGCTCCCTGCCCAGCATGTCCTGCACAGACTGGAGCTGGGTCAGGAGCTGCTCCTTCCTCGAACGGAGGTCAGCCAGCTTGTCCTTTGCTGTCTGCAGAGTGCCCTTAATGGCTGCAATTAAAGAAATGCTGTTTGCTGGAGCTCAGCCCAGCCCAAAGGACATCAGATCCTGTGAGGAGCCTCTCTCACCCCCATTGAGTTTGCTCTGCTGTCTCCTTGCAGCCTCCTCCAGGCTGCTACTGTTCCTCTTCAGCATTCTAGAGGCAGCCCCGAGGTTTTCTGATACAACATTCTGTGAAACAAACATGGGACTCTGAAGAGGAATTCGAGTCTCTGGCTCTGACTGCACACAAAAATGCTCATTCAGACAACTGCAGTGGGGTATGACAGGAGACCCAAACACTGAGTCTGGCCCCAGCTGTGGCAGACTCTGCTCTCAGGCACAGAACACAATGCCCACACGTCAGAGGGAAGGGAGCTTGTTTTTTGCCTGTCTTTACAGGGCTCCCCACACCACGTACCATCAGGGCCTCGCTGGCTGCTTCATCAGCATCATGGGCTGCTTGCTCTGCTTTCCTCACAGCTTCAATGATGCTGGCATAGGCATTGGAGGCATCAACTGCCCGCTGGATAAAGCCATCCTGGTTTGTGTCCTGGATAATGCTGTGTTGGAAGATGAAGCCATCAAGTCCACGGAGAGCACTCAGGCTCTTGCCCCACAGACAAACCCCTTTGGGCTCCTCAACACAATGTGTGAAACACTGGAGGTGATGCCTGCTGTTCCCTGCCATGGTGGGGCTGCAGTTTCCCATCCCCAGCTCTGGCAGGAGACAGCCTGACTAGTGAGGGTCAGGACAGGTGCCTCACCCAGACAGGTTCCTGGCGAGCTCGTCCAGGAGCCTGGCATGCTCCTCTGCCTGCTCCACGATGGGGATCTTGCTGCTGGCTGGGGAAAACTTCTTCACCCTCTCAGTCAGGGGCAGCTTCGCCCCATCCAGCAGTGCTGCCAGCTTCTCATACGCCTGCAAGGACATCTGTCACTGCTGAGGGCTGCCACACCTCTCCCTCTGCCCATGCCAAAGTGCCTCTGCCACTCACCTCCTTCGCACGCTCCATCATCTGCAGGAAGTCAGAGACCTGGGCAAGGGCATCCCTGGCCATCTGCAGGGTCTCCTGCACCAGTGCATGCTGCTTTTGGAGTTCCTGGCTCTTTTGCTGGACACAAAGACCCAGGGTTAGGGATCAGCAGGGCTGGGACAGCCCCTCCTCGCTGCATGGCCAGGATTATGGTGAAGGTCTACCTGACTCTCCTCCAGGTTGTTTCGGTTCAGGCTGTTCAAGTCCTCTGTCTGCCTGGTTTTGTTCACGGCCTCATTGAGGGCATCACGCAGATCCATGAGCTGGGAGCTGTGCTGGGCCAGCCTGTCCTGGATGCTGCTCAGCAGGTCCTGGTTGGACTGCCAGCGGGCGTGCAGCTCGCTCTTCACCCGATGCAGCACTGGGGTGGGGGGATGAGAACTGCTGCTAATTCCTCTTCTTGTGTTAAACAGACTCCTTCTGTGCCTGGCTACCTTAAAGCCTGGCTCTGGTCTCACCAGGCAGGTATTGAGGCCAGAAGTGACCATCTTCCACCCCTCCCTCCTTTTCAGCCTAGATAGCACGCTATCATGACTGTCTCCAAACCCTCAGTGCTGGTTAGAGATGGGATCTCTTTCAAAGACACACAGCCATGCCTGAAAAGCTCCAGATGATGGAGAAACCCCAGCTGAGGCCTTGATTTACTTCCACTGTGAAAAATTACTTATTTCCAACAAGAGCCAGTTTATAATTCCAGCTTTCAGCTTTGTCAAGGCCTGTTAATCACAAATGTCCCCTTCCTGCAGTGCCAGCGTCCCTGGTTGGGCTCACTGCTCTCACTCCTGCAAGGATGCCCTCAGGACAGCACAGCTACTGTGGGTGCTGGCTGCTGGTTGTTACTCTATGGGGACAGCAAACAGGAAGAAACATGGTGTGACTTATTCACATCCATGTGTGATGTGAATACACTGCATAATAATGGTGATTCCTGGTTCTAGGTGGGGTCATTTTTGTTCCACAAACAGAACTACTTAGTTCTACTCTGAAATTTGCCTTAAGGGAAGAGGAACCACAAATTATCCTACTGGAGTGTCACAGGGGACTCAAAAAATCATAAACACTGCTGGGGGTGCATGGTTCTTAACAGCACTCTCTAAACATGATGTGCAGTGTCTGCATGGGCTCCAGGCCTCACCCAGCAGCAGCTCTGTGCCACTGATCTGGACTCACACTTCTGAGCCTCCTCGTGCTCACGCCTTGCCAGCTCCTCCTGGGCTCCCAGGCTCCTCTCCTTCATCTCCCTCAGCATCCTTTCCACCTCAGCCACCTTCTGCCGGAACTCCTCGCCGGACGTGGTGCTGGCATTCGCTGCCCCAAACCTGGCCATCTGCCGCACCAGGTCTGCAGAGAAACCCACACCCTGTTAGACTGACCAAACCAGGCCCTTTGTAATTCCCTGAGGTGTTTGTCCTCACCACCACTGACAGCTTTCAGGCAGCACTCAGACAATAAACTGTTGAGATCACCCAGAGGCACTGCCCCATGTTTCTTCCTTCTTGTGTAACACACGCTACATCTTGAGCATCTTTCTGTGGCTTTCCAGTCACTCTGTTTTGCTCAATCTCTCCTGAAGCTGCAGTGAAGATTGCCTGTTTCATGCATTTTAGTAATATTTGTGGGAGTTTAATATGTTTTTTCCCCCAGACTTGTGTTCAGCCAAGCAGTGGAGAGACTCAAAATAAACCTGGTCAGAGTAAAAGCTGGGATTCTGCGAGGATCTTCATTTGTGTTTTCCCTTGTTCTCTCCATGGCTTTTTCTAAGCACTGCAGTACTTGGCAGTGGTTGAAACCGAGAGCATGGCATATCACAGGGAAAAAACCTCGAAGTGAAGACCCTTCTGACATACCTGCAATGCCCCTCTGGATGCTTTGGATGTGCAGCAGGAGCTGTTCCCCCCTCTGGTACATGTCCCTCGTGTGCTGTTCAACGCGAATCGCTTCTCTGTGAGTCATGGTCATCTACCACAAAAACACTGACTTAGTTCAAGTATGAGATGATATTTTACGTGATTTGTCTGTGGGACTGTTGCTCCCAAAAGGCACACAAGGCCTGGGAATGTGTTGTTTGTGAGGTCCTTGAACGAGCCTGTCCTGTGCTGCTGTCCTACAATGAACTGAAGGATGATCTTATTTAGCACCTTCAGAGAAGCACAATGCAGCTCCAATGCAACAGGCTCTGGATGCTGGAACAATCCTAACACCATGGAGTTCAGCACTGTTCTTTGCTCTTGACACAGTAAAAGCCCCAAAAGCCTGGAGCCAGGCATACCTGGGTACTGATCAAGAGACAGGGGGCTGCATTCTGGCTGTTTGGTACACACAGGGGCAGTTTGTCTTTGCAGCTGTCTGGAGAGATATGTCATCAAGTAGAGTTTTTTCCCTCTCCCTCAGATTAGGAGCATTTAGGCAGTTTATAAATCAAATCAAATTAAATGAAATCTTGCTCAGTTTGTAAGTTCTCTGAAGACACAACTTCTGGGTTTTAGACTGGATATAGATTCCATCCTCGATGGACCCAGATGTTTTATGTTCCTTACTTGTATGTCCCTTCTATAAATGATACTTGACTGAATTTTTTTTTTGCTGCTAAAAAAGCCACTGCAAAAGCAAGCAGTAAATCAAAAGCTACCAATAACAAGAGATGATTAATAGTTCTCCAAGGGAGAAAAGCAGGTAATCCAGCTTGAGCACGTAACACTGTAACTTAGTTCTGGTTGAGCAGAAGATCCAACCTGCCTGAACTAGGCTGCTCACAACCTTCAAAGCCCTCATTCTGGTAATGGGAGAACTTGTGCTCTGGCAAAGAAAGATGGAGAAATGCCCTACTTTGTGCTGCAGTGCGTTCAGGTCCTGTGTGAGATCCATGTTCTCATCCTCCAGCTCATCAGCCCGTTGCCTGACTCTGCTCATGGCTCTGTGGTACTCACGGAGCTGGTTCTAGGGAAAAAAAAAAAAAAAAAAAGAAGAGGCTAAATCAGGCCACCAGGCCAGGAAGCATGGGCAGGAGGTGATGTTAAACATACAGCAATGGCCATAATGGTGCTGTTGAGGCCATGGAGGCGAGCCCAGGCGATGGAGCTGGCGTTGAGGGTGACCAGCTGGTTGCGGATGGACGGGAAGGACATCTCGATGCTCTGCAGGTCCTCCAGCAGGAGCAGGACACAGCTGTCACACACTGCAGGGGAACACAGCAGTCAGCACAGGTCCTCTCCTGGGCTTCCCTCCCCTCTTTCCCCAGGACAGTGGGACACAGACCTTCACACTTCATGCTGTCGGGGCCGTTTGCCACCAGGATCTCGTGCTCGCGCAGGCAGACGTCACACTGCTTCCCTGTGAGCCCGTTGGGGCACGTGCACTCCCCAGTGCGAGGGTCACAGGAGCCCCCTCTGCACTCACACTCTGCAGGGTCGAGTAACAGAAAATTATTTTGTGCTTTTACCACTCTGGAGAGAGGGCAAGGAGTGGTTTTATTCCAGCTGTGCTCATCCACACGCTGGGGGTTCCCTGTGCAACGCAGCAAAGTGCACAGGCCCTCAGACAGCTGCCAGCTGTTTTCTGCCTTCAACAACTGGACCAGCAGCACAGCCCTGTCCCAGCACCCCTGGCTGGGACCCCACACTCACTTGTGCAGCCGCCCTGGCCGAAGCCCCAGTAGCCTGGGGCACACTGGTGGCAGCGTGAGCCGCTGACGCCGGGCAGGCAGCTGCACTGGCCACTCTGCACGTGGCAGCTGCTCCCCACGGCGCCGGCATCGCAGTCACACCTCCGGCAGCCCGAGCATCCCTCAAAGCCGTAGTATCCCTCCTAGGGAAAAGCAGGACATGGATTCCCTGGTCAGCATGTGTGCCTCTCTCCTGGGTCAGTGATGGGGGATCCCAGCTTTCCTTTCTCAGTGTGTTTTGAGCACCACTGAACTCAAACCAACATAGTAATGTGGAGCTGCAGCGAGAACTCAGACACGCCACTGCCCTGTGAACCTGCCCTTGCCCAAACTGGATGCATACAGGAAAATGGAGTTTACTGCAGTTTCCCAAACGATGGCATTTTACTGGAATGTTGCCTCCACTGCTTGCTGCCAGACCTTTATTAGGCTTTTGCCATCTACAGCAGCTCATGCTAATGCAGCCTCCACCAGCTGGCAGCCAGCCCTGCTCTGCTCACAGGCCTGGGGGATGACACACCAGGGCTGCCCCTCATCCCCATGACAAGGACAGGCACCACCCCAGGGCACAGGTGACCCTCACCTCACAGCGGTCACAGTGCTGGCCTGTCACTCCAGTCTTGCAGAAGCACTGGCCAGTTTGTGGATGGCAGGAGTCAGTCCCACAAGGTGAACAGCTGCACTCTGCCAGGCAAAAATACACCCAGTATTACACTGAAGAGCTTGTCAGCCACTCACAACACTTACTACTAACAGCAAAACTGCTATTTCCCCCTTATCTATCAAAGTTCAGACAGAGCCTCTCTGCTCTTGGATTTGCTTCTCACGACTTATTCCCATGTCCCGTTCTGCAAGCTGCATTTGGGCTGCTGTTCCTCAGAGGGAAAGGAGCAGCACTGGGCACACTCCCCTGCCCCTGGGCTGGCTGCCTGCCCCACTCACGTGTGCAGTTCTTGGCTACCACAGCATCCCCGTAGTAGCCGGGCGCGCAGAGCTCGCAGCGTGTGCCGGCTGTGTGGTGCATGCAGCCTGAGCAGGCGCCCGTCAGGGAGTCACAGCTGCTGAACAGCATGTTGGGATCCGTGTTCCCACTGCAGTCACAGGGCTGGCACGAGCTGCCAATCACCAAGGGGTTGCCGTAGTATCCCGGGGCACACCTGGAGAAACACAAGTTACAACAGAGTGAGGAACCTGCAGCTCACGCCTGCACTGGAGTTGCACAACTGGAACGGTGTGAGCATCCAACATGTAACTGCTGCAGCCCTCTGGGATCTCAAAGCACTTTGTGTTTTGCCTTTTGATGCCTCAGAAAGGTGCCTTTATCACAGGCTGCAAGTCAAGGCAAAGCACATATAAGTCATACACCCACACAGGAAGAGAATTTCAGCAGCTGGGCATTTATGGGCTGAAAAGGACTGAAGGAAACGCTGCCAGAACAAAACACACAGGGACAGAGCCAGCCATTTCTGCTGTAGCCCTTAAGGAGACAACTTCTCTGCCACAGCAGTGGCTGCACAGGGTTAGTGTCTGAGGCCCCCCAAACACAGGTGCCACCCCCCTTACCGCTCACAGTTTGGTCCAGCGTAGCCTGGCTTGCAGAGGCACTGCATGTTGGAACCCTTGTGGACACAGCCAACAGCAAAACTGAAAAGTGAATGGGGACACAGGGAGGAGCAGTTACTCCTGATGTGGTGCCAAGGGAGCTGATCACTCATTGTGTGGATTGCTGGGGCTTTGGGTAAGGGACCATGAACGTGGTTTGGGGGACAAGGACAAGGCTGGCATTGGGACACCTGCCCTGGTGGGGCACAGAGTGGTTCCAGTGGTTAAACACTGAGGATAAACAGGCAATCTCATCCTGGGGTGCTTACTTGTTGGAGGCAACTGAAAGAGGGCATGGGCACCCAACACACTGCAGGGGTTCTTGGGCAGAGGGGCTGCCCATGTAGCCATCCTTGCATCGCTCACAGTGGTCTCCTTCTGTGTTGTGCTGGCAGTTCTGCAAGGAAAAGGAAAGCCCTGGGCTCAGCACTGACAAGAAGAAATGGTGGATGCACTAAAATCACCCCATCGGTCCTTCCTCTCTCCCAGAACTGCCTTGCACCCTGAGCAGAGTCACCACTGAAACAATGAAGTTTCCAATGCTCTGACTCAGGCATGGTTCTGCCAGCCCAGTTACTATGTAAAGAGCTTTTGAATCATATACTACAGACTTCAAAACTCCAAAATATCACACTGCTCCACTGTTTACTTACAAGGCATATCCCAGAGCCAGGCAAGCACTGATCTGAGTGGCCATTGCAATGGCAGGGGATGCATTTTCCCAGAAAGAGCCCCTTGGTGTCCCTGTAGTAACCTGGAGCACATTCCTGAGGAGACAGAAAAATGCAGATATCTGAAAAACAGCCTGATTTTTTGGGAAAACCGAATAAACTAAATTAGTTTCCATGACAGAATTCCCAATGGGTTGTACTGATGGAGAAAAGATTATAAGCAACGATGAAAATTTTTCAGTGCAGTTCTTTCCTGCTCCTTTCAACCAGGAGAGAATTGGCCAAAGAGAAGGACCATTCCAAGGTACTGCAACACCTGAATGGATTCCCCATCACATCCCTTCCAAGAAGGCAGATGAAACTTTTGCCCCTCTCCCAAGTGCACGTGGTGGGGAAATGTTCCTTCCTTTGGAACGAGCCAAACTGTCATTTCAACTGAAGCCCTCAAGAGCCAGCTTGGAGGCAGCTGGTACCCAAAACATGACTATCTGAGCCCTCTGACTGGAACAGCAGAGGGGCTCAGAACTCCCCCCTTACCTGGCAGGAATCTCCCTGGTAGTTGGCTGGGCAGAAGCACAGCTCCACGTTGCTGGCACGGATGCCCGTGACTGTGTCTGTTGCCATCTCCAGCACCACACGGCGCAGGGACACAGAGGAAGAGAGCTGGGAGAAGAGTGCCCGGATCTGCAGCTGCTCCAGGTTTGCCAGCACCATCATGAGCTCCTCTCTGGATACAGGGTTGTGAGTCTCTGTGTGCCTGAAGTTACCCTGGTGGGAGAAAACCTGACATTACTGGCAAGAAACACAGGCATCTGAACATCCAGTCCAGCATCCACATCCCTGCTGCTGGAATCTTTCCCCTTTGCATGGGTGAAACAGCCCTGCAGCACTTATAGTGCTGAGCTCAAAGCAACCGTCCCTCTGTCTGCGTGAAGTTTTGTCCTTCCCTGCATTAGCTGAGCACCTGACACTTGAGTGTGTGCAAACTCACCTCCACCAGCTGCAGCCGGCCTTCATGTGCCTCCCCTGGGGACGGGTAGGCGCCTTCCAGAAACATGATGCTCATCTGATTTCCCTGGGAAAAGCAAGGAAGGCGTCAGACATCACCAAATCCTGCTCCTGCATTAGTAGGGGGCACCAGGGAATTTCTTGGGCTGCACCTTCAAGATCACGTCTGGCCAGGACTCCATGGGAATGAACACGTCACCCCTGCGAGGGTTGGAGTGCAGCTCATAGCGAAGGTGCCCTCCATAGGAGGAAACCTGAAGGAGAGACAAATCCCACACATTGCTGCAAGGCCACACCACTGAGACAGGACAGACTCAGTGTTCAACTGCAGTGTCAGCAGTGCCTGTGTTGCCAGGCTGCTGGTGAGGTTCCCCATTCTTGTACCTGGTCCCCAAGGTAGGAGCTGGGTGCAACCCAGTAGAGCTCCTGGAAGGCATCTGGGAGGTTTTTGAGGTCAGCAGTGACGAGCTGCTCCCGTGGGCTCAGAGCTGTTGGCACTTCATGGCGGTCGCTGCTCAGCAAGAGCCACCCGTTCATGTCAACAAACTGGAGGGGAAGAGCAACTGTGGGTCTTCTAGTGGAGTTATAGAAAGTATTTGGGTGTTGATGCTCCAGAAGAACAGGTCCCAGAGCAGCAGAAAAGGGAATAACAGGCTCACACCTCACATGCATCCTGATGAAGCCACAGGAAAGCTGATCATCACCCCCGCCCAGCACATGAGACCCCAGAGACCAGGAAAAGGGGCTGAAAGCAGGAGATGGGCACAGGGAGTCAAAGATAACCCTCCTCACCGTGTATCTTCAGTAGGATTAGTGCAGGACAGAGACCCAAGGGCAGCAGGGAGCCAGGTGGATGGGAACACACCTGACCTGCAGGCTCTGGTGGCCCCCAGCCCCTCTCACCTCAGCTCGGTGCTTTTCTGCGCTGCGGCAGCGATCGGTCGCACCAAAGCAGAAACACTTGGTGCAGCCCTTGGGGTTGGTGGCATCCAAAGAAAATGTCCCCAGGCGGCACTGGTCACACCTCAGGCCCTCCACGTTTTCCTGAAAGACAAACAAAGCTCAACAGAGTCAGCAGCTTGTCAAAAGGTCTCAGTGGAGGACAGAGGTGGATGTCTGAGTGCTCAAAGCACAATGCTGTGGTGCTGGAAGATGTGAAAGCAGTCCCTCAAACAGGTTTGCCCTGTACAGCACCCATCAAACATTAAATTCACCTAGAGAAAGCACTTTTAACCCCTATGAAGAGGCTGGAGCAAGCAGCTCAGAAGCTGTTTGAGTTACTCTGCTGCTATGGAGCCAGGAGCCAATAGGGCTGACAGCTCCACCTGCAACAAGCTCTGACACAGTGCTGGACTCAGACTGGCCATCTCCTCCTAGTGACAGCTCAAGGAGTGAACCTTCATGGCCAGGAAGGATGAAGAGTTAAGAGCTTTTTAGGGTGCTCTAAACTCACCACCCCACGGGGCAGGCTGGCTGCAGCTCAGACACAGCTCAGGCACTCTCCTTGTCCAGCCCTGCTCCCCCTGGCACTCTGGGCACACACAGCCCCTTGGAGAGTTGAGCCAAGGAGAAAGGCACCACATGGAGGCACGGAGGGACTGACCTTGCAGTGACACTGCCCCGTTACTGGGTCACACACGCTCGCTTCAGTGCCAGCCTGGTGGCAGTCACACCGCCGGCAGTCGGGGTAGTGGTAGTAGCCAGGGGCACAGAGGTCACACTGTCGCCCGATGATGTTGGGCTTGCACCTGGACACAAGAGCCAGAAGAGCTTTCAGAGCTTTCCTCACCCCCACTCTGCACATTTCCTCCCTTCAGCCTGCCAAGGTGTCCCATCGCTCCGGCAGGAACCAAGGATGCTGCCAGGTGTCCCCAGTGCCAGGACAAGGCTCCCTCACCTGCACTGCCCACTGTGCACGTCACAGCCTGGCTCTGTCAGCTCCTGCACGCCGGGCCGGGAGCAGTTGCAGTCCTCACAGCCAATGAGGGGGTGACAGCCAAAGGTTTGGGGCTCACAGACAACACACTCTGGTTTCAGGGTGTGGGGAGGGCAAATGCACTGCCCTGTCACCTCATCACAGAGACGTGTCCCGCAGTCACAGGCTGCAAGGGGCAGAGAAGGGTTGGGTTTGGGCCAGCCAGACCCAGGAACCCAAGTGAAGCGTGGGGAATGCATACAGAGCAAGCTCTGGGAAGGCAGAGTGGGAGACAGGAGAACTCACGCCGGCAGTTGGGGAAGCCCCAGTACCCGGTGGCACAGCGGGAGCACTCGCGGCCGATGACGTTGGATTTGCAGGGACACTGCCCTCCAAAGGGCTGGCACTGGCTGCCCCGTGCCCCGGCCTCGTGGCAGCGGCACGGCTGTGCCCCGTTGTTGTAGAAGAGGGACAGAGAGATGGCAGAGTCACGGCAGAACCTCGAGGATGTGCTGGGGCTGCAGGGGAAGGCGGGAGGGGTCAGTGCTGCACACCCCCAGAGCCTCCCCGCCACCCCAAACCCAGCACCTCTGGCAATGATGGGTGGTTAGCAGGAGCCCTGTGACACCGAGAGCTCCCAAACACCCACGTTTGTTAACAGGAGGAAAACCTCAGCCAGCCCCCTCCCTGCCACATGTGAAGGGAAGGGGTGCTGCTCCCTGAGGACAGCAGAGCAGGCACCCAAAGCCAAGCATCTCACTTGATGTAGAAGCTGTTGATGCCACAGCTGCTGATAAAATCATAGGACTTGTCCAGGGGTTCCTCCTGCAGGTATTGGGAGGTGTAGCTGTCCTCAGGCACCACAAGAATGTAATCCTGCAAAGCAAGGGTGAGCTGGGTGAACCAGGCTCTCAGCTCAGATAGATAAGCACCATCCAAAATGACTCCAAAGTCCAAATGCACCTTTAACCTTTCATGCCTTGCTGGGACAGAACAGAACAAAGACCAGGAGTCACCTCTCTGTCCATCAGGGTCCACCTAACCTAAAGCTCCACATGAGGAACAACACAAATTCACTGGACTAAAACCAGGCAGAATAGCCCCAGAGCACTGCACTGGCTGTGCCTCAGCAGGGAGGCAGTCTTCATCATCTGAAATTTCTACACATGAAGGCACCTGGGTTCCAATTCTGTCTTTCAGCCATTTATCCAAAATTTGGTCACTCTTCTAGCCCTGTTGCCTGAGAATAACAAGGATTACCTACTCTCATGATAAGGCCTGCCTAAACAAACAATATTATGCAGGTTTAAAACATTGCTAGAGCAGGAATAAGGCTTATTCTGGATTATCACAAACTAGGTATGCAAAGTAACAGCTTCAATTTCTGCCTGGTTTTGATATCAAAACCAGACAAGGAAGGACACTGTCATATACAGAAGCTGCCCCTGTAAATTCTGCTCTCAATTCCACACCACTAAGGTTGGAGACTGCAAGTTTCTAGGGTAGTTGAGAGACTGAGTGATGACAGGAGGCATTCCTGCGGTGTCACAGTGACAAAAATCCAATGAAAAGCCCTCTGCTGAAGCCTGCCCAGCATGCTCTGGTAGTTTCCTGGAGAGAGGCTCACCAGCCACAGCTGCTTGCCCTCTGGCACTCGAACAACCACAGTCAGATCATTATCAGTAACATCCAAGATGATTTGGTCCTCAGAAACCACCAGGCTCCGGCAACCATAGCCATGTGGGCAGAAATTCGCGTTGGTCTGACCTGAAAAGACAACAAATGCATTGGCCTCACATGTCCCTTGAGTCCCCATCACATCCTTCCAGTCTGGAAGTCTTCCTTCATTTTTGCAATCCCTGAAGAACCCACATGGCATGGAAAGCTTCCAGGGCTTCTGCCAACCAGCAGCTTCCCCAGGTCCCTGCTCTTCTCACCTTGCCAGATGCGCCCACCATTGATGAGCACGTCCACAGGGAAGGTGGGGTGGTTGGGCTGGTAGAAGTGCAGGATGAAGGCATAGCGTCCCAGGGTCTGGATCCGGCTGGAAAACACCACTGCAGCCTGCCCCAGAACAGGAGAACACAGACAAAAACCCACGTCTGACACCTGCACCCACAGCTGGGATGGTTTGCAATTATTACACAGACTTGTGCTCTTACTGCACAACTGCCAGGTCTTGAGAATTCAGTGAATCAAGCCCCCCATGCCTCCATACTCTCTCCCCTCTAATGCTGCCACTTGAAAAGCTTTTCCTGGGATCCCAGAGAACCAAACAAGGCTGGAAAAAGCCAAGACAAGGTGAATCCGAAGTGTTCAGGGAGAAGTTTAAAGCTCAGATTAAACTCTGAAAATGCTAATTGATAAAGCATTTATCAACAGGTAAGGAAAATTTCTCCCTGCCCCAGTGGTTCAATGTCACAGCAGCAGCAAACCAGCCCAACCCATGCCTGAGCCCCTACCTGTGGGGACTGCAGGAGGATGAGCTCTGCAGTGGGGTCCATCGCTGTGGGAGGACGAGGAGCAGGCTCCACTGGCACCCCAGTTGGAGCCAAATGGACAGCCTGAGCCAGGGGCACCTCTGGGGCAATGGGCAGTGCCTGGGCTCCCTCCAAAATGATTGACTGAGAAAGCTTCAGGAACCTTGAGGGGACACAGGAGCTGCTGAAAAACAAGGAGTGAACAGGATGTGAGTATCTCCAGAAAGAAGAGAGGCTCTGGGGTCCTGGCAGGGAGGCACACCCTGTAACCCCTGGTGGATTACAACATGTGCCTGCTGAGGGAGAGCTCACTACCAGCACCCCTGGGGCTCTGGGATATGGGCTCAGCAGGAAAAACAGGAGCTTGGCACAGGCTAATTCCTCTGTAAATATTTATTTTAAGCAGAATTTGGGTAAATTTGGGTACAGCAAGTTTCTTGCTGTATGTGAGGAAGCACAGGAATGCCTATTTGGGATGAGACTTGAGTGTCTGCCCCAGGAGGCAGAGTGGGGCTCAGGTACAGGACCACCAGTCTGACTGCAGTCTGTGCTCAGAGGACACAAGCAAGGAGCTTCACCTCAGCTGGACATTTCTTCATCAAGAACTTCTAAAGCCTCTGAGCTGAGGGAAGCGGGACAAGCAATGTTTTTGGATATAGTCCTATTAATACTAAAGCTAAGGGGGACCTGAGAGTCTCACCTGTTGGATGAGAAGGTGCCATGGACACTGATGCAGTGCACCTTTGGCTCGATGAGCTCCATGGTGAACTGTGCAGCAGGGATCAGGTACACTTTGTGCTGCCACACGGGAGAGAGACACCTGGTTATGTGACAGCCTCTGCCACTGGGCCATAGCAGTCCCTGTGCCCACCAGCCTCAAGCATTTCAGCTAATGCACACCTCTGTTTACTGCCCCTTATTCCTTGGCACAAGCCTTGTGGCATTTAGAAGCTCCCCATACTGATTCTTCCATCTTTGGCTAAAACAAGGAATGTCTTCAAGATAAAAAAGGAACTGCCCCACTGCTACAGAGCTCCCTCTGCAAGAGCAGCTGCTTCTCCCCATCTCCTCCCCACTCCCAGTCCCATGATCTGCTTCAAAACACCCCAATGACCACATTCTCGACTTGGACTGGTCATGACACAGACTAACATTCAGCACCCAGTCCAAACAGGACTACAGAGCCCAGACTAAGATCCAGTATCCAATCCAAGCAGGACTAGAAAACCCTTCTACAGACGGGGTCCTAGTCCAGCCTTTCCTCCCTGTGACCTGTTGACAGAGCTGCCCTCAGAGGAAGCCTTACCAGGAAGAAATCAGCCAGATCAGAGGTGAAACGAACAGTGGCCTCTGAGGTGAGTTCAAAAGTTGCCATTCGACTCTGGGAATCTACAGCAATCCCTCGACAAAGGAAACTGTAAGAGAAACACAATTTTGAAGCCAGCCTTGCACAGGGTCATGACCCATTTCTTGTCCTGCCAGCTCTATGTCCTGAGGGGATTTACACAAAGCCCCTGGAAATCTTTTGATGTTTTTCTGGCTGCTCGCAAGAGCAAAGTTTTCCAAGGACACCCCAAACATTTGTTTCCTACTGCAAAGGTTGCAATCTGAAGTCAGACAGGGTTTGACCTTTCTCCAATAAACCTGCCTGTAGGTCATTCCCTAAGTCAAGGTCCCTACCAACACATCCAGCTGTAAACAGATTCAAAAGATTATCTCCTGGCAGAGGATATCTCATCCCTGAGCTGGGATGGCCAGCCACTAAAATCTGTGTCCACCTACAATGAGTCTGGACACCCAGAGCTTAGACAGACAGCACTGAAGCTTGCTTTGTTTGTGTGATAAACCTGAAAAAGTTCAACTGGAGGAGAGGCTGTCCTTGGCATGGCAGAGAACTGGGCCTTTTCTCCCTTGAGGTGCCCATACCTGTAGACACAGGGGTAGAAGGTGAACGTGCCCTGCTGTGTGGCCAAGTGTGGTGAGCTCACGGCGATGCCCACGGTCTGCAGGGCATTGGTGTTGGCATATTCCACCAGCAGCACGTACTTCCCAGGCTGGGCCACGGGCAGGGACAGCTGCACTTCCACCTGGAGGACAGAGGCATGACTGAGGGAGTGTGGGCAAGATGCCCGAGATACAAACCAGCCTCCTCTGCAGCTCAGGGGAATGAAACTGATTGTTTAGGGGAAAACGCAACAAATCTCACCAAATCCTTGCAAACCTTTACACGTGAGACTCTGGGTTTGGGTGCCTTGCACAGGGCACACCTGCACACAGCTGTATGGGTGTAAAGCCTTGCTGGTCACCTGCCCAGGTGTAGGTAAAGCCCCAGACAGGGGGGAAGGGGGGTGAGCGCTGCTGTGGCTGGGAGGGGGACTGTTGTATCCTCAGGGGACAAACCAGAAGTGCCACTCACATCACTACCACTGCAGGTGGCCATCCGGGGGTGGGAGGGGGTGAGCTGCTCCGTGGGACACAGCCTGGGGAGACGATTGTCCAACCTGCACACTGCACCCACCCCTGGCACAGCAGGGAAGCCCTCCACAGACAGGTACTTGTACAAGAGGCAGCTGGAAGCACACAGAAAAAATTGTGAAGTACAAAAAGTTACATCATGATTATAAAAGTCGAGAGCACCCATACAGCCAGGGCCCAGCCAAGTTTGCAAAAGGTTTTGGTCTATCAGAAGGGCCAAGAAGCAGCTCTGATCAGTGAGGAGCAAAGACTGGCCATTAAAGGACCAGGGAGAGCAGTAACAACCAAAAGCTTCTCCCCTTGCAATGGGTTTTATCCTGGGGACCACTACTGCAGTGGATGGGACAATCAGTGTCCAGAGCCCAGCCAGCTTTCTTGCCAATGTGGACAGAGAGGTTCTGGGCAAGCAGATGCACTGAGGTGCTCCAAACACTACCAGACTCTGTTCATTTTAAACAGTCCAGCAAAACCTACTCGTGGCAGCTGTTTTCGAGGCAAGCTGGCACTGGGAACCCAGCCTAGCAGAGAGGTGGGCTATGGGTGAGCTGCCCTCCAGGGTCCATGAGGAAACACAGACTGGCTATGTCATGGATGAGGAGATCTATGGGTTAGCTTTCTGGGCCAGTGCAGGTTCCACAAGCTTTATCAGCTGCAGCCAAGTGCTCTTTGAAGCAGTTTTACTGCATCACAGACTATGGTTGTGTGTATTCCTTAACCCCAGGCCAAGAGGAGCTGAGCAAGCCCCACACAGCACAAAGACATGCAGATCCTTACTTCTGGGTGGCTTGTTCAGGAGCTGGCTGGTAGACACAAGGCTCTGTGACCTTCAGCTGCAGGATTGGTGCTTCGTAGTATGAGCTGGGAAGCAAAACCAGATAGTCCTGGGAGGAGAGATGGGACAAGTGTTGTGCTTGGGATACAGGGAGCTGCTGAAGCCCCCACAGTGGGTTGAGTATGGGGCCTTACCAGCAGCACACCCTGTGCTTCAATAACCAGGGACCAGGTGTTGGGGTTGAGTACGAAGGGCTCCCCGAAGCTGTTCTGGGGGACAGTGACAAAGGCTGGCTCCGTGCTGGGAGCAAAGACAATCTGCTTGGTCTGCTCTGTACCTGGAATGGGAGGAATGAGAGGCTCTGAAGGGACTGGAATGCAAAACCTGTGGCTGGACATGGGAGGCTATGCTCAGGGAAGCAGCTTTGTGGTGCAGTGGGGAGTGACAGGTTCCCACTCTCTCGGTGCACCACAATCCCACACTGTCCTGGAACAGAGACATCCACTCTGAATCTGCTCAACAGCCTAATGGGAGAAATAAATATAAATCACTGCAATCCCTTTAATGCAAATCCAGAGCTCCCACAGTGTGCTCTGCATCCCCAGGCTGCAAAGCACAGAGTGTTGCAAGCCAAGGAGCATTTTGCCAGCTAGAAAAGGAAAGAAGTCATCTGTGCAGAGTTAATTGTGAGACAGACAAAAAGAACTGCCCAGATACATTTTTCCTCAGGGAAATTCTGACCCCAGCTCCACAGGCAAGGTATCTGTCTCCTGGCAAACTTTCAGGCCCCCAAGGTGTGCTCCTGCCTTTCTTACTGCCAACCACAGACTCTGCACTCAAGATTTAGACATTTTAAACTGACGGACAGAATGGGTGCAAGGCCTGATCCTGTTGCTGTTGAACAGCTCCTTGGCCCATCTGACAGTCCCAAAACCTCTTCATTAATAGATGCAATCACAATACAGCAGCTACAAGCAGACTGTGTGCCTGCCCAGCAGGCTCAGGAGCTTTTGAAGAGCACAGGTGAGAGGGATTCACTGGGAATGGCTGCACGGCGAGCTGATGAGATGAGGAAGAAAGTGGAGAATGTGGCACACTGACGGTCCTGGTCTGGTACATGGACATCAAGGCACAACACACAGGGCCAGAAGCTAAAGCAAGGGCTTGTGCTACTGCTGGGATGGTTAATAACCCCTTTCCATGTGTGGTAGCTCTGCAACATGCCTGGCATCAGCTGAGGCTGGGACCTCACTTTTCCAGCTGGGAAGCAGAGGTGATGATGCAAGGAGCGAAGAGATTTCCCTGAACTGCCACTGGGGCAGATTTATTGACAGGTTGAAGTTTCACCTCCCTTTGAGGCAATACACAACTCCAACTGAGATGGCTTCTGGAGGTGGAGTGGAAGAAATCAGGCTGGAAATTCCATACTTGGAAAAGGCTTCCCCTTTTGCAAGCTACGTCTTCCAACTTCTTTCCAGGCTGCTTGTCCTCTGCCTTGTGAAGCTCCTTCCATCCAGACACAAGGTGGCTTGGCACTCCTGAAGCCTCCCAAGGATACTGCCCTCCTGGGTCCTGTTGTTGGTGCACCAGTTTGGCTGCTAGAAAAATCACATTGCTTCTGCACAAGAAGTGAAGCACTTTTTAAGGTAAATGAGCTCTGCTGCTTGGATAGGACAGATTAAATACTTCCTGACCTTTTGTGGGATCCTAAAGCATGACCATGGCTTCTGCTCTTCTTGTTCTTCTGCTGTGTAAAATGACTGGACATAAAAACAAGCCATTTTTCTCCTCTCAAAATGAAAAAAAAAAAAAAGGAGGCAAAAAAATAGTATTTTGGCATTTCAAACCTTGCATATCACATCAAAGGCAGAACCTATATCAGCTCAAGTCAGAAGAGAGAACTTCACACACTGATAAATTAGGTAGGTAGTGTTGACAGCCTTCTGCTGTGCATGTGTGGTCTGGAGGAAGAGCTTCAGCAGCACAGTGTGGCTGTGGCATCCGAAGGGGTAAAATCAACCAGCCAACCACCCACCACGGCCTCAGGTGTGTTCCCATGTAGTCTTGCTCAGATTGTTTCCCAGAATATTTGCTGTCCAGATTTCTAGGCTTGTTCAGACATCTTTCAGTGGTTCTTCTCCAGCAGCTCATGGCTTGATGAGAGGACACTGCACCAGAGTGCAATGCCTGTGTAAGATGTGTAATTCCATGGCACTTCCAAGTCCCACACCAAATGTGAAGCCAGCAGCCTGGTTTGGGAGAAGCACGTGGGAAAGGCAGGACTGCCACGTCAGGGCATCTGGTAAATAAAACCACATCCAGCTGCCAAAATTTGGATCCACTTCCCAGCTCCTGGCCCATTCTGGTTTTGTGGAAAGTCAGCTCAGTTTTGCCTGGGGCACTGGGGTGATCTCGTCCTGTGCTGGGAAGGTTGTACAGAATAGTACAAGAGCTTTTATCTCCCACCAGCCTGGCTGGTATCAGTCCTCAGAGCGCAGCCCCAGGGCTGGGCCCACCTTGCTGCTGCTTTGGCAAATAAAGGGGGCTGCAAACTCAAATCAGCCTTTCAACTGGGAGAGCAGGACTAATGGGTAAAGCCATATGGAAGCGTCTTCTGGAAAGGATGATGCAGGAGGTTGCCTGGGATGGGGAGGAGGTGGCGATGGCACAGGGAAGCAGAGCAGTCTGGGATCCTTACCTCTCCTTCGTGGCTGATAAGCTGTAATTTTGCCATACACAGTGGCCCCTCCTGAATTAATATACCTCAGGATGACATGGAACAGATAGAGCTCTGCCTCCTTCACGTCTACAGTGACTCTGATTTTATTCTGCAAAAAGCAAAAGAGCACACGGGGCACACATCACTGAGGGGGCAGCTCCTGAACACCCACCCACTCTGGGGAGGGCCTGACCCACCTGCCCTACCTGCCTACCTGCCTGCCTCTCTTCCCCCTCCCTCGCCAGCCCACGGCATGGCTCTGGCCGGCCACCTGACAGGGGCACACTTAGGATGGACACACCTTGGGGCAGGAGAAGGGGCAGAGGAGCAGTGTCGCAGCGTGGGATGCTCTGAGTTAGTCTAGAAGTGAAAAATGCACTTACAGTTGCCACAAACATTAAACTTTCCTTCCTCAACGACCGAGACCCTCCCTTCCACACTGGCGGGCCCCCGGCTGACGTAGCGGAGGACGAGGCGGAAGAGGTCTGGGGAGGTCACATTGAGAGTCACCACTACCTTGGGCTGGTGGGAGAGAGAAAGGGGAGAGAAGCAGAGCACACCTTCAGTTACCTCCACCACCCACACTGCCAGCACAAGCGCAGCTGCTCGGCTCACTGCTCCCAAAGCAACATGCCACAGTGCGAGGAGGAGACAAGCACACGCACCCTACTGCTCACAGCACCTGCTGACACTGTCCCCCACCTTCAGGGGACACCGTGGGCCAGCCACCGAGGGAGCAACCTGCCTGTGGAAGGGGGAGGGAAGGCTGTGATCGCATCTGGAAGATGCTGTGGCACAGCAGGCTGGCTCAGCTGTCCTGGGGCACACACTGTTTCACTGGAAAGGTTATAGGAATTTGTTGCTTTTGTTATCAGTGTGCTGTTTTGGGGTTTAGTGTGCTGCAACCAGCCACCAGGTACCACACTCCTACCCTTGTACTTATGGGGCTCTGCTCAGCTGCCTACAGAAGAGGCTGGGAATTGAGCTGGTGCCTCATCCTCAGGAATGTGCAGTGCTAAGGACCATACAATGGATGGCACATCTGCCCTCCAGCTGCCTGGACGCTGCTTGGCAAGACCCTGGCTAAGGAGATGCCTAGGTCTGACCCATTTCGAAGAGATCCTAGGCTAAAATAACCTCCTGCCCTGGGAGATTTCTAATGAGGTCTTTGGAATGTTCTCCTAAGCTCCATCTTGCCACAGGAGAGCAAACTGGAAAGGTGTGGATGATAACAAACTACAGTAAGACCTGCCAGAAGAAAGCCATGTGCTAACCATTCTATCAAAGTCTATTTCTAGCTCAAACACCAATAATGTATGCAACAATGGAGCTATGAGCTTGAGCATGAGCTCCATCCTTAAGCTTGGGATTTTCTCAAGGGAGCCCACAGGAGTTCACTGCTTAGCTCCTCCCTAAAATACAGTGGGAAACAGACCCTCTCTTATTTCACCTAAGCACAAAAACGTGAAGAAAACTGAAAGTGCATGCACCAGAGTAAGGAGCATCTTACATGGGACAAGACTGCCAGAGAAATCACTGCCCTGTACTCCATCCCCAAACACACGCACACTTCTGCAGAGGCCATGCAGAAAAAAACACCAAGGAGAGAAAAAGACTCAGCAGAAGAAATAGCTTCATTTCTAGGACTTACAGAACTCCAGGTTAGCATAAACCATTGTTACAGCAAACCAGCTAACAGCAAGGGCAAAGGCTGAAGGGTAACAAGAGGTCCAAGCTGAGCATGGCAGCTGAGGAGGAGATACTTATTTTTGGAAAAGGGAGGAAAGGTTATGCAGAGTTATAGGAAAGAGCAAAGTCAGTTGAAAGAGGAACAAGGAAACTGAGAGACAGTGTTTATAGACATCCCTGTAAGTAATCACCATGCTACCACCTTTGTCTAAATGGATTAGGATGTCATGGGATTCCCAGTTTAGGATCTTTCCCCCCTCATCAGTCTATGCCACCCACAACACTACAGGAAATATCTGCACAAACAGGCTATATATATACACTGTGCTGTTTATGTTGGCCATCCTGTGACTTGGGGGGTTTCAGGAGCACTTGGGATGAAAGGTGTGTGCCAAAAGCACATCCTCCCCACGGGGAGCTGGGCTGGGCTGCAGCCACCAGGCGTACCTGGATGGAGGACATCTGTGCATATCCTCGCCAGCTGAAGCCCTCAAACTCCAAGGGGTTGTAGCCAAAGCGCACAGCCCGGCCAGCCGGCGTGGTGCCTTCCTCCAGCTCGAATTTCAAGTGGTGAAGGTCAGGGAAATAATGGTCCCGTGCTGGTCTGGGGAAAAGCGAGAGCACCGTCACCTGCTGGGCCACCCAGAGGGAGCGGCAAGGGGACACCTCCGCCAGGTACGTGGCTGATGTGACAGCAGCCCGGACAACGAGGTCCCCATCACCGCGGTGGCAGAGGACACCGTGGGAGGCAGAGCATGGCAGGGTGCAGCTTACTGGGTGCAGGTGGGACCCCGTGTGCTCTGCCGGCAGCGACAGGCTCCGCTCCGCTCCTCGCAGGATGGCCCCAGCGCCCCGCCGACATCGCACCGGCATCCTGCGGGCAGGAAGAGCCTGTTTACATTCCCGCGGTGCTAACGAGCTCCTGGTCCCTAATCAAAGGCGCATCCCAGCGGGCGGGGAGCCTGGGGTCACTATTTTTGTTCCATTGTATCCGTTTTCATATTTGGCCCTGGCCCCACTTGGATCGACTCTTCTTCCACCTCAGCGCCGAGCTATTTCCAGGCGGCTGATGGAAGAAGGTCTGCAAACCCTCAGGGCCGGGTCCTGCAGCCCTGCCACCGGCCACAGCCTGCTCCTTCTTCCCAGCCGTGCCAGCACTGCGTGGGATGGCTCAGAGCAGCCGGATCGCCTCCTTCACCTCTTCCCAGGGACACGGTGGAGAGTGGCCAATCCCCATGGATCCATGCCCACCCTTTCCCAGCAGGACGAAGGGGCATTGCTGCAAGGATGTGAGCGGTGGTTTGAACACACCAGTTTCTGGTACCCAAAGAGGTACCTTACCTGGCTGTTTGTTCCCCAACCTGACATTCCTGTGTCCAATACTGGAAAAGCATGACTCAGGTCTCCAGACCCACAGTAATTCCCAGCTCACAGCACAGAATCACAGAAGCAAGATTGGCAGAGACTTTTAAGATCATCAAATTCCAACCATCAACCCAGCATTACCACTTACAGCATTTAACCACATCACCCCAAAAATGGTGACCCAAAGCAGAAGGTGGGACGTCTCATGCCCCTCTTCTCCAAGTTCACCAACCAGTCAGTCTGTGCAGGGGGGTGAGTTCTTGCGGCCCCCCTCACTCACCAAACACTTGACAGAAGGGGCTCACCTTGGCAGCCAAAGTAATTTGCATTCTCCATGTTGAAGTAGCCATCCCTGCAGGCTGAGCAGAACTGCCCACACACGCTGGCTTTGCAGAAGCACTGCCCATCGCCCTGGAAGAGAAGCAGGCATGGAAACTCATTCCCTCCTGTTGCTTGTCATGGCTAAGCTGTTCCTCAGTTATTTGGGTTCTGGTCTGAGACACTGCAGAAGCAGCAGTTTGAGATTCAGGCTCCACAGGCTTCCTGCGCGTGGGTGGGCCAGATAAGGGCCAGATAACTTAAATTACCCAACAATGCAGGCAAACAAAAATCCAGGCATCCTGGGACAGACCCAGAAATATTTAGGTGCCTAATTTATGACAGGTCTTAATCCCACATTCTCATGCAAGCCCAGATTGTGGTGTAAGCGCTGAGAGCTCAGCGTTGGGGCCTCTCCAGCAGCTGCTGGGAGAGACAGAGCTGAACACTCCAAAGACAGCACGCTCAGAGGAAACAGAAGAACAAACCCACCTGACGGCACTCGGCGATTCCACTGAGGGTGCCCTTGGTGTCACACTTGCAGCCTGAGGAGAGGGAGATGTACAGAAGGTCAGTCAGGCCCTAAGAAGAAGCCTGATGGGGTCAGCACCCACCACACCAGAGGACATTGGTTGGAGTAAGAGGAGCCAGGAACTGGTCAAGTAGAAGGCAGCCCTGCACAAGGGTTCAGATTTCATTATGGACAGCTACTGTTGAGGACACAGCTAGCAAAGACATTTGCCTTTTCTGCATATTTGGCCATTAAAAATTGTCTGCAGAGAGGGGCTGAGAATGGCATGACTCCTTGCATGAGCCCTATGTTTCATCCCAAGCAAAATGTTCCAGGCTCCAGCCTTCCCCCTGTCCATGTGAGGGTTACCCAGAGGACTCCAGCTTTGACACATCACTTCTGATGAAGTGAAGATGGAAGGAAGGCCATCACTTCCAATCTTCCAGTGATGGTGCTCACTGGCCTGGGTTTGGCTCTTGCACCATGGAGGGGGATTTTTGTGGGCAGTGCAAATGCCATTTCCTTACTCAGGCAGCCATAGGGGTTCTCTGGAGTGAGGTTCCAGTATCCAGGCTTGCATCTGTCACAAGCTGGGCCTTCAACATATGCCCGACATGCACAGGAGCCCTGGGGAAAGGCAGGGGGAGAAAAGAGCAGGTAAGAATTTGCAGCACAGTGGTTGAACATGGGGTCTGCTGCTCTGGCTGAGCTTAAGGAAGGACTTGGTCCCAAAAGAGATGAAGTGGATCATACAAAATGACCTGCAGGGGTTGTGGTAGGTTCGTTTGATACTCACTGGGGCCAACAAGGGATCTGCAGTCTCCAACCCTGCTGGGTTACAGGAGCCCACTAGAAAAGAGGGGTAAAAGAACAAATTTATAATGCTAGCTCACCCCTTGGCTGTGCCTAACTTGGGTTATTTCTCCCCTTGCAAAGCTTTTGGGAGATGATAAACACATTTACCAGCACCCAAGAGACTGGAGTGTCTCAAGAGATGAGGGAGAAGGGGCTACCTTCGCAGTGGGGGAAGCCGTAGGCACCAGGCACACAGCTGTCACAGCGCAGTCCTGTCACCTTGGGCCGGCAGCTGCACTGCCCCGTGTCCTGGTCACACGTGCTGTGCAAGGACCCCTCCCGGGAGCACTGGCAAGCTGCAAGAGAGGGGAGAGAACTGCTGGAGTGGCATTCAGGGCTTCCCAGCCTCTTTTGTGTGCCTGACCTCCACCAAAAGCAGCTGGACATGTGGATTATAAATAAAATCCTCATTCTTTGCTTTTGGTTAAAACCACCCCATCTTTTAAGAAAAACAATAGAAGTCTCAACGTTTATCACACCCATTCACATACATTCATGTGTATTTCAGAGGCAGGGAAGAGTTTTGGTTGAGGAGAAGGGGTGTGATCTCATCCCCCAAAAGCCAGTGACATATCAGACCCTACAAAATCCCAAGTGCTCAAGAGCAGCATTCAGCCATCTGGGTCTGCCCTGTGGATATTGGATGTGGGCATAGGGTGAGGGCAGGGCAATGGTTCCACAGCTTCTGCACGACCTGCTGCCCATGAATGCACAGAGATCCCACTGCCCTATCACAGGAAAGGTCAGCAAGCTGCCAGGGAGCTGCCTGTGCCCTCCTTGCCCAGCCAGCACACTTCAAATCCCTGCCAAAGGAGACATTCCAGGCTGACACCCCCACAACTGGCTCAGGAAACAGCAGATTTTTACAAAATATAAAAATCAGGTGGTTCTTTTCTTCCACTGCTGTGGGTCTTCTACAGCTCTGCAATGTGGCTATGGCTTTATGAGACAAAAAAAAAAAAAAAAAAAAAAAAAAAAAAAGACTACTGAACTCCTGTGAGACCATTTCATCTCAGCCTCCAGCCTCTTCAAAGGCATATTGCCGGCATCAGCATTTGGGAGGAGTGTTCTGCCAGCTGGCATGGCTCAGGAGTCCACATTTAGTACTGTGCAAGAGGGTGATGATGCTCTTTTGTTGCTTCGGGGAAATTGTATCACGGATTACTTTTTAATGAGCAGTAAATTCTTGCTGGGAGACATAAGAGTACATCTGGCTTCCAGTTGGGACTGCTGACAGGGAGGGAGATGGATGGGGACACACTGCCCAGAGCTGGGGAGGGCTGGTCAGAGGATTTGGGGCTGTAGGCACCTGCCACAGGCATTGCTCAGTCCTGGCACCAGCAGCAGTAGTCCAGGAGTGATGCAGTACCCAGGGAAATGGCTAGGATCAGAGAATCATTCAGGTTGGAAAAGACTTCTAAGATCATCATCCAGCTGTTCCCTCAGCACTTCCAAGCCCACCATGTCCCCAAGTGCCACACCTACACGGTTTTTAAATCCTCCCAATGATGGTGACTCCACCACTGCCCTGGGCAGGCTGTGCCAATGCTTGAAAACTGTTTTGGTAAATACATCTTTCCCAATACCCAACCTAAACATCTCAGGGTGCAACTTAAAGCCATCTCCTCTTGTCTTTTACTAGGTGGAAGAGACTGACCTCGATCTGGCTACCCGCTGCTCTCAGGTGGTTGTAAAGAGCAGTAAGGTGTTACTCACGTGTGCAGCTGGGGTATCCATAGAAGCCCAGGGCACACTGGTTGCAGGTGTGTCCAGCAAAGTTCCCGTGGCACCGGCACTGCCCCGCTGGGCTGCAGTTGTTGTCCACTGCACCCCGGGAATCGCAGGAGCAAGCTGTAAGAGCAGGACTCTGATGAGTCCTGTGATCTGTGGCCAAGCACTGCTGGTCTGAACCATCATTCAGTCCCCCAGGAATTAGCCACTTCCATCAAAAAAAATTAATTTCTTAATCCCTTGCAGTATTTTCATAGCCATACCAGGAAAATACCACTGAGGGGTCTTTACAGCCCATTAGCAGTTTAGTAGGTTAATGCACTAAAATGACACATAAAAAAGGCATAAACTGAGACACCAGGTCACAGCAGAGTTGTGATGAGGAAGTGTGACTGATAAAAACTGCTTTGTCTTCCAGGCTTTGCTATCATCCATGACCTCCAAGACAAGCCTGCCAAATTCACAGTGCAAACCACAAGGATTTTTGATACTGAGAAACACCGGAGTCATGCAAGAACAGGTATGCTTTTTAGAACAGCAGGAGCTGGAGATTCAGGGGCTTACCGTAGCAATGGGGGTAGGAATGGTGCTCAGGGCTGCACTGCTCACAGCGTGGCCCAGCAAACTCAGCTCTGCAGAAACAATTCCCAGCAGAGTCACAGCCTCCTGGCAGCGTCCCGACCTCGCTGCAGCCACACACTGCAACACACAGACACCAACCACCCTGAGCTGGGAGCATGGGGCAGAGCTCACAGCAAAATGTCTTCTTCTGGGGTTCTCAGAGAGGCATTAGGTGCTGCTCTAAGCGTTCAAACCATCAGCTCTGCCCATGGTGCATAAGCTCCAAAACACCCACAAAAAACCACTTTCCAGTCCTTCAGCCCTCTGCCAGAGGACTCTGGCTGTGTGTCCCCACCCAGGCTCGTGAAGGACAGACACTCACACTGGCACAGAGGGTAGTTGAAGTAGCCTGGAGCACACTGGTCACATGAGTGCCCTTCAAATCCTGTCCGGCACAGACATTGCCCTGTCTCGCTGTCACAGGTGCCATCGTACTGACCAGGGCCAGAGCACTGGCAGGCTGCAAAGCAACAAGGGCATTAGTAAATAAGCAGGCATTTTGTCTTTAGCCTGCCCAGGAAAGAAACCAGAGCATCTGTTCCTCTGGGGTAGAAAAGCAGTTGCTGGAGAAAGCATGGGGAACAGAGCTGACAGCCAGTATGCCTGGCTCATAGCTCATGTCCATAGGGAATTTCTCAAGAGCCCCCTACAGCTTGAGAGGATGCTGGAGGGTCAGGGCTGGGGGGAAAACAACAGCAAAAGTGCAGAAGTCATGGGAATTTGTCACTTGGAAGCAAAGCCATGGAATTCCTCCTCCCCAGCATGGGTGGAGAACAAGGAGAAGCCCAGCAGGGCGAGCCTGGGGACACCGCCCGCCGGGTACTCACGCTGGCAGCTGGGTCCGTAGTGGCCTGGGGCACACTGGTCACAGTGTACTCCCTGAAAGTTGGGCTTGCACACACACATCCCCACCCGAGGGTCCTTCCGACAGGCGTTGCCTTCTGTCCCGCCCGCGTAGCAGTCGCAGTCTGGATGGGGACACACAACAGGTGACACCACGGCTGTCAGCTGAGCTCTGAGGTCCCACAAGGACAGGGCAGGAGCTGCCATGAGGCAACTCAAATGCTTGAGCATTTGCTCCCATAACCCTCCTATCAGATGAAAATGTTTTAGCCAACCCACGCCTGGCTTGTGGGGTGGCTGGGAGGCCTCAGCTGGTGTGAAGGTGCAAGGTGGGCAGCAGGGCAATGCACAGGGCAGGCAAATGCTGCTTCCACAAGCCCAGGCAGAGCTGACTCAGGGTAGTGTGGGAAGAATCAGAGCCTTTGCCCAGCCAGGGTGAACTCTGGGCTTTCTCTCTGGTCACTCCAAGCTCAGCTGTGCCCGAGAGCTCCCCACTTCCAGGGCAGGGTGTTCCAGGCAGGCAGTGCCAAGGCTCTGAGCCAGCCCTGCTGTCACCAACAGCAGTGGTGGGGGGTGCTGGGCTGGGAGAGGGAAGGACAAACATCATCCAAAAACCAGAGGGAGGGGGAGGTGGGGAAGTGTGAAGGGAAGTGAGAAATTCCAGCTCAGGAAAGAAAAAACCTGTCTGGAAGATACAGACTTCAAAATATCAGAAGGAAGGAAAAGGTTATCTGGAGTGTGCTGGGGAGCATGAGACAGGGGAGGATTCAATGGGAAAAGAGACAGAACAAAGCACAAGAGAGCAGATGAACCGAGAGGAGTGAGCATGAGAGGAGGGAGGTGAAGGGGAGCAGGGATGAGAGCATGGATGAGCTTTCTAAACAACAGAGGAAGTGACACAGAGCGAGTGGCTGCCTGTGCACAATCCTTCAGGCACCCACAGCAGAGCTCCCAGCTCAGCCACAGCCCCTCCATGACCTTTGGGGGAGGTTCCTCACAGGAAGGGCAGAAGGGACATCCCCACATGGCCTGGACCTCAGAAAAAAAAATCACACTGTCACTCTAGGCCAGAGTTTCCACATCTTTAAAAATGGGATTGTAAAATTTCCTTTCCCCCCCAGTCAGCTGCTGGTTGTACTCTCTTAGAACAACTCAGGGCTGCCTCATACAATCTATGTGCCTAGTAAGCTGAAAACCTGATCTTGCATTGGATGGGAGGTATAACAGAAATGACAGCACTGCCAAAGCATCAAGGGAAATTGCACTGCTTACTTATTATCTGTCCTGCAGGAAGCACTTGTTCTCCAGTATCATTGTGAGAGAAAGCTGGAACGGCTGTGCAGAGAAAAGACACGTTGCACACAGGTCATCACACACACACCCAGAGAAATACTGATGGAGTATTGGGACTTGACAGTCCCAAAGCTGAAGAGGTTGAATAAAAATGTGGAACATGGAACAAAGCACAGATGTCCCACTAACCAACAAGCCCTTTCTTGCCTGCCTTTCATGAGAAAGTGAGAGATGAAACTCCAGCCAAATGGGAAGCTCCTGCTGACTCTGTGTTCAGCATAGCTCAGCTCTGGTGCAGCTTCCACCCAAGCCAAATGTGGACTTGTGCCCACCTGAAAGAACTCCTCCTGGGACAGGAATCCCACGTGGCATGGGGAAAGGACATCCCAAGAGCCACAGCTGGAGCTGCTGGCCCTTCCCACAGCTGCTGGGTCTATGTGCTCCCAGATGTGACCCCCCCACTCACGGTAGCAGTGGGGGAAGTTGAGGTAGCCCTCGGCACAGGTGTCACAGTGCTCCCCAGTGTAGTTGGGTTTGCAGTAGCAGCGCCCCGTGAGGTCCTCGCAGGTGCCATCGGTGAAGTCAGACTCACAGTTACAGCCTGCAGAGAGGGACAAGCCAGCAGTGTCACTGACTGAGGCCTCAGACTCCCTACAGCAGGTAAACCTCTCAGCCCAACCCTCCAGAGTGCCCTCCCTAGTGTCACCAAGCCCAGCAGGATGTCACTGCAGAGTTCACACTCACGGTAGCAAATGTATGGAGAGTCGATGGGGTGGTCAGGGGACCGATAGTATCCAGGGATGCACCTCTCACAGTTAATGCCAGTGGTGTGATGCTGAAAGACAGTGGGTTAGAGAGGCATCAGTTCCTCTGCCTGCAGGATTCACACTCATCTGCCAGATTTACCAACAGCTCCAGGTTACAGAGGAAGCAGCTCGGGAGCGTCAGCACATCAAAGACCTAAATCTGTTCAAAATTCAACAAACGCTGACTTGGAACAAAGCATTTCCTGCAAACTGTGTCCTCCCATAAACACAGTTTGAGTTTCAGGTTCATATCTGACCTTGAGCCCATTTCACTTCCTTCAGATGGTAAAATGTCCTGACCATTTTGTGCTTGGAGGATGGGAGCAACCTGTTTCCTCCCAGCAAGGAAGCACAGCCACAAGCTTCATGCCAGTGCATGAATTAACCACATTACAGTCACCATCATCTTGAGAAGGGAAGAGCTACTTTCCCACTTTCACAGAGATTGAAGACTGGCATTTTGGTGCACACAGAGACATCCAGGGAGATGTCAGAGCACTGCAAATTAGGTAGGGATTACACAATGTGCTGGGCAGCAACCTGTCCCTCCCAATTCTGGTGTCTCAGCAAACTAAAGCTTTAGGAGGTAGTGGTACTACCAGGGACAGATAGAAACTCAATTGCTGCTCTCACTACTGGTGCACGCTCCTTTAATCCATGGCAAAGAGACTAAATTTCCAGGCAGAGACCTAACTTAGATAACAGAGGGTCTTGGTGGAGGTCCCAGGAGGCAGAACTCCAGGCTGACAACAGAAACAAACACAAACATTTGCCAACAGCCTTTTCCAGGGAAGCTCTTTAGGCCTACCTGGCAGTCAATACAAACACCTCCCCCTTCAAACTTGTCCTGACGACTCCTGCTGGCTTTGTGTCGATCCACCTCTGGGTCGTAGTAGCAGTCGTAGGCATGGCCATTGCAATTGCAGGCTGGAACACAAAGAGATGGGAGCTAAACCACCCGTCCTCAGAGGTCCTTCAGTCAGCAGCTGCCTCTCAAGATGTCAACTCTCCCTCCTGGGTGTCATGGGTTGCTCTTCCATGAGGAAAGATGCCTGAATGTATCTGGGGGGTTACATGATCTCCCAAGCTCTCTGAAGTCTTTCAGCTCAAAAGCACAGAAGCAGCAACTCCTTCACAAAGTCTGGTCTGCAACCAGGAGAGCGCAGCGGGCACAAAATCACAACTAAAATATGTGCAGGCATGTATGGACGAGAAAGAAAAATTACCACACTCACTGTGGGGCTTTGAGTAGTCTGGTTTAGAGAGCAAAATTCTTTCCTCTTTTATCCCACCCTGGATAGAGGTGAGCTGCAAAACCCAGCAGCAGGTGAGAGGGCTTTACAATCTCACAGGATTAAGAGCCTTTGCCACCCCGAAGACACCGTGTGGTGCAGCTCTGTGCTCTGCACTCCCAGCACAGCAGAAATTCCACTGTCGGCACTGACCAAAGGTTTCTCCAGACAAATAAAGATCTCCCGTAAGTAAACACATCCAAACCTAATTAATCTTGCAGACGGAATTGAGCAACAAGACTTGCCTGCATGAACCCTTGGACGCAAAGGAGGAAGTGGAATGCAAGAAGAGCCAAAGTCCCACACGGACCTTGGAGACCTCCCTGTGTGAGCCTCACCTGAACATCCACACCTGCTGTGCACAGTCTGCTGTGTCACTGCCCCCCAGTTCACACACCAGCACAGTGAATGTTCTCTGCACCACAGCACTGAGCTGTGTGGAAAGGGAAGGGAAGGGGAAAGGGAAGAGGAAAGGGGAAGGGGAAAGGGGAAGGGGAAAGGGGGAAGGGGAAGGGGGAAAGGGGAATGGGGAATGGGGAAAGGGAAAGGGGAAAGGGGAAAGGGGAAAGGGAAGGGAAGGTCCCACTTACGCTGGCACTCGTTGGCACTGTCAGCAGTGGCAGGTTTCCAGGGGAACTGGTTGTAGCCGGGGCAGCAGCGATCACAGGAGCCACCACAGGTATTGTGCTGGCAGTCACACTGCAGCCTGCAGGGACAGGAACAGGGCACAGAAAGGTTGGGGTGATGACAGGGACATGTGGGATGGGGAGCTCCTGTGTGACCGCACTGTCGCTGATGTGGTATTTGAACGAGTGGTATTTGCTAATCCAAATATTCTGGAAAAGGGGCTTCTAAGGCTTTTTTTTTCAACGTTTTAATTGATTTATTTTTTTCTAGGCCAAACACCAAACATTCTCTCCCTTTCTTCTCCTCCACCATCATTCCTTTTCTTCTTCATAGGGAGACATGGATAAGAGAAAAATCAGTGTCTACTGTCCACTGCCTAGCCAGCTCTGCAGAGAATAAAATGTGAAATGGTTGGGGGTGGCAGTGGTAGAAACTGAGCTGGAGCTGATTATTTGAGAGTGTAGCGTGGTGCAGGGGCACAAAGATGTCCCCACCACTGTGCAGGGCCAGTATGACTATGATATGAGATATGATTGATATGATATGATATGATATGATATGATATGATATGATATGATATGATATAAGAGCACAGAGCTGGAGAGATGGAGTCATACAGGTGCTATCTGCTCCTCCAGGTAGGTACATCTGTGCAGCAGGGAGGAGGGCATGAAATTTGAATTAAGAATTTCAGTAGGTGCTGGCCCCACGCTCCCTGTGCACCTCCTGCTTTCCAGGCAGGGCTGTACTGGGTAAACAGGTGGCTCCAGAGGCGCCGGGCAGGGAATCTTGACAGGCACCCGATGGATCTGGTCCCTGCCCGACCCAAGGGTGATTCATTAACGTCACTGACATCAGCCCCAAAACCTCCACTCAGCACAAGGCAATTCCCGTCCAACACAAATGCTTTCTGTTGTATTAGACTTATGGATAATACAGCATGTTCCAGTTTTTATCTGTGCAATTACTCATTTCCCCTCAGGGCCGGTCTGCCACTCCCATCTCTCCCTCCTCCAATGCTTTTCCATTCAAAAGCAGTGTGTTTAAAAATAAATGTAATTCTTTTAAAACGTTAGAAACAAAAGGAGCAGTCATTCAGGGTGAAGTGTAGGAGTGCAGACACTCTGCAGTAAGCTGAGTGCCACAGCTTCCACCTACATGTAATTTTAAGATGTGGGACCTGCAAGTCTATGTATAGCAAAATGCCAGACAGCAGTACTGGACAAGTCAACTCATTTAATGAAAATAATGGGATGATCTGATCATTTGGGGGAATGCAAGCAGGATCCACACTCAGCATGTTTGCTTCAGGCAGAGGGGTTGAGAGGCAGAGGGTCCCAGTGCTGCTGCCAGCCCTTCCCTTGCAGATGCCATGGGACACTTGGCAGCAGTCAGTTCTCTCAGCACTAGTCATGCCCCATCCCTGCCCACATTCCCAGGCTGGGCTGTAGCTGGCAGAGTCCAAGAATGAAACTGAATCCCTGGCTGGAGCTTAAGTGACAGAAAACAGCCCTGAAATATTCACTAGGAACTTTGTTCTTCAAGTGTTTTGCAGACCCAAGGGGAAGTCTCAATGAGAGGCAAACCTTGGCCGTGTCTCTGGAATGCAACCACCCACAGACCTCTCACCTGGCTGACTACCACTCAGCACCTTCAAGGAAACAAAATTTTATCGTTTCTTTCCATGGCAGCAGCTGGAGATCAAGATTAAGATCCACATACATACGTGTGGAGAAAGATGGTCACGGAGCCAGGGAGCTTATAAACCTGTTGAGCAGTGCTAACCTCCCTGACTGGAGAACGTGGCTCCAGCCACACACCCCAGGCTCCTTAATGTTCAAGATGTTTGAAAAGTACTGGTTCAGTTCCCAGAATGCAAGAAGATGGCTCTGCATGAGTAAAGATGCTCATTTCAGATGGAGAAGGAGGTATTTATTTAGTCTCTGCTGTTCAGAGTTAGCGATGACTTCTCAGAGAGCTCATCTATCATGGCTTTACTGCACCTTGTGCCGAGTCCGTGCTGCTAATGAATTACAGACAAATGTGCATAAACCACAATATTTACATGTTTCATTGATTGAGTATATACAGGGAAGAAGAGGGAGCGGCTGTGTTCACATAGCACATATTTCCTGGTCATCCTGCTGTAAGAAATGAAACCGCAGTCTTCCCGCTGGAATTGATGCTCAATAGCAGAGACTAAACAGTTTCCAGCCAGCAGATGTGGCAGAACTGAGAGCAGCACACAAACACTACAGCATCTGGATGTGGCTGGGATGTCTGAGAAGCACTATCAAGGAAAAAAAAAAAAAAAAGCCCCTTCCTCTGTTTCTGACTGTACAGAGGAAAAACCACCTGCAAAAAGAGACTGACAGATGGCACAAATCTGCTGGCACACGTGGTGCTTTCCCTTCCAAATGGGAAAGGGGAAGCTAGAGTTCAGGATCCAGCAGTGGGAAAGCATCCTTCCTCTGTGGATGTGCTTCTGACCAGCCAGGGTGCTGCTGTCTTGGTGGTTATCTTCAGCATCAGACACAGAAGGAGCAGCTGGACTCTTGGTTGTCTGCCCTCTTGCTTGTGGCATCTGTGACGGGGCAGTGAAGCCACGGAAAGAGTTGCTCTTACCAGATACAGAAACCTTGCAGGGTTTTCCTGAACTCACTCACAGCCTGTTAACACACAACTCTTGTCTGGGTTCTCCAAGCCAGATTCCTGATGATTCTTATCTCACTGCTCCAAAGGTTTGCCAGAGAAAGGGCTGTGCCTCATCCTGCTGGTGTTCACCTTTAACCAGGAGAACATTCCTTCCCTCTGCTTAATTCAGCCCATCCCAACTTAGAACAAAGAGAAAAAGCTGTGAGAAGTGCAGAGAGCCTTGAGGAGGCTGTAGCTGCCCACAGGTCCCTGCAAACACTCACACAGGCTCCAGATGTGCTGCCAGCTCAACACAGCTGGATGTGCAGCCTCTGTAGCTTGATACTTCACACAAACTTTCCAAAGCTGCACGAATATTATCATTTATGGCCAGGAAGTCAGCTCACAGACATGCTTCATCACGTCCTGAAGCCTTTGCCAAGATTTCTAGCTCACCTCACCTCTATCAAAGTACTCATCCTTCCTTTCTGAGCTACAGGCACAAGAAACATGGGGAAGTGCAGGAGACAGAAGTTAAAATGAGCAGCAGAGACCCTCCCCAATAAGCTGAGTGTGGGATTTTTAATAGAGCCAGGCCAATCCACATCCCTTTATTTGCATTTCCTTGCCCAGTTGCTGTCACATATCAGATCCTGAGGAGACAGGACATGTGCAGAGGGCACACAGCACAGATTACTGAAGACATGACAAGTTCCTGGTAGCTGGGGTTGTGTCTCAAGGGGACAGTGTGTCTGAGCCCCAGCTGATGTGGCATTACAGATATCCCCAGGCTGGCTCTGTGCTGTGTCAGGGCAGGAGGGCTGGGATCCTGCCCAGCAGTGCCCACTTCAATGGGAAGGCTGGACACAGCTGCTCCCAGAGCCTGGAAAACGGCAGCATTTCATCAATTACTCATTTTCTCAACTGAAAGTATCAGATTTCTGCTGACTTGCCTGTGCTCTTGGGCTTGCTAAAGGGTACAGCAATGCCATGAGAAGATCTATTTACCCAGCATCTTTTCCTGCTGTATCCCAAAAGACTCACAGCTGTTATGTTCTGACTGTACAAAGTACACAAGTAGGAAATGTTTTCTCCCTCAGGCCAAAGTGATCTGCTCTGGGTGAAATGCAACAGCTGCTTACCAACATGTGCTGCAACATCAGAGAACAGGCTGGGGCCAAGAGTGAAGATGCCAAATGCATCCAAATGAGAGTGGAGGAGAGGAATTTCAGGAGACAGAGATGGTTGCAAGCAGAAATGGCATTGAGTAAGGATATCCAACACATCTCTCCTTGCTCAACTTTCCCTCCCTTCTTGAAGAGCCCCAGGCCACTGATACATCCAAGAAAGGTCCTGGAATTTCCATGTTAAAGAATCACTTGTCCCCATGAAGCCTTTTGCCCCAGCACACTGGTGCACTGTGCATCCAGCAACACCAAGGTCTAAAAAACAAGGAACTGTACATTCAAATATTTATGAACTTCCTTTTGTCAGAGTTTGGCACACTCAGGCATGCTTGCTTACCAATACATCTTTGTTTTAATACTCAACAGCTTTAACCTTGGCTAGGACTCACTGGAATTTTATTTTAGACGATCCAAAAGTTCTACATGATCCTGATGAGAAAGAAATACAAGCTCCCCTCGTCCAGCTGAATCTACCCATCCCTTTCATAAAGGCAACATTCAATCTGCAAACAGATGGCTAAAAGCAACACTTCCATGGTCTGAAGCAGCTCTTTGGCATTCCAAGTTGCCGAGGCAGATGGGAAGTTCCATTAGCCAAAATCTAACTTCTTTACACACTCTCGTTCTTTTGCAAAGAGTTGTTCAGATATGTACGTAACCAATCTATGGTTCTTATGAGTAGAAATGGGAAGCAGTCTCTGGTTTCATGGGAGACCATCTGTTTATGAGAGGATTGTCCCAGTGCTTAGGAAGCCACAAGTTCCGAAATGATTTTTGATGGGAAACCTCCCTGTTCTACATCAGTATCCTTCCTTCTCATCCTCACACTCTGCTCCACTGGGATGGCAAAACTGTGGACAGGGAAACTTAACCAGGGAGCTGATCTGGCTGAAAAACAGTCTGACAAAATGTGTGATTTTTGCTACTTTGTCTGGAGCAGTTTCTGCTTCTTTCTCAAGGCAGAGACACAAACAGCAGTGATGGCACCGTTACAAGCTCAGGCCAGGACACAACTAACACTGGTATCACCTTTCATTCTTAAAGCAGTAATTCAAATGCTTTCAGAGAGAACTGGGATTTTACAAGAGGTACCTGTAAGGGTCGTTGGGGTCTTTGGCATCACAGGCATCTGCATGGCCGTGGCAGACACAGCGCCCTCCAATGCTGATATCCTTGATGCTGTAGTAATACTGGAAAGCACAAGAAAACTTGGCTTTTAGTATTTTTACAGATCAGATTCATAACCATTCCACTCAAGATTCAGCAGGACTTTATCCAATAAAGCGATGTGTTGGGGTATTTCCCTCACAGTGACATTGCAGGATCTGCCTATGGTAAGATCCACCACCTCTTACAGTGCCCATTAGCTGTGAGGGGGGCGCTTCCAGCACAGCCAGAAAGGAGGTGTTTCCCAGTTTTACACTGTCTTCCCAAGCAGCCTCCCACTCCAGCCACAGCAAGACAGAGAGAAAATCCCCACAGGCAACACCCAGGGTGTCCTCTCCCCAGAGGAGGTGGCTTGCACAGCCCTCAAGCAGTTCCACCTCACCAGCACAAGGTTATCAAAGCCTGCCTTACCCTCCTTGTGACTGTAGGGTCCCTCAGGGCTTTGCCCATCAGGTGCCCCAGCAGAGTGTTTGTCTGCAGGAAGCGCAGTCGGATGTTGGTGGCTTTGGTGAAATTCCGCAGCAGAGGAGAGTAGGAGAAGTTCATGGCTCCTGGGCGCCCGTTTACCAGAGAGACAACAATCTGTGAATGGCAGGAGGGAAAAGGGCAGGTTGGCTTGGGCATTGAGCAACCTGGTCTAGTGGAAGCTGTATCTGCTCATGGCAGAGAGTTGGAACTGGGTGATTCCAACCCAAACCAATCTGTGAGAACAAATCTGTGTAATCCTCTGGGGTGGGAGGAAATCAATCTCTCCCTCAGCTGAACCCAGTCATCCAGATGACTGGATCAGTTCTCTGTCAATCTCATTTGGTTTAACTGAATACTTTAAGTGGTATCCAAAAATTGAGAGGGAGCCTATTGGAACAGGAGTACCAACAGCCACTGAGTAACCCTGGAAACTCCAGGGGACGAAAAGAGGCAAGAGCTCACCTCCCCATTTTCCAAAGGCACGATCCGGGAGTATTCAGTGGTGCAGATGGCATGGTCATCCCTGGTGATACGGTCCACAGTGTGCTGGCCAAACTTCTCAATGCAGTCCCTCTTGGAAGCTGTTCATCAACCAGAGATGAGAGCAGTGAGAGAACAGGAACAAATCCCAGCCCTCTGTGGATTTTCCCATGCTGACCACAGGAGAGATGGGTGTACAATCTTTGTTAAGCATTTACCACATAGAGATTGCTTTGTATCAGTAACTCTGTCATGGCTAAATTTAATAAACATTTCCTCCACTAAGGGAGGGTGTCACTCTAAGAGTAATAGGCAGAAAACCCCCCAAATCACCTCCCTGCAGTAAATGAGGAAGGTCAGAATAGCTACTGCCACCACCTGCAGAGAAACCCACTCCTCAATTTTGGCATTAAGCTCACAGTTTAACCAGCCTGAGATCTAACTGTGGTTTCAATCTGTTGCCTTGCTGGCAGTGGGTTTGCTACACTGCTTCCACTGAACTGCAGAAGGGCTCTTTGCTGCCAGGGCTCTGCTCTTGATGTAGGAGCTGCAGCATCATTTCATGTGGCTCCTAAACTTCCTGGGTCAGTCCTGAAGCCAGCACAGAACTCACAACAGGAGCAACCACAAGCCACAGTCACTGCTGGGACATCTCCCACCAGGTAGGGTGGAAGAGCAGACAACCTGGGAGCCATTGCTCTGCCTCTCCCAAATACTTCAGCTCCCCTCCTCACACCTTACTCTGAACTCAGCTCTTAAGTCACTGCCACAAACCAGAAATGCCAAAGCCACCAAGAACCACTCCTTAGGGACAGCAAACGAGAGGTCCTGCCACTAAGTGGCAATGCAAGGCTGGATATAGACAGGGAACGGACATCACCAGACAGCCACTCTGCTGGCTTGGTGACCTCCTTTGGGGACACTGAATGCCAAGACTCTCCTTACAGCTACAGGAATGGCCTGGCTTCCCAGTACGAGTGCCCCTGCAAGTCCAGCACCCTTGTTCCCAGGATGTGTGACATCCCCGTGCTGGCAGAGCCAACCAAACCAGTGCTGGGGTAGCTCAGGGCCTGACTCTGCAGGGTGGTGAGCACCTACATCCACCCATGCAAAAACCTGCAAGGGCTACTCTCACGGACTGTTCCCTCAGGAAGAGCCTGGACAAAGGCTGCTGCTCCTTGCCACTCCCTTTTCACCTGTGCCAGGAGCTCACAGCAGAGCATGCTAAAGCAAATGCCACTGCAGTGCTCCTGAGAGTGGTACCACAGGGAGAAAAAAGGAAAAAAAGGCTGCCAAGACAATCTCCTGCTCCTGCCAGTGCTGCTCAGCTCACACAGGAAACTGAAGGGGAAATGTTAACCCAATTCACAGGAATAATCCTCCAAACTCTGTCTCAATGTGCCTCCAGAAGGCAGGTCCCCCACTCCATGTGCTGCATGGGTAGGCTGAGCCAGGCAGAAGGAACAGCAAAGGGGGAGCAGAGAATTTCTGCCTCCCTCCCTTCACCTCTGGCTTGCACCCATCCACACCTTGTCTCCAGAATGTGGTCTCACTCTGGGAAACAGTTTTGGCAACAGCAAGAGCTCAGTTGCATCCACAGGAAGATGTGGAAATATTTAACATCAGGTCTCTGGCCGCGAAGGTTTGCTTCACCAGGTGCTTTTTTTAAAGGCAATTTATTTTTAAAGCCCCAGGCAAGGAACCTGTCAGCACTGACTCGAGATGATTGATTTCCAGAGCACTGCCACAGCTACATGGAGACAGGATGCTCAGCCCAAGGAGCTACTCAGGAAGACTAAAGAACTCCTCCAGTTATTGCAAAATCTGCACAACCATGTGAGCCAGAAGCTGGGCATTCTGAGCTAGAACAGAGTAACCCATTGGCCTTAAATTCCAGCAGTGCTTTAAGGAAAGAGACAAGGACAGAGCCTCACCCAGCAGTCACTTGTCCCTCCTCCCACAGAGCTAAGCCCAAAAGCACCTCCTGTGATGAGCAGCTCGAGGGACAGAGCTGAGCCAGGGTGGACAGTGCCACAGTGTCACCCCTGGCAAGGCTCACTGGCAGCTCTGAAGAAACCCTGCATTTCTGCCAGCTGCTTTTAACCCTGGTACTGACCTGGCAGTGTTTTTATTAGACCCCCTACAGAATTCCCCGTGACAAAAATAAACCTCCACAGAGGACTTCTTGTGCTCGCAAATCTGGCAGGTTTTGGAGCAGCCACCTCCTTATTTCCATGGGAATTTTCCACTGGGCTGTATCACTGCACATCACTTCTCCAGGGGAGTGGTAACAGGGCCTGATGCTTTGGGAGGGAAGGGCACTCCAGATGTTGCAGCACTGCCATTACACACAGGAATGTGCCAGTGGGGCAAGAGCTCCCTGTGCAGCTCCACACCATGCAGGAACACGACTGAAATGGGCCCCAAGAGAGGCTTCAGAGCTGGCAGAGAAATTCTCAGAGAAGACAGAAAAAAGCAAAGCAGGAATTTGACAGCATTAATTCTCTACTTGCACACAGCAGAGAGAAAAACATCCGCCCCAGAGAGGAGCTCCCATGCTAAGGCAACACTGTGGTAATGTCTCTGCAGCTCTTTCTTGCACAAGAGGAGGCCAGAAATTCAAAACACAGCCTGACAGGTAAGCCAGAAATATGAGCCTTTGGGGACAGCCCAGGGCAAGGCCTCTGAGTGCTCCCAAGTCCTTCCTTGCCAGGTTTTAAGCTCTGGCTGTAGATCTTAACTCACATCTTCTCCCAATTACTGCTGCTGCTTCTGGGAGGAGCTGGTGGTTAACAAGTTCCTCGGCATCCGGCTACCCCACAGACCCTCTGGGAGAAGAGTTTTGTAGAACCAGCTGTTTCTTAAGGTTTTAATCAGAGAATTGGGAAGCCAAATGCACAGACTGGATCTCCTTTCCAGCCAGCTGTCTCTGATCCCACCTTGCACAGCAGCAGGACAGCAGTTCCTGCCCTGCACAGGCTGGATCCAATCTCCGGTTCTGATAAGCACAAGGGAATGTTTTCTGCATCCAGACTTTTCTGTGATAGCAGCCACTTGGAAGCCAAGCTGCTGCTTGGCTTCTGGAGGAGCTGAAATACAGTCTGGGATGGTAGAGGGATGAGACAGAAAGAGGAAGGCAGGGAGGAGATGATAAGAAATCTCACCTTCAGAACTAGATCAACAACACCCAACTGTGGACACTGGTGCCAACTTTGGCACTCCCATACACATCATGACAGTGTTTTAAAAAACACATTTAGTACCAGAGAGCAAAATATTCTCCTGTCCTAAGGAGCACTTAACCTTCAACTCTTGTAGCCTTATTGGACAGAAGAAACAGAAGACATGCAATCACAGCAATGACACAGGAACAGCTCCAAACCCAACCCTGAATTTGCACAGAGTTATCTTCACCACAGCCTCACTACCTGGCACTGAGCTGCAAGTCCCCTATCATACTCACAGGCAAAATACTGCCAGGGCTCGTAGGTGAGGCCAAAATCAGTTGATCGCTCCAAAACCCACAGGTCAGGACGAGGGGAATTGGCAAACTTGATCAGGACATACGCTACGTGGAAGAGCTGAAAGAAAGAAACAGAGTTAGTTGGCTGCTTGAGGCATCCTGAAAAGCAGAAAGAACTTTGTGGGATCCGAGTGGAATAAATGAGCTGGCACTTAGCAGCTCCTGCTGCTCACAAGCAGCCTGTGGAGCGAAATCCTCCGTATCTAAAGGGATGGTGATACGACACGGCTGCTGCAGAGAGCCAGATTAGGGAGCTCAGCTCCCAGTGAATGCAAACACAGCTCAGACTTTGTGGCTACAGGCTGTACTCAGGTTGTGCTGGCAGACACCTCAGGCTTAGCCTGAGCAGGCTGCATTACAACCAGCTACAAGGCTGCCCTGGGCACTTGGCTTTTGGGCTGTTCCTGGGACAAACAGGTGACACATTGGCCTGCCAGCCAGGGAACATCCAACTGTACCTTGCAGACAGTACCACAAAATCCTGCTTTCTGTTTTTTTTTAAGGCATTCCACATAACAGCCCTGCTTCACCAACACAGCCTTTTTTCTTGTTCCAGAAAAAAACAGCACAGCTCCTCTTCCCCAGGTGCCACAGGGAGGGGAGAGCAGAGACCCACTGCTCCAGCACAACTCCAACACTGGGCTGCTCCCATTTGTCTGGACACTGACATGTACACACACACTCCTGCCAAGTATAAAATAAACCTGGTCTTTAAAGAGCTACAATGTCAATGCTGGAGAGAAACAAAAGCCCCAGCAGAATTTCCCTTCCCTGGCTGGCACAGGCTCGCTCCAAGAATCCCCACTCCATCATCCTGTCACAAAGTGATATTTAAAGGCAAATAAAGTTCTCTTATCAGAGGAAATTCCTAATGTCAAAAACAACCCAAAAGGGAGTTTAGTGCTTGAAAGGCAGAGATTTATAGCCCAGGAGTCCCTCCTCATGCAGAGCTGGGGCTGTATGCGCATACAACCCCCTAAAGACAAGTATCCAGAGGGACATTTCTGCAGGGAGAGGGGATGAACAGATCTGTGCCCAACTCAGCCGTGCAGGAGAGCCAAAACAGCAGCCAGCACCTCAGCCCTGCCCCGGCCACACGCATTGCTGAGCCAGAGGACACCCATTAATCATAACATGCCTCCAAAACAACCCTGACAATCCACAGACTGGGCAAGAAAAGGGCAGAAGAAACAAGAAAGAGGTATTTAAGTCTACCAAGCTATCTATAAAGCACAGATCCTGCTGGCATCAGTCAGACAAGGGGTATGAGTGCTGGTGTGCAGATATGGAGCAAGGGGATGTGGTCCCTGTGTGTCCCTGAGGACTGGCACTGCTAGTTCCCCCCTTAGCAGGACATTCAGGCAAAAACCTCCTCAGGATACTCCAAATGCTCCTCTGGCTCTGGGGCAGCCTCTCCTCTACTTATCAGGGGGATTGGTCTGGTTCCCACTGCAGGCTGGTGACACCTGAAAACACACCTGGGTATGGACTAAGGGGGCTTGAGAGAGATGCTCAGGGAGGAGTGAACCAGACCCAGCTGGGAAATCCACAGGATTGGTCAAGCACAGCAGGTCAGAGGCTGTTCTCCAGCTGGGAATGGGCAGGGGGGTGGAATTTGTCACCACTCTCAGGGTTTGCACTGCTAAGGACTGGTGACATCCAGAATAATGAAACCAAAGTGGTCACCCGACTCAGTTCTCTGCTGCCAAAAGCCCAGCCAAGGGGGAAACAGACATCCTTTTCAAAAACTGAGGGAAAACAGACCTCAGTGCTGCCCTAGTTCCCCCCTGCAACATACGTGTTGTCAAGGCACGCAAGACCAAGCTTTTTTCAAGGAGCTGTTTTTTCTGCCTGCTTATCCTCTCAGCAGAGCTGTTATTTGATAGTGAAGCCCAAGAGGCTTCAGCTCAGGCAGCTGCTTTCTCTGCAGGACCAGTTCTCACAGCTCAACATCTGCCCCTTGGCATGGGAACAGGGCTGAACACCAGCCTCTGAAGTTACACCTTCCCTCTACTCTAAACCCTCCTCCAGCTTTATTCTGCAGGGAATAAATTAATGCTCCCTGCTGGAATCTAGCACTGCCTGTAGCTGGACAAAATTCCCCGTGGCTCAAAAATACCTGTACATGTTCTGGCCTCAGGCACAGGGGAGTGTCTGCTCTGAATGAGCAGCAATTCCAAACACAAATTTAGAAATGTGAGGTGCATCCTCTCTTCTGCCTTTCTTTTTGCAAAGCCAGTAATTAATTTACTGCCAGTAAATCCCATGGAATTTCTAGGGGGTCCTCCTCTTCATTCAGCTTTATGCTGGAACAAAGTGTTCCTTAATAAATGTCCTGGAGTCCAACTCCTCGAGTGCTTCTGGTTGTCTCCCTTTGGAGAGCATGGAATACCATGCAGGCAAATAGGTGCAGCTTTTGCCCAGACAGTGAAACTTGACACAAAACCAAGCCTCAGTGATTCACTGAAGTGAAAACAACAGCCAGAAAAATCCCCAGTGCTGCTGGTTGCAAGCCCTGATGTAAAAGGCTCTGGGCAGGGTCAGGCAGCCACAGGCTCTGAGCCCTCTCTGTCTGAAAGCAGGAGGCAGAGATGGGCAGAGATGGTTTCAGTTCATTCTGAGTCATGGGAGACACACACACAGTGAGCACTGCAGGTAAAACTGCATCCATGCTTGCTGGGAGTTCTCTCAAAGGCCAGTCCCAGCCCCACTGGCAGGGTTAGATGTCCAAGACCAGGGCTAGCACACCTTTCATCTTCTATTCCTGCTCTTCACAGGAAGGCACAAGAACCTCTGGGCTTTTGCTGGATATGTCTGGATCATCTGCACTACCTCAGCTGAAAGACAGGGCAGATATTTGCTCTCAAAGCCAAATACAATTCCCCTCTCGATACCCAAATCCATCTTTTGTAGCACTGCTGTGTGATGATACTGGCGCTGAATTTTATTCCAGTTGTGACTGCAATCTTGGGACATGTATAAGCCAGCCAACACTGCACAACCACTCCCCTTCCAGCATGGAAGGGTCATTCCTAATGGAGCACAGAAAATATTCAGGAGTCTGTGACCACAGCGACCCCAAACCTGGATCAAGACACATGTCCTGGTATTCAGGGGGATTTTTGTCCAGTCTAGTGAGTCCCCGGCCCCTCCATCCAACATCCTTATCTAGCAGAGTATCACAGCCTGGATGGAAAAAATAACAGCAAATTGCCTGTTTCCAGTGCATCTGCTGAGAAAACTCAGATGCAAAGATGGAGCAGTAGCTCTAAAAATAGAGCTGGCAGAAAAGCCAGACTTCTCATTCCATGTTTAGTTCCAGTACAGTTCTGCCCAACCAATATTGCAAGGGAAATGGTTGGATTTTTTTCCAAAGCCTTTATTTAGCTCCTATTATCAGTCAGATGAATAAAAACCTCTATGCTCCCAGCCACTTTGGATATTTTTTTCCCTTCTTCATGAAGAGAAGAGGTGAAACACCAGACTTGATGCTCACACTTGTCTCCAGGCACGCAGATCCCTTATTTTCCCTACCTCTTGAAAACATGCCAGGTACAGCTCAACCTTTGACCAGCCTCTGGAATTTCATAAAACAACCTTCCAGCCAGGAAATTCTGACACTAATTAGCAACCAGATTTCTTTGAAAATAGTAACATCTCTACATGTAGTTGATGTTGCTGTTAGTGGTTTTGGAGCAAGTTTCCTTAGTAACAATCACTTGCAACTGCCTCAGTGCCTGGAAGGATGGAGCAAGTGCAGGAGCCAAGAGGGGAAGATGGAGATGAGGGCATTTCCTCCATACTCCATCCATGTGTCTCTTTAGATGGTGGGCAGCTTTATCCAGCATCAAAATACCATTAAAATTCAATCCTGATTACCATCCAGTGTGACAGTGCAAAGACTTAAAGAGTAAAAATGGATTCCAGAGAGTTAAGAGAAACTCAGCTGCTTTTGAAGCAGCACGTTCTCTGTCCATTTGTTCATCCATCCTCCTGTATAAGCAGCACATGATGGCAAACACACATTTCTTCTCTATTCCTTTCCTCAAGACACTGATTTCCCTTTTCCAGCTGTGGGAGGTGGGAAGAAGACAACAAGCTGGACCAGGTCTGTACCCCGTGTTGCTTTGGTGAGGGAGTTCTGGGGAAGACTCACTGACACTCCAAGGCACCTCAAAGCCACACAGAAACATTCAACAACCGAAATAAATCTTCACTTTGTTGTAATATTGACAACTATATTTCAACAGCAGCAAGAAGGGCTCTTTTTGGTTCTAGGACTAAAAGGTCTGAGCAGGCTGTGCTGGCTGGGAGCTAAACCCAGCTCTGCTCCCGGCCCTGGACCCAGCAGGAAGAGTTTATACAGAAAACCACTCACTAATTTTCCACAGGACAGATTTATTACCTTTGGCATTGACTTATGAAAATAGCACCATGTTAAAACAAAGGAGCTCATCTCTCCCTAAGCACTGCTCCATGCCCTGTGGAGCGTGTGTGTGCATAGCATCACCAGCACTGCTCATCCCTGCTTGGGATTTCCTGGGAGCATGGGATGGACCTGCTGAGCAGGGGCAGCTCAACACCAGGGCATGGGCAAGAACTCCCACTGTTTAGGGGCACATGAGGACTGGACAGCAAAGAGCTTCAGGACACCCTCAGCAGGCACCTGCAGCGTTTTGGGGCGTTCTGCACCCCAGTCTGGGTCACTGCACAACAGCTCCAGACAAAACCTAGAAGCAGGGAAAGCTGAAAAAGAACTGCTGTGGAAAGTGTGGGGAAGTGTTAATTTGTTTTTCCCCACTTTCAAAAATCAAATGATTTTACTCCCTCCCAAGCCCCATCCATCCCCCAGGCACTGCCTGGTCCATTACTGCAGCCACAAGCCCACCTGGAAAACGTGGAGATGTCAGAGCCTGGATGATCAAACCACAGTGCCAGGGAAAAACAGCTCTCTGGGAGCACAGGTCACCTCTGTCCACAGCCTGGGCGAGTGGCTGCTCAGCTGCCATGAATCAGCCTTGGAAACGCTCGGGAGCGCTGGCACCACATCACTGGCAGCAGCTAAAGCTAACAAGGTGCCTTTTTGTGCACCTTTTATCCCCACAAACAAATATGCAGGAGGTGGAAAAGCCCTGGAAAGGCAGAGAGCCTCTGACTCACTTTGAATTTCTCTAGGTCAGTGATCTGCCCCTTTTGCATCCTTTGCCTGTAATCATTTATTCTCATGGAAGCAGTGAATTTACTCATTAACAACTGACTGTCCCCCTGCTGAGCTTCTGCGGTCCTACAGCAGATTTATTTCTCCCCAGCCCATCCATCAAAATCCTTTATTAAAATCTCTCACATTTAGTGTGTGCCTACTTTTTCTTTTCAATCACACAAGAACTACTCCAACCCTTCCAGGCAGCAAACAAAGGTGCTTCCCCTCCAAGTGGGCACGGCTTTTTATCCAGTCATTTTTTTATAAAATACTCGAGAGACTGAGAGCAAACAAACCCCACATATAAAAGCACAAAAGTCAGTGTTTGAAAGAGGGGTGTGCGCTGAAATATGCTTTGCCTGCATTTTGCTCTTTTCCCCACAGCAACTCCTTGCTTGTTCTTTTAAGTCTGTGCCTCAAATCCTCGCTCCTAAAAATCACATCTTTCCAAATTATTCATGGAGGATTACAGCATTCGGAACAAGAAGGTTCCCTATGCTTGTACCTCAAGATTTTGACAGCCATGCTTTAGAAACAATCACCCATCCCTTTCACCACGGAGGAGGACAGAGGTGCAAAGTGGCAGCTATTAAACACCTCAGCAGGGCTGCTGAGGAGAGAGGTGAGCACTGACACTCCATTTTGCACCAACCTGTTTCCAAGTTTTTCTCTCAAAACTCTGGAGTTTTATTGAGAGAGATCAAAGAAAACACTCTCCATGAAAACACAGATTCAGAGCTACCAGCCAGCATGAAACTGCTCAGTGTCATAACAAGCAGCAGCAGCAGCAGCAACCCAATACTTTATGATGTTATTTTCTAAACAGTGCCTGTTCCCTTCCTAAGCAGCTTGGCTTAGGTGAACAGCTGATGGAGCATTTTCCACAAAGGATTTTTTCTTTAAACACTACTTCTGAGAAGGATTTGGCTTGTTCACAGATTGCACACACAGCACTGCTTTATCTTCACAGCATCCTCCTGCACAAGTTGTCCTGCCCCTGCCAGTGCCACACACACCTCCTGCCAAAAATCCTTGGGGGACTAAATCCACAGCACTTGGCTCATGGCAGGGCAGAGCAGTTCCATCTCTTGTGGCCTGCACAGTGCTGAAGATCTGGATAGCCAAGTTTTAGAAATGATGTCCAACAGCAAGAGCCCGATTTGCAGCAGGTTCAGGCAGCTGGAACTGAGGAGTGGCACAGAGGAACATCCTGTTAAATCCTTGCCCACCTGGAGCTGCAAACAGCAAATGCCAGAGCTGCAGGTGCAGTGCTCAGGGATGCTGAAACATCAACCTGTACATGGTCAAACAAAAGCCTGTGCTTAAACCCCAGGAGATGGGGTCCCTTGTGAACTGAGATCAGCCCTTTGTGTGTGCCCAGCAGCCACACAAAGGTCACTGCAGCCAGACTTGGGTAACCAGAGGCATCACAGCAGAGCAAAACTGGTCAGGACAGAGGAGGGTGGCTGGAATTCCTTGGGATGAAGCTTCTATCACTAACAGAGAAGGACTTTGCCCACACTAGCATCTCACTGTCCAGTAGGAGATTCCCTGCACTTGACTGAGATGGCCTTTGCAACTTCCTAGGTTGCTGGGCAAAGTGTTAAGTAATCCATTAAAGACAAGACTTAAATATTTGTCTTTTAGCCCAAACTTGAGCTACCACACTCTCAGGGAATGGCCAAGTGGACTCCCCTGTCCTTGGGCACCCTGTAAATGGGTAAGGCACTGGTCTGCAAGGCCAGCTCAGCCCAGGAGCTGACTGAGGCCAGAGAATGTGGAGAGGGTCAGGTGCCTCCAACACAAGGATTCCAACCCTCTCCAGTTGCTTTAATCCTCCTGCAAACACCATCAGAAACCCAGCACAAAGGTGGCTGTAAAGAGGCTCTTAAAACTTCCTGGTGCTGCAAAGATAAGACTCTGTAACTACATTCGGGATTTCAGGTTCTCAGACTATTTACCTTGAGGTGTCAATTGTCCTTGATGGGTTAAATGCTTCTAGGAAGCTTCTGGGAATGTGTAGGTTTTTGGGTTTTTTTAAGGCGTGGTGCATTCTGGGAAAATATGTGAATTAATAATTAGCTGGCAGGATTAGTGGCAGTTCATACCAAGGTCTTCCTCCCAGCAAAATATAGTATTACATGAGAAGAGGAATAAGGAAAAAAGTGACTCAAAGGGAAAAAAAAATTCTTTTACAGAAACACAAAGTGCCCTGATGGCCCTCACTGTGAAGAACCATGTGCTAATGCTGTGCTGTCCAATGTGCAGAAGTGAAAAAGCCAAAGTTTCTGCAAGAAGCTTCATGGAGACAGGTGAGCAATAAGCAGGTGTCTCAGGAAGACTTGATATTCTAGAGGAATTTCACTGGAAGTCACTCAAATACAGCCAGCTAAATAAATCCAGCCACCTACTTCATGAGAGAGAAAAAAACCCACATGGTTCTCGAGGCTGATTTTCAAATGACCTAGGGTCCCCTGCCTTAATTATCCTTCCTTAAACTAACAGGAGTTTGAGACTAATTTTAGCAAAATGAAAACTACACCATAGCAGAAACTCTGGTAATCCCAGAACATACAGAAAAAAGTACCTTCCTATAAATAGAAAAAGCAGGGAATTCCAGCTTGCTTATACTAACTGGTGTGCTTGCTGCCTAGATCTGAAATTGCTAAGAAAAAGCCTGACTTGAGGGATGTCATCTGACTGCAGTTATTTGAGACTGTGAGAAGCAGAGTCTCTTCAGGGAGCTGTCACTCCACACACAGGGAGAGTGGAGTTTTTTGTAACTAATGGGAAAGAACTGACTCAGCCTTTAATGCCAGATAGATTTTAAAAGCAAATAAACAAACCCCTTTGGAGTGCCCCATTCTACCACGGTAAATTCTACACAAGGAGCACATCTCAGTCCTGGAAGATGACCAGTCCCTGTGCCCAGGATAAAGGGCTCAGTACCTCACACTGAGCTCCAGCATGGCACTGATCTGGAAATGAACCTTTTAAGCCCATCTGGGTCATCCTCCAATGCCTGTGCTCACATGGACCACACTCCTCACTGGCTGATCCCAGTGCTGTCTTTGCTCAAGGAACAATCTCACACCTGTATTTCAAGGACACCAGCTGGGTGCTTTGTGAAGTCTTGAACAACAGATAGGAGACATGAAGGAGAGGATGGCACTGCCACAGCCTCTCCTCACGTGGATAAAACCCCACTGATCTATCCATTAGTTCTTGGGGAGAAAATGCAGATTTAGAGACAAACCTGTCCTCTTCTCTTTCCCAGTGACTGGCCATCACTGCACAGAAAACACAGCTGGGGAGAGCCCAGTTCAGGCCCTTCCTTACAGCCCAGCAGCTGCAAATATTATCTGTAAGGCCTCCCTGGGCATCTGCTGCTGGGACAGACAGGAATGGGATCGAAATCAAGAGAGAGCTGTAATACTTTTTAGTAACGACAGCCCTGCCCGGTACCTCCTGTTTATCAATGTGCAGTCTAGCAGGGTAGAAAACTATGACCTTGAGCACAAGGAAAAGAATTCCATTAAAAAGTCCATGTTCATTCCTCCACCTGCCAATGACATCACCACCATGAGAGGATTTCACCCAGAGCTCATCAGTCGCTGATACTCATCTTCCTCACTTCCTTGGAGAACAGTTGAACAGCTCTGGGTTAATTTGGTCTAAGTGTTCCCCAGCTGCCTGTGTGCTGACATACAGGGAACAGCATCCCAGTCACGGATTGTTTGCTTTTAAAACATATAGGAGGAATCCGTGACTTTGGCAGTGAATGTGATGAAACCAAGCCATTAAAGCATGGCACATTCCAGACCCAGATGTATGGGCACAGCTGTGACAACGTGCCAGCCCACGCCCCGACAGCAGAGCCTCTGCTGTGCTCAGGGCTTCTCCTTGAGCCTGCCTGGAAGGAGGCAGAGGGGCTCTTCTCACCCCTCCTCCAATTCCCATTCTTACAAGCCTGCAAGGTGCAAGCCATTCGTGCCCTTATAAATAAAAATCCAGGCGAAGCCTCGATGGATTGAGAGCGGAGCTGCCTCCCCCAGGCTGAAGCTCCCACACAACCAAGCAGGAATTTTGGCTTGCACAGGCCAAAATTCCTTAATTTCCTCCAAACAGCTACTTACTAAAAAATTTGGTCTGACCTTTCATACCATTTCATTTCTTCTGCTCCACAATTAGAAAGTGGCACAGCCGGGACATGGGTTTTTACACTGTTTCTGTATGGAAGCAGCGTGGGCTGCTGAGGATTTGGGAGTACTGAGGCAAATTTGTGTGGCAGATTATGTGGCACCTACACTGTACTGCTGATGTCTTAATTTATCAAACCCTGTGGGTAAATTACACCCCAATAAAGATGGGGTGCCTACAAATATGGAAAACCTGAGGGCATTTCAAGCCAAGAAAAGAAATTGGCAGAGTCAGAAAGGAATCTGCCTGGTTCTCAGATTGGGTTGAACCTGAGAATTGAGGTCCTGAGAGATGCAATACTCAGCAATTTTCAAAACTATCCTTCAAGAAAGAAATTTTGTTTGAACATGTCTTAAACCCCTTGGAGCCAGCATGACCCTGCAACCAACAGCTCACTGTATCTCCCCATCATCACTCTGCCTTCAACACTGCCCAAAGCCCGGCATTTAGAGAGAGAAACCTGCAATGCAGACAGGAAGGAGACCTCTCTCCACAGGGTTAGCAAAACCCTAATGATATAACACCAACTTCCCAACAAGCTGGGGTGGGAGGGTGCAAAGTCAAGACAAAATGCACAGTGACTAATTTCTCCTCGTTGTAGAAGTGTCAGATATCACAAGATGGATTTATGGAACAAGAATGCAGGGGAGGAAAATCTAAGGAGGGTACATGAGAAACCTTTTGATTTAGGCCAGGTATTAAGAGCAAAATCCTTTAAATGGAACAGTATTAAAAAAAAAAATCAGCGAAGTAATAGATACGATGGCATACGACTCTGAACATAATGAACTTTTATCTAACAGGTGGTCTCAGTTAAACTAAAAGCTGTCTCAGGTACCTCACAAGCTGTGCAGAGCATTTGGTGGGAAAAGTAACCATCCTGAGTGGCCAAAAGTTCAAATTTCCTTGAACTTTCCAGTCTGCCAGTCCACCCACGTTCTCTGAAGTATATTATCTCTGCTTGCAGGGTTTACTCCAGCCCTGCATTGTTGTCTTATCTCCAGCCTCTTCCTGCCCCAGCTTCAAAAAGAACATAGAGCATCACAGAACAATATGAATGAGCTAAAGAAAATTATAGATATATAAACACCACCCCAAAATCTTTGTCATCCTGGCTACCCAGCACACTTGGAGAGGCAGGAGGGGGTTTTGTATCAAAAGATGAGGAGAAATAATCTCTCCTAGCTGAAGAGGAGAGGGCAAGTATGAAATTCCCCCAGAGCTACCTATTTGCAGCCCATCAGTAAAGTCAAGCTAGGCAGCATCCACTGGGATCCCAGGAGCAGGGAAAAAGGCAAACATAGCACAGCTATGTTTGTGCCAGGAACACAAACTATGGTCCATTCTTGGGTATGATGGACTAAGCAGCTTATCTAAAACTCACATTGCGAACTTTCTGGACAACAACCCTGTAAGCAGTTGATTCCTGCAGTTGTATTTGTGAGAGTGCACTGAGAAGTGTTTCCCAGGAGCTGGAGCAAACAACCTTCTCTGTCTGTCTGAGGAAGGAGAACATGTCCCAAAGACCTTTTCCTTGGACAACATCCATGAATGACTGCCAGGAGAAATCCCCACACACGTCAGAACAGCAGGATAGATCCCAGGTGGTGGGCAGCCCTGATAGCAAAGCAGGACCCACACATCTGCACAGACCCAGAACAGCAGGCAGGCATCCATGAGATGCCTCAAACACACCTGAGTTGAGCCTTTCTACAATGCCCAGGACAACAGGTCTTGCAGTTCTTCTCATCTGCCAGTTAAAAAAACCCCAAAAAACAAAAAACCCCCAAAAAACTAAAAAGATTAAATGCAAAAACAAACCAAAAAAAGCCCCAAACTGTCTGGTCCCAGCACTTCCCACACAGTCCAGGGCTTGTGAGTCACAGCCTCATCAGACCCCAGGCTGCTGCTATGGGATTTTTGCACAAACCTATCTGCCCAGGAAGAGCACGGTTATGACACCAGAGGCTCCACTGGAGACCGACATAATCTCCCCAGATAAGGCCTGTCTGTGCTGAAAGGAAATTGGCTGCTCTGTTTCAAAGCAGAGCTCCCTCATACGCCCCTTTCTGCATCTCCCCCCAGCCCTGTGGGTCAGCACTGGAGCCCAGGAATAAATCACTGGGGTGGGCTCTGGGCCAGCACAGCCGGCAGCAGAGAGGGGCTGTGGTCTTCTGAGGAACAGCCCTCCCTGGGACCTGCTTAATTGGGCCCTTTAGACTCGCTTCACATTGCCAAAAGAGGCCACTGTGCCCCACCACTGTTTGCTCATTGAAGGAGCAAACCCGGGAGCCCCATCCATCAAAGACTGATGCTAACGAAGAGCAGTAACCAATTAGCAATCCCTCAGCTGACTCATCAGGGGCTCCTGAATCCTAGAGGGGCTGCAGGGTGTTCACCTACTTTGACTACAGTAAAAGTCTCTCGAAAAAAGCAGCTTCGAGGTCATCCAGGCTATTCACGTTTTGAGCTATTTTTAGGGCTCCAAAATTATGTTGGGATATCCGGGAAGACTTCACAGATTTAGTCCCATTCCCACAGAGTTCAAGACCAAATTGCTCACAAACTCATTTTATCCTCAAGGGTTTTTTCTTAGTGCTTGGCTTATACCCTCCTGCTTCTATTGGTATTTTAATTAGTTTTAAAAAAATCTTATTAGACATTATTTTAAAGTGAAAATATGTTACAGTTTTTGTGGTCAAAGCAGACATTTTCAAGCATTTCCCATATTGGGAATAAAGGTCTAGAACATCTGAAAAGTCCCATCCTGCCTTCCCCATTAGTTTTGGGCTGTTGCCACAGAAAATGTGAGAAGCAAAAAGAATGGAATAATTTTTTAAGCTACGTAATTAGGAGAGAGCACAACAGGTGATTTAGGCTGCAGGTTTTGCAGAGATGGGAACTACAACACCAACAGTTGTGCTGCAGGGGGTAACCTGCCCAACACTCCCATATGGATACCTGTACCTCCTCACATTCCCCAGAGGACACGTGGCTGCATGCCAGCTGCCCATCCCAGGTGCAGAACAGGGATCAGAGCACAGACCCGGGAGAATTCCCAGCCCTGTGAATCTTCCACCTTCCCCCACCCACTGGGCTGCTCCTTCATTTCCTTTCCCAGAAGTACTTCAGTTCTATTTTCCAGCTCGGCTCTTTCAGTCATCTCATCTCCCTGTTGGGGCTCATGCTGGCTCATAATCCTTTGAATTTTAATCAGCCCACAGCATTTTTGATATTTTTTTCCTTTCACACCATGAATTATCACCTACAGCATGAACTGCTGCTGTTCTGCTCCCAGGACTCCTTTCTGGATGCACCCTGATTACAGCACCACTTCCATGGTTTACATCATGGGTTGCTGTTACCACCAATGACAGCTCCCATCTCCCATCCTTCCCAAGAAAATCCCCTCAGATCTGGACCCTGCCACAGCTGTCCCTGGCATCACCAGCCCCTGGCACCTCCAAGCTGGATGCAGAGACTACAGACAAACTCCTCAAGATGCCCAAATTAATCTGTTCTGACCCCATGTAACTTCTTGACCAAAGAGGAAAGGATGTGCCAAACTCTGGCAATTTAACTACCTAACATTAGCTGGAATGGGTGCTGGATGATATCCTGCAATTCTCCAATTTGCGGAATTGCCCAGGCCATGCTGGCCAGGACCACTAGAAGCAAGCTGGAGCATCCTTGCTAGGACCAACGCCAATGCTGGCAGAGAATGGAGTAATCCACAAGGCTGGAATTCACCCCTCCTCCTCTTAATCCAAAATAGCCCCATTGCCAGCTCATCAGGCTCAACCCAGAACTGCTTTGGGGTCAGATGAGGAGAAAGGAATCGTAGGAAGCAGCTTTAAGTGTTTGTTGGCTTTTAGTGGCAGCCTGGAAAGTTAATGCAAAGGGGCTATTGATTAATAACGATTGCTGCTGTTTTCAGCTGCAGGGCTCCGTTCTGAAGGCAGTAGCAGACACTTGGTTATGGAGTTTATAATCCAATAAAGTGACCGTGTGCAGCTTGGGGACAGCTGAACCCCTGCCCCGTCCATCACACCGGCTGCAGGGGCTGCTGCCCAGAGAACAAACCACACTAACTCACTTGTCCACAGCACATTATGTTGTGAAATATTTATTGCCTCCCCGATCGGAAGAAAGAAACATTTCTCTCTTGGACATAATGAAGAACACATTTCCAACACTTAACAGCTGGGAGCTGGAAAGGTGGCCAAAGAAAATCCCTAACTATTTTTTTTCCCCCTTAAACTAAGCATCTGGCAAACTAATTTCTGGGGAAGAGGAATCTTCCTAAATCAATCCCAGGAAAGAGTCAAACTTGGTCACAATTTACAGGCAGGGGCTGATAAGATCATAGCGTGAGTGTGATATCAACAACATGGGTTTTGTCTGCCCCTGTCAGATCGACTCCAAGAGGATGAAGAGGGGCTGTTTTTGTTTAATGAAATGCAGCAACTCATGCTGGCAGAGATTTTCAGTATGGTTTTGATCATCCATTGAAATATCAGGGAGTTTTTTAATCTCCACCCTACATCCCTTTAGCTGATAGAGTCTGGGTGATGCTGACATGTCCCTGACCCCTGGGGTGACAGGAGAGGTCCCTCCAATCCCTCAGCTTCAAACTGCCCCTGGGACCAACTCCTCCAGCCTGTGTCAGCATGAACACAGGGAATGACAACTGGCACACGTGCTGGCAAGCAAAACATTGCTTTGCCCAGGCCAGAGCCTCACACTAACCCTTCCAAAGGATGAGAGGACCCCTATTCCTCTCCTTGCACTGTTAACACCATTAATCTCCACACCTGAGTGCACCTTGAGGTCTGGAGGCAGTCACTGATGATGTTGCAGGGCTACACATTACCTGCTGAGGAATCCCTGTGCCATGGCTGAATCACCACCTCAAGCTGATGCCAGGCTGCCCAAATCTGCCCCTGCTCCGGGCTACAGAAGGTCCTGCTGGATGGGCACACCCCAGGTCAGTGCTCCTTGCCCCACACCTCAGCAAACCCCTGCTCTGGATGCACAGTGCTCTTCCCAGAAGCACAAGCAGCTGACCAGAACAGATATGCTCCACTTCGCATGAGACGGCTGGGAAAATGTTTCTCCTCTAACTTTCATGACAGGTTCGAATTCTTTCAAGAGGGAGGGCTAATGCGGGTTGTTTTCAAACAGGCGCTGTGTTATTGTAACCAATAACAGGAAATTGATGGCTTGCTCTGTGGTGGGACACAAAGCTGCAGTCCCTCTGGGGCAGGCTGCTGGCTGTCCCCACCATGGCCATATCCTGTGTGCTGGCTGTCACTGCTGCCTGCGGAAAGCACCGAACACCCTTCAAAGGACCAGAAGATGATGTGAGGGCAGAGGGAAGGCAAAATCCAGAGCCAAAGCCTTTCCAAATGCCCCATCCCATGCCCTCTGTGGTCTGTAGCTGTGCGGCAACTGAAGCCTGAAGCCTTTGGTTTGTTGCAGACACCAAAGGCACTTCCAAAAACAAAGCGTGCCACATCCCCTGCCCTGGGGACAGGCAAAGTGATCCCCTCCTTCCTGAATCCCTGGCTGCCACATACCAGCCACTGGGAGAAAAGATGCTTCTGGCAAATTCAAGCCTTCTCTTTGAGAAGCAGGGTTAGCTCACGCTGTTCTCCAGCATTATCCACCCCAGCATGCGCCCGGGCTGTGCCAGAACAAACAGCACATCAAATAAACAACACATTAAGAAGACGCACGCTGCGGACACGTGTGGTCACTCTGCTCTCCAGCCCAGTGGCCTCTGCAGCTCAGACAGCCACAGCAGCTTTGCTCTGCTCCCTGTAAAGCCCCGTGTTCCTCTGACCTGCCCCAGGGATGCCCACAGCAGGTCTCGCTGCTGACAGAGAAGCCCAGCCCAGCTGCCACAACTTCACTTGGCTGAGGACTGATGCTTTCAGCACACTTCCAGCCAGCCTGGTCAGAAAGGGTTTGGCACACGAAGAAGGAAGAGGCCAGCTGCAAACCACCTCACTGTCAGGGCTGCTGCTCAGTCAGCACCGAGCCAGCGGCAGCACTAATCCACCTGCTCACATTTCTCACACCGAATTTCTGCTGGCAGCAGCCAGGGACGGGAGGAAGCAGCACAGCCCGGAACTCCTCCAGCCCATCCATCGGTGTGTTTCAGGCCATGCTCCTGACCCAGTTCCAAATCCGGGTGGTTTTTATTTGCAGAGCACAGGGAGCTGTGCTGCCTGCCGTGCACCTGTCACCCCTCTCCCCTTCTGCAACCTGACCCAGGGCCACCATGCCACAAACGTGCTCACATCCTGTCCCAGCCCCAGGGACACTGAGGCACGCAGGGCAGGAATGCTGAGCTGCACCAAGGCTCACTGCTGACGTTGGGATGTGGGGAAAATAAACCCCAAAGCCTTTCCAATGCTGGCACCAAAGACAACATCCAGCCATCTCATATTTCCTCCTTCCTGGTCATGTAGGGACATGATAACTGATCAGTCCTCCCACTGCAGAAATCCAAGTTCTTATCCCCAGTCCCTGCCCAGAAAAATAACATCACCAGGGGTGATTCACTATCCCTCAATACAAGGACAAAAAAAAAAAAAGGATCAGAACTCACATACTAGTTATGGATACAGCATAACCCAGGGATTACAAACTCAGTATGCCTGGAACACCCAGTGCATGTCCTCACTGGACATGTGTGCAACCATCAGCACCACAGGCACAGGGAGCTCACTGAGATCAGGCTCTGGGATTTGCTCTGATTCAGGCAGGGACAGTGCACATCACCCCACACTGCTGCTGAAATCTGGAATCTGTGCTGCTGGTACTTCAGAGATGGCAGAGGCACTGTTGTAGTACACCATGCCACTAGGAGATTAGCAAGAAGCTTTTATTGATCTTTTATTGGTGTGAATGTCCCAAAATACCTATAGAGCAGCCAAATAACTTCCACCCTTTGCTAAACACTAGCAGCTCTTCTAGAGGCAGAGCTCCAGTGCAATTTAGCACTGAATACAGCCCTGCCTGTGACAGTGACATAAACATCATGGGGTCTGCAATAAGTGGCTATTGGGAAGAAGTGGGATCCCAGCAGGACACCAACCTGAGCAGGTCTGGCTCATGAGCAGTCAGACAGCTGTACTTCAGTCCACAGGAGGCCACTGTACTGTAAGGCTCTGCTCCCAAGGGGAGCTTTATAAATATTTTACAGGATAAACATTTGTAAATAGTGTCTTTCAACACGTCTTGAGAACAGATTCTTGATCTCCTGTTTTCAAAAGAGAATCATCATCTTCAAAGGCGGGGAGGCAAAGCCATTCAGGCAAACAGCATAGCTACAAGCAATGCAGTTTGGCACTCGTCTCCAGAGCTGCTGAGGTGGGTGTTTGCACTGATCTGTGTCTACCAGGCACAGCCAAAGCCTCCCGTTCCCAGGCACAGGGTACATCACCCTCACAGCCTCCAGAAATCAGATCTGCCTGGGGAAACGTGATCTCCTCCACTCCTCTGCTGCTGAGGGACACAGGTCACATTCTGCCAAGATCACAGCAAGGCAGACTGGCATCTGCCTCAGAGCCTCACGGTTCATGAAATCAATATACAGACCACAGGGGTAATTTTGTGTCCTCTGCTCTTTGAAGAGTTCCCTCCCTTCCTTCTCCCCAGCCACAAAACCATGCTCTGGGTGGTCCCTTCCAAGACTGTAAACTGACTTGTTGAAAGCTTTAGCAAAAGAAAGGTCAGATGCCTTACAAACACAAAACTGACAGTGCTTTACGACTGTCCAGACATTATTCCAAGGCTGTGCACAGCCACACAGCTGCCTGCACCACAGCAGGCATTCAAGCCTCATCCAGGTGTACTCACTTTGCACAGGTTTCCCCCAAAACAGCACCTGCAGATGCAGCTTGGTGTCATGGTCCAAACCTGCACCTCTGGCTACAGGCTGGGGTAAAGATGGGGTGAGCTGTGGAGCTGCTGCCCTTCCCTGGGGATGCCAAATTCCCACAGGATTTCAGAATATGCTTATTCTGATGGTTGTGAAGAAGGACAAAGGGACAGAGCAGTGACAAGACCACAGATACACCTGACAGCAACCTGCAAGACAGCTTTCAGTCTTTTTCAGTTACCTGCAGGAGAAACTACAATTTTGGACTGCATTAACACACTACAAATCCCACTGCCTCAGACCCTAAAAAATAAAATCACTTTGCAGAACCCCAGCTGCCCAGCAATTTGAGCAAACCCAACTGTCCTAGAGGTGCTTTAAACCTTGCCTGCTGCTATTAAGCCACACAGCATCACTGCAGGGCAAACAGGCACAGGCACTTGCTCAGACCCTCCTGGTTCCCTGCTCCCACTGCCCAGCCCTGGGAAGGAACAGAGATAAGGGGAGTGCTACAGAACACACAAGGGCTTAAGAAAGCTCTGATTTAGTGGAGATAAGAGGTCTGGGTAAGTAAGCACACACCACTGAAATAAAGACCACTGCTGAAAGAAGGGCAGCATATGGGATGGCACGTGTCCAGGGTAGGGGCACAGCACAGGTGTGTCTGACTTCAGAGGTTAAAACCCAAGTTTTTAAGCATTGTCATTCTCATGGCACCACACCCTGATGAATTATGTCCGACTGGCCTTCATGGAAGTGGCTCTCTCTACAGATGCCTCGTGGATGTCAGAGCAGCCCAGACTGGGCACTCACACACTTCGGGCAAAAAGCAGCACTGATATAAAATACACAGTGCAGAGTAGCACCCTCCCCCTGACCTGGCTGATGGTGTGTGAGCCCAGCCTCACCAAAAGCTCCCAGCACACTCTTCCAGCAGATGCACAGACCTGCTACCAAAACTGCTGGAGAGCTTCCTTCAGCAATGACACATGAACAACAAAGTGGTGGGGGAAGAAAATAAAGGGTAAGCTGGTTAGAAAAACCACATCTCCAAACACAAGGCTTGCTGTATTAAGAGGCAATCTCATCTCTGCAGCAAGCTCAGAGCCTGAGGGAGCCTGCTAAAAACAAAACTGCAACAACTGGGGCTCTGCAGGCTCCAAATGAGCCCCACTCTCCTCCCCAGTAACTCCAAACCAAGCGTTTCAGCTGCCAGCCCCAGGGATAACACAAGCCAGGAGTAAGAGCTCAGCACAGCCCTCACTCTGAGCACACAATTCCCCAGGCTCCTTAATAAGACACACTAATTTTTCACACTGTTAAGGGTAAAGCAAACAGCTCAGACATTTCTGTTCCTACATTAGGCTCTCAAGCACATTTGCTGCGTATCTTATCAGCAGCTTCAGCAGCCTTTCCAAGCTGTTTCAAGACTTTGGCCTTCAGAAACCTGGAGAGGGGGTGGAAAAACCCTCTATTCATTCTTACCAAAGCATAGCACATTTTCAAGAGGACATTCCTACCATCCAGAGCAAACAAAAGTTTCCAACTATGGCTTGTTTGAGTTGTAGCAAGCAAGATCAATACAGGTTCACTGCACAAGGTATTTAAATATTCTTAGAGGAGTTCCTGGGCCAGTTTAGAATTAAAAGGGAGAAGCCAGACAAAAGAATACTTGTCTGTGCTTTAGACAGCTTGCAGGCTGGTTTTTACACCCAGAGTTTTACAAGCATAGCTCCATCAGTCAGGATCACAAGCTTGTTAGGACGGGCTCTCCAGAGGGTGCTAGGAACTGTACAAATTTGGGACCTGCTCCATCCAGACATCCTAGGCTCTGCAGCACTAAAAATAAAATTTAAAAAATACTATAAAAGAGCTATAGTAAGACTCTTTTCAGTACTGCCAAAGCCTTGCTGATTTGCTAAGTTTGTTCAGGAAGCCCTTGGCTAAATCATGGGCTGAAAAAAGAAACATTCAATACCCTTCCATAGGATACAAACAGGATTTTGTGCTTTGGATGAGACTTGAAACAGCATCTGCTTCTTCTGTGGCCAACAGTGAATTAGAGCTCTGTAGCATTCCCAGTTGTCTGGAGGTCATGGGCAGGGATGTTAGGATCTCACCAAAACACAGCATGGACACAGATAAATGCCACCTGATCTGCTGAGACACACAGGAGCCAAATCTTGAGTCCCACAGGGCACAGTGGGCAGAGCAAGGTGTTAGAGCACATGCCCAGGTGTCAGCCCACCACAGTGAGGAAGAGCTGTCTCACCCTCTCCATACAACACCCCAGGGCCCTGGACATCACTGCTTTGGCCACAGCAAGGAGCTAAGTCCCAGACACTTCAATTCACTGCCTTTCTTGCCATTATCAATACAGCTCTGAATTTGTGACAAAGATGACTTATGCCTCCATGGAGCATTTGGGAATTGCTAAGCAGAGCCTCCAACTGCAACATACTGAATGGTGCATGGTCAACCAACATCTCCACCACAAACTGAATTCTACTAAAACCCTCAGGCCTGTTGCATCTCCGCTCTTAATTCAACCAAAAAAAAATCCCAAGACAGATTTTAACCTTGACAAGGCACAACTTGTACGCCTGTGACACAGCAATTTCCCATCAAAGAGAGGATTTCAGACCCAGCCTGTCTGTAACCTATCCAAGTCCTCTTTCTCCTTGCATTTATGTGATTTAAAAAAAACCAACAAAAACCAAAAAACACACAAAGCCACATGTCATACACTTCACTTCCAGTGCTGCAGGAAATCCACTCTAAGTCGTATGCCAGCTTCAGCTCCAAGGGTTTCCTTGGGCTGTTCTCTCAGCGACAAGGAGAACAAAGCAACCTTGGCAGCAGGCCACACTACAAGAAAGTATTTCCCCCAGTTCCCTCGGATGAAGTGGATATCCTGCCACAAACCTGTGCGCATGGGAAGGGTGAGGAGGGGAAGGAAACAGAAGAGGACGAATTAGCTAAAAATTGGCACAACGTGAGAGGTCTCAGCTTGCCACCAAAGCCCCTGAAAGGCTTTTTCATTTTAAATGGCCAAGTGCCAATGATGAATGACTCACACTAGCCTCAGGAAGCCCAAGATCTCCAGCACCCAAAAGGAGTATACTTAAATCCTCCCTCCATTGCATTTGGAAGGGCACATGGATGCTCAAAATCTGACACCTTATTTCTGTCTGGTTCTGAACCCAGTTCTTTCCTTGTATTTCTTAGTTCACCATTTCCAGAGTGGTCTGGCAAAGCCCTTCTCTGGATCACTGTCAGGCTGCAGATCTCACAGGTACCAAGATGACCCAGCTCCAACAGGAAAAGTCTCCCATCTTGTATTAGGTCCCTGCACCAAACTCAACTTGCAGCCAGCTTCCAGGCAGCACTGCCTTTCTGTAATTCCTCTGCAAGTGCTGGGTTTATAGCCTGGTCGTTAGCAGATTTCAACAAAGCCAAACCCGACACATGCAAGCAGGTTTATTCTTCTAAAAATCTGCACCCCAGCCGTGCACCACATTAGCATTTGTCAGCAGGTTTCCCCACCGTGACACTGCCATTCACAGCCGGGTGAGCTGACCCAACAGCAGCACATACCAGGGTCACAGCAGGATTAACATTCCCTACAGCACTGCTAACACCAGCACAGATCTGCAGCTACAGTGTTTGTGTGGAGTTCTTGCTGCTGTTCAGACCTACAAGGCTCACAAGAACATGGGGTTTGTCCCCAAAACCCCAAAATCCCCTTGGATTTCCAGCCCCGTTTACAGAAACTTGAAGCAAGCCTGCTCCGAGGCAGAAAACGATGATTGGTAGAGAAAGAAATAATCAAACCCCTTCCTGGAGTCCAGCCAAAATCTTTGTGCCCACTAAGTTTGGGTGGATGCAGACTTTGCAAAAGCCTGGAATAGGATTAAGGAACAGCTTTAGCAAACAGCCAGGACAACAACAGTGAAGTCATGATGAAGCCAGTGATACAGATTTCTGTTTGCAGTCAGGAGTCTGTGTTTACAGTTTGCAACTATGTGCAAATAGCAGAAAGCCATTCTTTTCCTCTTCCCATCGGGGCTTGGCATTATGCACATTTAACTAGATCCAAGAGATGCCTACAGCAGCATGCCAGCTGGATTTTGGGCACAGGGCATGCATGCTCCAATCCACAGTGGTGGGAACTTGCAGGAACCCATAAATAGAGCTCAGCAGAGTGTGTGTGTGAGAGGGAGAGCTCTATATCAAAGCAGGCAGAGAAAGAAAGGGGAAAGAAACTAAAAAATAAATTGTGGCAACTCTCAGTTTGGCTGTTTGTTTGTCCCTGCATGGGTTACACAAACAACCACTGGCAAGATCAGGATGCCAAGCAGAAGATGCAAAGTCATTCTCATGCAGGGCACACCAACAAGAGCAAGTTACAAACACCAGCTTTGCCAGGGAATTTGCTCCATCAAAGACACACTTTACAGCACACAGCTTCATGGAAAAAGCCATCAGTGATATGCAAATCTTTCAGGATAAATGTGACTTCTTCTAAGGGAAGCTGTTTTAACTTTCAGATAACCATGTACACCAGACAAGAGAGGAGCTCAGCTGGTTTAACCCTGCTAGCTGAACCCAGCTTCTCCTGGTAGATCTGGCTGGAAACAAGAGGAATGGTGCTTTCTGCCACATCACCTCCCATGAAAGCTTTGTTGTTCGACAGAGGAAAGGACAAGAATGTCAAACTACCATCCTAACACTGTTCTCCAGGAGCTCTGATGGACAAGTCCTGGCAAGACTCAGTGCAGCAGCAACTGCTGGCCCCGTTACCTGCTCATTCTCTCCCTGCCTCTGTCTGACTGCCTTGCCAAAGCCCTGGGGCCAGGTTGGGGTGCCTGGGGCAAACAGGCAACGTGGCTTCCTACACTGCACAAACAGGAGCTGGCACCATCCAGACCCACCTTCCATTAGCAGTGACCTCATGTTAACAAAGGCGTTTTTATAGTTATGCTTGGCAAGTCCTTCTGTGGGGAACAAAATGTCATTCCTCTCATTCTTGTCAGAGTCTCTGGTGACTAAAGAAGCCCCAAACCACAGCTCAGTCCTTGCCTTGTGCAGAATCATTCATGTGTCACTCTCTCAAGGCTTTGTCCTCTTCCTCCTTGCATCTCCCACTATGACACATCCCAGTTCCCATCTCTCCTCTCTAACCTCAAGGAAGCTTCCAGAAGTAAAACCTCAGTTACCAGGTCTGTGTGAATAGGCCACATTTCCCTGATCAACTGCCACTGTTCTGGAGTCTGCTCTTAAGCCATTTAGGAAGAGCCTTCCACCCCAGCACACCAGGAATGTGCCTTTCCCTTGTGTCTTCCCACCAAACTCCATTTTTATTTCTATCAAATGGGAAGCAATGTACTATTTATTGCACTGCTTGTAATTACACATAGGAGGGGAGGTCTGGAATTTGAAGAGCACCGAATCCAGAAAACAGGAAACAACTGAGGATCAAGGCTGGGCACAGCCTGAAGGCCCACATTTATGACTATAATAAAAGGATAAGGCAGAGATGAATGCAGGGCTGAGCCAGGCTTGGTATAGCATCAAAAGAAAGGTGAAGGGGGCTAGAACAGGCTTGAAAGAGAAGAGAAGCTGACTAGGCAGGTGATCAAAAGTGTATTTAGCATCCTCCCTGCCAGCCCTGTGGACCTGAGCCAGGACATAGCTGTGCTGGAGCTGCAGAGGGCAAGGACAGCTCCTGGAACTGTGCCCCAGGAAGCAGGAAGAGCTCACTTGAGGGGCTTCTCAGCCTGACCAGGACGAGCATCAAGAACTGAACTGGCTGTGCAATGCCACAGGATGAGCCTGTCCCTCAGTGACACACAAAGAGCAGGACTGGCAGTGACTCCAGGCTCACAGCCCTTGGCTTCAGCAGCTTCAGCACTCGGGGCTGTGTGCAGGATACGAGTTCAGGGACAGGTGAGCACCCACAGGGCTGAGGGATGCTCTCACTTGCTGAAAAAGTGACAGCAAAGGAGAAGGGCTGCACAGAGCCAAGCCAAGAGCTTGACTCAATAAATCATTCTCTTCTGCAATAGATTTTGTAGTCATTGGTCTGGTGCTACCCAGGCTCCTGTACATGTGCCAGGCACAGAATATGGAGATAAAATGCAGTACTCCCACTCTGCAGGTGGGACAAGCCAAAGCACAGAAAATGCTGAACCCCTTAACGGGATGCCAGCATGCTGTGTGTCAGAGCTGTGAACCTCTCTGCTTCCAACAGGTGTAGCGACCTCCCCAAAAAGCTCCCTGTAACATCCCTCTGAGGGAGGAGAACACAACACAAACAGGGCCTGACCCAGGCAGTGCTGCTCTGTTTTAACTCTCCTGGCACAGGCAGGCACGGCTGGGACAGAGCTGACCCTGGGGCATGTGTACCCACACACAGCCCAGCCCAGGCAAGCTCCTGCTCCCCAGCCCAGCCAAGCACACACTGCCCAGGAGAACAGCAAGAAATTACCAGGCTTGCCTTCCAGCTATTCATTACAAACTAAAGCCTCCCCTACTCCAGCCTGACCTCTCCCCAGCCCACGCTCACCCCCAGGCTCTCTCCTAATCTTTGAAGAATCCCAGGGAGTTGAGAAGGAAGGGGCAGCCTGGAGGAAATAAGAAGCTCCACGGCAGGAGACCTCATCACACCAACGTTATAAATAGGCAACAACACCTAGGGAGAAACTAGAGTGGAAATCTTGCATGCATTTCTTAGAACCAGCAATTATCCTTTCATCAGTCATTACCTGGAGCTGTTCTTGGGGGGGAGGCTGAGGCTTATTTTAACACCTGGCTCAGGTCTAGGCAGAGCAAGCACAGCCTCTGGGAAGATTAAGCTGTTAAAGCACAAGGGTCATTTGTACAAGATGCAAAGGACAGGCAGAAACAACCTCCTGGAGGCCACAAAAGGTGCCACAGTGCTGAGTGACCTGCCTGGAGCCCCCTGCTCTCCCCTGTGCTCACAGCCTGGCAGACGTGAGGCAAGGCAGGTCTTTTGAGAATCAGCTGTTACAAGTGCAATCCTTTCAGCCCTGGAAGACTGATTTTAAGCAGTACTGCTTCATGACTTGAATAAACATAACATACAATTAAAATTCACGTGTCAGCCGTGATTTACCTACACCAGGATTCTGCACATCTTTTCCCTTAACGGCTACCAACAGCAGCAGCAGCAAAGAGGAAAGAAGTTTCAGCCTTGGCTGCTCTAGATCCTGGAGCTTGGCATCCAGTTTGGCAAGGCTGTTTGAAAAGGAGAGGATGGGTCTGCTCTTGCTGCCAGAGGAGACAGATCCCCACTTGATTAACAACCAGACACTCCCTTCCCATTCACCTGAGCAGCACCCACACAGCCCTTGGAGCCAGGAATCTGGTGGGAGCTGGCAGATGGCCCTTCTCGACCTTTCTGTGCTAAGTGAAAGCAAAAATCTCACTTTATCAGCACCAAAAAAAAAAAAAAAAAAAAAAAAAAAATAAAATAGTTGCCTGTGTAGGTCAGGAGAAGAGCAGCTTGGAAAAAAAAAGAAGAGACTTCACAGCTAAGTTAATTTAAACAATAAAGTGTGAAATAAATTGAGAGAGAGGATCCATCCACTTGGGCATGGTGCCAGCTCCCAGTGCTGGCAGTGCAGTCACACCTTTTCTGCCTTTCCCAGAAGAAGCATTACAAATACACACCTTGCTTCCATTCCACATCTGTGGCAAAGGACAGCAGCACTGAACACGCTCTGGTAGCTAAATGTGAGCCACAGACCATCTCAGACCAGGGAACTAGAGTTCTGAAGTCTACAAACAAAGATCCTGATCCACTTTTGAAGGATTTTATGGCAATTGGAGAGGACTCCACACAGAAAAAGAGACCACAGGCTCAGTTGTTGGAAGTAAAAAAGATTTCTGCTCAGCCTACTTAACATGCTTTATTTTTAATGCTGCTTTTGCTCCAACAGCCAGAGAACAATTTGGAGAAAGAACGTCTTTGTTAGAGATTTTACGCCCCAGCCCTTTATTTAAGGTGCAAAAGCTCACAATAAATGTCACTAAGCTCTCCTACCCCCCTTTCCCACAGTGGTGCCCCAGCACAGTGAAGACCGAGTAGGAGTAATTACCAAATAGTTACTCCTCAGCAGTAAAAGAAGTTAAGAAAAGTAAAAAGCATGTACAAAAAAATATCTTAGATCCTCACCCACTCTTGCAATGCTCCATGAAAAACACACCAGGCAGGTAAGGCAACCTGTGGCCCCGAGGGAAATGGACACTGCATTTTCTAGGGATGTGTGCTGGGGAAAATGCTGCAGGAGACATCTGCAGTGTGAGGGGAAGGAAAAGAAGAGACTCAGTTCAACTTTTACTCTGTGTACAGCAAGAATGGACAAGAGTGCCCTCGAGGGAAATGTAAGCAGCAGCTTCATCACCCCAGAGGCTGCAAGAGCTCCCACAGCAATGGAATTGAAGTTGCAAAAGGAACAAGGTGAAAAAAGGGAGAAATTTAAAAGGTTTTCAGCTGAAAATGCTTGGATGACAATCACCCTGATCCCACATCAAGCCTAGAGAGACCAGCCTCTAAGATATCATCTTTATTTGTGAAGAACCCTGAGTGTTCTCTTGGGATTTCAGGAGTTTAGTCCCTCAAGAGGGATTTTTCAATTATTCAATCCAGGGAATAAACATCAGCTTCATCTTCACATTGAAGGCTTTTGCTGGGAACAGGGAAGTGAGCCTGAAGCCCATCAGTCTGTAGGGATTTCCTTCCAGCTGCCTTTCAAAGAGGGCTCCTGAAGATCTCCACCAGCAGCTCCCATTACTATTTCAACTAAATGAAAATAAACGGGAGATGAGAAACTGAGGTGAAAGAAAATTTCAGTGTTGTTACACACAAGGTCCTATGCTCTGGATCAGTGGTGTTCCTTTAGCATTAGGCCAGCTCTAACCCAGTCCAGATCTGCCAAAGATGAGTAAGAATTGAATACTCATTAGGAGTACAGTTCACACAACAGGGATTGAGCTGTTCATGCAAGTCAGGCATTTAGCTACACCTGCACATTTGTAGGCATCCTGCACATCAAACCATTGTGCAAAGCTGGTCCTGAGGGGCCATGTTTGCAGTGCAAAAGGGAAAGGAGGAAGTAGGTTTATACCCTGAAAATCCACCCCAGGAAAAACACCCAGCTCCTGTTGAGCCAAGTTTCACACTGAAAGACCAGCAGCCTGCTGGCCAAGGGCTGAAGCACCTGGTGGGTTTTGTGTTTCATCACCTTTACTCTGGAGCTGGAAGAGCCTGGCAAGCATGAGTTAATCAGTTCAGAGGCCAGAAAAAGTGGCAGCTTTGGCAGATCCCATTGCAATTAGCAGAAAACTCAGAGAGGTGCTTCTCAAAGCATCCCAAAAGTTATCAATCTACTCCCTTGCTGAGACACATCCCACAGTGACTACAAAACACACTTTCACACTGGCCCTGGAGCCTGGCTCATAACTCCTTTCATTTCCTTTCCATCTCTGTGAATCACCAATGAATGCAACTTTTTCTTTTCCTTCTTCTAAGCCCAAAGGGAGCTGCATTTTAAGGAGTTCTGGAGGTCTCCAAAGGAGGAGGCTTCTCTTCTCAGCAGAAGCGAATGGACGTTGGTGTTTCTGTCAGGCACTGCCCAACTGAATACCTTTGGGGTATCAATCAAAACTCTCTGCAAAGCTTCAGTCTGAAATCCTGCTGTTCTCTAGTGTCACCAGGGCCAGCAGACAGCACAGGGGGAGATGGGGGCTGCTACCCAGCCACCTTCTCACTGCAGTAATTAACCTCAAGCAAGCACTGGCACGAAGCTCCTGCTCTTGCATGACTGCAAGAATTCCTCCCCCAGAGTTTATCATAAAGCACCAACTATCCATAAACATCTCAAGGAAGGGCTGGCCTGGGTTCACCTTCATGCAAGGAAGATGTCAGGCTCTGGCAGGGAGCCAGCCATTCATGTTTCTTTAAACCTTGTCAGCTCTGACTCAAACGACCTTTTTTTGGGGGGGGAAAAAAAAATCTTCCATCACACCCCTTCCTCCCCCTCCACCCACTGTGGCACTTAATCACAGCAGGATCACAGGGGACAATTCCCATGGTGGCTGTGAGTCATGATGTCCTGTCCCTCTGCTCTCTGCACAGCCCCTCTGCAGCAGAGGCACGTTCCCATTTCCAGATGGCCTGGAGGCTCCAGGCAGGAGGGGAAAGAGCCTGGAGCTGAGCAGCAGCACAGCAGGATTAGGAGACTTCACCACAACAAGGACCTCTGCCCTCCAAGCCAGGTAGGACAGCCACTCTCTGGGATTTTGACAAGTCCAGATTGTCCAGCAACAGCAGTGTCCTCCCAGCACCCCCAGTTCCTCTACACTCCAAAACCTGAGCCATGCTTTGTATGGTGCCATGATGTATTTTACATCAAATTCATGCAGTGGTCCAGTCTTTCATCCTAAATATACTAAGCACAAGGTCATGATTTAAAGAAAAAAATAAATTCTCTCTCCATACTCCTCAGCATCTCCTAAAATCTATTTTATTTTCCTCCCTGGAGCTGTTTGTCATATTTCTGGCACTCAGACCTGGGTCTGACATGGAAACCTCCAAGTGACTTTTCCTCCTCTTTGCAGCCTTTCTCTCCCACCAATTCTGAGAAGAAAAATCACTCCTCCCAAGGAGGCAGGAACAGACAAGGTACCAGCAGGAGCAATTCCCATCCAGCAGATAATCAGACACAGCCCCTTCCCAAGCCATGGTGGGAGCCCTGATCCACCTTGCTGATGAAGCCACTAAGATTAGGCTGCTGCTGGCACTGTGACGTGAGGAGAGTGTTTAATATCCCCACACCAGCTGGGTGGCCAGCCCAAGCCATTCTGGAACTTACTTTCTGGCTGTGAATATTCCTCCTTCTCTCCTTCCCACAGGATTTTAACACCCCTGTGAGGAGAGCAAGCTCCCAGCCAGCGAAAAGCAAAGACCAACAGGCTGCTTAATTAACTGACCCTCTCCCAGTTGCCACAGCCTCACCAAACGCTGGAGAAACCTGATTCCAGCTGGTAATTGAGCATTTATGGCTGGAGAGGGATGGAGTCAGCAGGGAAACACAGCAGCAAAGGAAGGGGCTGACACCAGGATCCCCTGTGCCAGCCCCTGCTGTGCCCCCAGTGCCATCAGCACTCCAGACACTCAGGAGCCCCCAGAGGGACAAAAGCTTTTAGTGGCTGTGAGTCCCTTAAATTAAACCTTAATTGGTCCAAGAGCTCTCTAGGTTGATACACAGAGCAAGGAGAGGCCTTATTTGCCAGCCAAAAAAATGTCCTGCCGTCAGACATGCCCATGAGGGTGTTGCTACCTGTGCAGTTTTCACTGGTATCCAAGGAATTTGGGAAGCCTGGCTGCCAGGTACACTGGCCTGATCCTGCACTTGTCCTAACCACCACACTGGGCCCCAGGAATTTCTCTCTCTCCTATCCTTTTGACCAGAGTCAACTTCAAAAGGAGGAAATTAGCGATTCTCTAACATTTGATCTGTTTCTATTGCCCCATACCAAAACAAAGGAGTTAAAAGCAAAGAACTGACTCCCTCCAGGAGCATAAACAGGTTATTATAGCAATTACATGCAGTAAGGCCATGTATAAAGGGGGAGGCACTAACACCAGCTGATGCTTTCGGCTTGTGCTGCTCTTGGGACCAGCTGGGTTTATGATGGATTGCAAAGGTGACAGGGAAGCAACGGGTCTGTGAGCACAGAGAAAATCCACAGCAGGTGAAGCATCTGCCACCAGCACCACACATGCAAATTCTGGTACCAATCCTGCAGAAGTGATGGTGCAATCCCACCTCCCCAGGTACTGAGGGCAAATAGACCCAGAAGAGAGAAGGTCAACATAGACCAGTCAGTTTTAACAGAACTGAAGTCCTCCCAGATTATTCCAGGCTCTGGCTCCCAACACAGCAGCTCAGAAGCCCAGGTGAGCCAAACTCAGAGGCTTGCAGGCACACAGTACAGCTGGGTTAGCTCTGGCCTAAAGCCAGAAAGTTGCCACAGAGAACTACAGAGGAGGAGAAACTCCTGAGGAATGCTGCTCTTTGAAATTCCCTCTCCAGAGAAGCAGTGAGTAATAGAAAAGCCACACTGCAGGCTGGCCCTTGGTCACAGGGGGAGTGAGTGCAAAGCAATCCACCCAGAAGCACATCCCTGCCAGCTGGGATGTTTCTCAGAGACACAGCAGATGCCACCTACGCTGGAGAGGGCTCAGCTCCCTGTGTGCAGCCCCAGGAGGCTTTGCCCACACAGCTCCTGTGCCCTGGGCAGTAGCAGATATTTCACTGCTGCTGGTACAGCAGAGCTTTAGACAGCTGGCACTCATGGAGAGAACAAATTTATGAAGGATGTTTGGCAGACTCCAAATGAGTGCTCCAGCAAGGCAGGGAGCAGACCAGAGCCAATCCTGGGGACTCAAGAGTGTGTTTGAGGCATCATCATCGATACAGCCTGGCTACCTATGGATGCAAATTTGGAATTGGGCACCTTGCAAATTAGTGACAAATGAGCCTTTACTCTAGCAGAGAGAATGAAAGATCCACCTGTGAAGTCACTGTAAAGTTTTGGTGTCTAAAAATCTCAAAATTCCTGCAAAACAAAGCAAACTCCCAATGGGGCTATGACTCAGCCCCCAAAAGGATGCTGAGCAACCACAACAAAGAGGTTTCCTGGGGAAGAGCTGAGCTGTCCACAGCTCCAAAACTGTCCCAACCCACAGACTTCCCCGCCTAGCTTGGGGCAGCATCTCTTGGGAGGTGAGAGCCCATCCCTACCTGCTCATGGGGGCACTTCAGTAGGTACCTGCTAAAGTGTTGAAGACTAACAGAGCAAATGTCCCACACCCTGAATGACAAGGGCTAAGGCTGCCAGGGAGCAGAGGTCTCACAGATCCCCTGTCCCAAGGATTGAGGAGTTCCCCCATCCAACAGCTGGAGCAGCAGTTCCACACCACAGAGTAGACCCACACCCTACAGCTCTTCAGGCTCACAGTGCCTTCCTGCCCCACAGCTCCAGCCAGGACCTCTGCTGCTGCTCCCTTCTAAGCTGAGGGAAGTCTGAGAGAACACTGCATTTCCAAAGGGACATTTTGCAGATGAAGAGGAGCAGCAGAGGAACTGGCAGCTCTGCTATTACAATGGTGATTCCCTCTGACTTGTCACCAAACATCCATTGTCACCTTTTCTCTTTTATAGGAAGACCTTCAGCGTGGACTTGCTGGTTTTTAAAAAGCTTTAAATGCACCACTTAAAAGTTTTAGAGTGCAATCTTGAATTTCTCAGGGCTGTATTTTCCCATTTTGGGGTGAGGCCTTGCTAAGTGTCCCCCTTTGAGAGGCAGGTACCCTCTAAGAGGAATGGCACCTATATAATCTGCTGAGTTTCCACAAGTGACTCAACTTTTGGGGAAGATCTAAATAGTAACAACAAAGAGCACAATGGAGTTAATATTGCAAACAGGCAACATTTTCCCTTCCCTGTTTTAACCAAAGCCTCCTGCCCTGTCATTAAACGAGAGGATTTTGTTCCACAGTTTAGGTCCACCAAAGGATTTTAGAAGCAGAAAAGCAGTTCCTCACTAGCATGGTCTACAACATAATGAAGAAAGATTTTGTGTTACCTGTCCAAGGTCCAGGGTGACGTTGACCTGGTTGAACTCCAGCCCCCGGGAAAGAGGGGGGCTCTGCCACCAGCGCTCTGTCCCATCGATGGCATTTGTGATGGGGTGGGCCTTGTTGCTGTTTGCAGAGGAGCAGATGTCGCAGTACTGGCCCTGGTAGAAAGTACAAAAAACAACATTTAACTCTGCCCAGAAAAGCGTGGTACAAAGCAGTCGAGTATCACAGCAATTCAGAAAATACAGGGTGTAAGCCAGCTAATGCAGATCACGATACAGAAAGTTTTGCCTGCACCAATTTAAAGTGTGGATGCAAAAAAGGTACATGAAAAAGTTTTAAAACCCCCACAACCACCCAGTGTAGAATTTGGGCTGCTCAGAGCAGCATCCCTTCTGAATTTCAGATATGCAGTGACAAAGGATCCCAGAATCAAAGGACTGGCTACCAGAAGCAGAGAAACGAGTGATATGAGGGAGAAGCTGTGCTGCAATGGAGAACAGTGGCTCAAACTCCATGGTCAGCAGCTCCTGTGCTGAAGCTGCCACTCACACCCAGCCCTGCTGAGCCCAGAGACCCTGACTTGAACCATTCAGCCATTTCCATGGACTCAGACTGGCAGCTCCTCTGCCCAACTCCCTGCCATCTGTTGCTTGTCCACCTATTCATTTCACAATATCGTTCTTTCAGCTACATTTTCAAGCTTAGTCTCGCAGCCAAATTCCTTTTGCTGATGATGCTGCAATGCAAGACCAGAAAGGGACAGCCCCAGCTGTCAGCTGGCCAGGGGCTGCCATCACTTCTCTGCGTTGCTTTTGTGTCCCGGGTGATTTTGTCAGCTCCATGGACACGCTGCCAGAGAAAACAACCCCGCAACTTTAACAGCACCTCCTGAGCAGGATCAGACAAAGACCTGAGCTGTGAGGGGCAATTCTTTCTCTATCATTAATGGACAAATGAATCTGACACACACTCAAAGAAACCTGCAAAGCACCCTGAAAACTGGCAAATTGTTATGTGGAGCCACGGTTGTGTCACTTGAATTGCTGCTAGGAGCAGCCTGGGTTACAGGCAGCTCTCCTTTTAAAGGCACAGTTATCCCCAGGCAGGAACACTGCCCTTGCTGTCCCAGCTGCAGCCAGCCTTAATGTTACACCAGGTACAAAATCTCCAGGCCAGGTACAAAATCTCAAGACAGACAATCCCCTTCCTGCCCCAACAAGGGCTGAGGCAAGACAGAGCCACCGCAGAGCATGTGATTTTCCAGATGCTCCAAACTCTGGAGCAATCTCAGTGCAAAGGAAACAGATTTCACAGCATTATTCCTCACTACCACATGCTTTGTTACTTGCAGACAATTATGCAATACAAATTATCCTGAACAAGAACACTTTTAAATTGATTCTTCTAGAGAGGTGGAAATAGAGATGGGCAAGCACAAGGCCATAGAAAAGGGGAGCTGAAACCATCAAGGTAACCCTGACATTCACGCAGGGAGCACTCAGTGTACAGGGAGGTCACAAGGCTGGTTTGGACATGCTTTGAGCCAGGAGGGAGAGCAGACCAGATAAAACTGACCCAACTCTTCAGCTCAAACCTTTAATGGGAACCGGTGCAACAGGTTGTGTAGAAATTTCTGCTGCACAACACTGAGAGGGGGGGGGCAGGAAAGTGAGGCAAGGTTACAAAACGGGGATAAATAATTAAAAAATAAAGTCCTTTCATACTTTAAATTCTTGCCACAGATGTAAAAACCATTTTGAACCCAAAGTTCACATTGATGGGAGTCAAGTCAAGCTGAGTATAAGAGGGGAGTAAAAATTAGGATCAGCTGCTCCACATCTATAATGCTGCTGTTGTCCTTCCCTGGGCAGCCTGCTGGGCTGGGAACACGTCAACATCTGAACAAGGTTTGCTGTTCAAAGTGTGATTAGCCTCTCTGATGCCCCAGTTGCTCATTAGTTGTTTCATTAGAGCCAGACCTAAACCTGACCAGAATCATTTCCAGCTATTTGTATTTTAGAGCAACTCAAGCTCCTGCACATTGTGTCAGGTTCTCTACAGGGAAGTTCTGACATCAGCAAGAGGATTTTAATTAAAAAGCAATTGTGATCCGCAGGCTTAGCAGAGACTGCAGGTTACCAGAGCACTAGAGGTGTGGACTCTACAAAGGTATGGTCAAAGAAAGAACTCCAGCAATGCAAGGAGTTGCAGGGCAGCTCAGAGAACATAAAACTGCCACTATCAGAGCAAACTGCAAAGAGGGAGAGATAAGGGGAAAGTTTGAATGAGGGGCAGCTTCCAGAGACCTGCAAGGCCTGATCCTACCCAGGGCAGTGGGAACTTTGAAGTTTCCCCTGAGCATAAAGACAAGCCAGGCACCCTGCTGGCACCTCTCTCAGGGGACACAGGTGGCTTTGTCCCAGTTTATCTGGCCCTGCCATGACCCAATACCAGCTCCCCTCACCTGATTTATCAGAAAGCCACAGGGAGCATGGGGCTGCTGGGCGTGAGGTAAAAAGGGCAGGAAATAGGGTGTAAAGAGTACTGTTTAGACAAAGTGCCTGCTTGCAAGCTGCTCCCAGGGCTGTCCCTGAAGATCAGCTCCTCAGACAGAGTTAAGCAGGTGTGGTCTCACCATCTGTCTTTTCTGTGGGCAACAACAACTTGTTCCAAAACTGTGTTTTCAGCCACAGTTAAACCACTGAAATCCAACAATATCATAGATGTGAACACAGAAGAGACACCTACAGAGAGATACAGCATCAATTGTCACCTGGAGCACTGAGAGCCCTGGGCTGAGCCAGATTCCTTCTGCCACACCAGAGACAGGACAGGACAAACGGTCACCGACATGGCAGCGTATCACAAGAGAATGCCACCTTAATTCTGAGCCATTTGGGGATGAAACAGCTTCAGATTTCATCTGTTATGAACCCCTGGAAGAGTGAGAGGGCCAGAGCTCTGGTCAGCACCCACACTGCTCGGGCAAGGATAGCTCAGGGCTGCCATTCAGTGTGCAAAGCAGTGCTCTGAACATAGGGCTGCGGTGAAGACAGGCTTCAGAGGGAGGCACAAGCAGCACTGCCTTGAAATCAGTCACATTTGTTGTATGTTCTTAAATTCTGAGGTCTATAATTGCTTTAATTAATGCCAGTAGCCTGCCTCACTGTTACACTCCTCATCTGAAATAATCTAGAGCCCTGCCCCACCCTCAGGAGCAGCACATCATCTCTGCTGGTTTTGGAACAGCCCCCAGGCACACGGGTGGGATGGGGAACATGAGCACACGGCTGTGCCTCTGCAGACATGTCTGTCTTGGAAGACAGACACGTACAAGCACCTCCAGTAAAGTTTAAACAAAAAAAAGAAACCTATGATCTTCTGCTCATCCTCAAGACATTAAGGCAGAGCTAACCCACAGTGAGGAGTGAATTTGACAAGGGAAGCAAACCTCCAAGGCAAGTCCCTTTCAGCACACCTCAGTGTTGCTGTGCCTCACATCCTTCCAGACTGAAAAGCCCCCCACAGTTGGAAATGCAGTCTTCTGCCAAAAAGCCCTGAATAAAGCAATGGAAACTCCTTGAAAAGGTTTACAGCCTTCCCACAAGCTGTGCCAAAACCACTGCAAGTGTCTTTAAGGCAGCATTACTTCAGAAAACTTAATGATTATTGACATTTTAAGACCATCATGTTTAAAAGTCAGTGAACTCCCTTTTCTGAAGTCTTTTGCAATGTCAAATTAAACCAGCAGAAAACAGAGAACCGACTGAACTAATTTATTAGATGATTGTATTAGTGTTTATCCTAGGTCTTTAACCAAGCAAACGTTCCTTCGCCACCACAGCATGTGGATGTCTCTTGGAGGGTCCCAAGTGGCATTTTTCCAGTATTCCTGATGAAAACTCCTTATGCCACAGCCACATCACAACGAGCACGTGAATGAAGGAGTGAGGGGACTCTGGGCTGGTGGGACACGCAGGCAGTGAGGACATGCATGTGGAGTTCATTATTGCTGTTTCAGTCTGCTCAAATTGAACACTTCCCTCCCACCTCCCTCCTTGCTTTAGTCACCGAGTGGTGCCAAGACCCCTAAAGGGGATGAATTGGGAACTCTGACCTCTGCTCTGATGCCTCCTGTTTCCTCCCCTCCCTTTTAGGTGCTGCCTGTGGTCATGGAAAGGAGCCACTACAAAAGGAATTTTCTAAAGCTTTCAGACTGAGGGAAGCCCGCTGGCCTGGGAAGTGGTGCTCAGATCAAAGCCCCTCTGTGCCAGAGCTGCACAGGGGACAGGAGGGGGTTGCTGCAGAATTCCACAGCTCAGGAGCTGTGTTTGGCAGTGGGGGGGATGCTGGGGCTGCCCCCAGAGCTGCTACAGCCTGAAGGGTTTATTTCAGTCGCCAGCATCCTTAGTGCTGCATGTCATGCTGAGCTAGCAGGGTGGCCAGTGCACAGATGGACACATGTGGAGTGATAAATGCATACCCACATTTGCCAGCTTTTCCAAGCAGCTTTTTCCTCCCAGTTTTGCTTGGCACATCATTCACATATTTGTTTGCAAGTGCACAGTGCAGCAATTACTTCTTCATCTTTCCTTATTCCTTTGCCTCACTGGAGGCACAACTGCTACATCGAGGTCTCTGCAAGCCTCCTGCTACCGGGACTTCAGGCAAAGCTTCTTCGAGTTACACTATTTTACAGTGCAGTCAAGTGAAACATCGCTTTAAAAGGTGGCAAAACTCGGAGGAGGATACGTCAGGTTTTTGCCATCCAGTGACATCTTCAACCATTTATACTACAAAGACAGCACAATTCCATGTCATAACCACACAATAGCTGGAAAATTCCTAGTGCAGCGCTAACTCAAGAGAATGCAGCCAGAATGAGAGAAATGCTTCGGAGATGATCTTGTAACAATGTCACTCCGCACCAAAAGGCCGAGAAGGGCTCGGTCCGAGGAAAGTGACAAGTTTTCCTTTGTTCTTACGTCCAACAGGGACACCACCACTGCTCCCCTGCAACAGGTGAGTGGCACCACGACCCTCACAAGCAGCATGCAGGAGACACTGGGCAGCAGCTGGTGGTTCCGTGGCTGGCTTCAGGCTGCAAGAGCATTTCAAATCAGATCTGCTCTTCCCGGCTTGAGCTGCCCTCGGGGCGGGGGACACTGGCTTTGGAGTTCCTGCAACTAAACCTGGTGTTTTACAAGCCCCTTTACAACTGTTCTTTCCTCCCTTCAAGGGAGCCATAGCTGTTACTGCAGCTTTTGCCGTCTACATTCCTGGCTGCAAGCTCCCTCTGGGCAGCTTAAAATGGGACCCCTGAAATAAATCACCTGACATTCGCTTGTAAAATCCACTCTTGTAACTTTCCCCTCTGCTCATCCCAATACCCCGCCGAACACACGGGAGAGTTAAAGCACGCCAAGGTAGATATTACCAGTTCAAGACACTATCACATTTACCATAACGATTCCCTGAGCAGCAAAGGTAATTTGGGCGACGGCTTGCCCGGGATTTTATAAACACAAAGAAGGCAGAACTTTAAAAAGAACGCCCCTAGAACCCGGCGAGCCGCTCCGGGCAGGGCTGGGAGCGAGCCCGAACACGTGCGTTCCCCGCTCCGGGCAGGGGGATGCCCTGGGACCAGCCCTCCCTGAGCCCCCCAGCACTGACACAGCCGGGGTTACGTGGGAGAACACTCGGGGAGCGGGGCCCTGCCCGCACAGCCCCGCACAGCCCCTGCCCTCCGCGGCCACACCGAGAGCCGGGGGCGCACCGAGGGGGGCTCGGGCCCCATCGCCGCCCCTCCGAGGCTCCGCCAGCCTCCCGTGCCTAGGCGGGCTCCGTGCCTCCATCCTCCGGCCGTACCTGGATGGTCTGGTTGGGGTCTCCGCCGGCCACCGGGCCCCCCACCAGCTTGCAGTACAGATCCTCCACGGCGCGCCGGCTGCCGGCACCCGCCGCCTCCTCGCCGCAGGTGGCGGTGGCGGAGATGCGGGTGCCCTCGGCCAGGTTGAAGTAGGGCGGGTGGAGGCTGTGCCCGTTCACATCGCTGGGGAAGGAGGCGGGCGGCCGGGCGGCGGCGGGCAGCAGCAGCGGCAGCAGCAGCAGGAGCAGCGCCCGCCGCTCACCGCCCCGCTCCGCCGCCTTCGCCATCTTCGCTCGGCGGGGCCGGGCAGCGCTGCTGCACCGGCTTGGCTTGGCTTGACTCGGCTCGGCTCGGCTCCCCCCGGCTCGGCTCGGCTCGGCTCGGCTCGGCTCGGCTCGGCTCGGCTCGGCCCCTCTCGGCTCGGCTCTGCCCCTCTCCGCCGCCGCCGCGCTACTTCAGCCCCGGCTGCGGGGAGGGGCCGCCGCGGCCCCGCCGCCCCGATTAACCCTTTGCCGGCCCGGGAACACCCCCCCCGGCCCCGCCGGAGCGAGGGGAGGCCGAGCGGGGTGAAGGGATGCTGCCCCCTCCCAAATAAACGGGGCCGGGATCCCCCGGGAACAATGTGCCCATTGTATCTGCGCTGCCCGCGGCGGCGCGCTGGGGTTTTGGGACGTTAAACTCCATTAACCGATAGATCGGGTTATCTACAGGAAAAACTCTATTACTAATTAACAAAACAGGGGAAGGCTTGACCGAACCCAGTGCGCTCTCCTCGAGGTATGCTGCGGGTTCACATTTAATTTGGGCAGTGAAGATTTTACTTCCACTTTCCCCGGAAAGGATGGCTTTGGGGAAATGACTTTACCTTCTCACCTAAGGGGGAAGGAAGCGGCTCAGCGATAACTCAACTTTCTCCCACCCCTTCGCTGCCCATGGACAATCCCTCCGTGGTGTGACTTGCAAGGACACATGCACTGTCGGGTCTTTATGTTCTGCTGAGCGGGGAAAGACATTTTACAGATAAAACCCTGAACATAAACGTAGAGCAACACATAAATTAACTCATCAAACCGCTGCTTTGATTTTCTGGCAAACACAGACTCTTTTAAAATCCAAGAATTAAACAATACACACGAAATGTTGTGTCTGAACTGGACATGACTGCATCTTTAAACTAGGACATACCAAGAGACCAGGTCTGGACTCCAAACAGTTGGATTGCTGCGGTATTTGAACCCCACAGGAAGCAAAACAAGCTCTTAAGCGTGTCCAGGTCTCCACAGGCTGCTGCTGGGCATTTGCTCTTTGAATCACATCATCCTCTTTGTTTCTTATTTTCTGTGGACAGCCTAGGAGGTACCAGTCCTCTTGGAAAAGCTACTGTCTTAAGTATGAAAAGCTTTAAAAAACCCAACACCAAACCCAAAAAACCATTGTCATGTGCGTGGCTCAACTATATAGCTCCATGAACTGAAATTTCCACATGGGGTATACCAGCCAGGCTCTGCGATTACATTGATTTCAGCACTTTCAGGGGATTTTGAAAGATTCCTCTTGCTGTATCTGGAGCACTGCAAATGTATAGAAGTGTATATATCGATTTATGTTTATTTTATTTATTTATTTATTTATTTATTTTATATATCGATTTATTGTGAGGTTTCCGCAGGGTTCTGCAGGCAGTGGGACACTCGCAGCCCTCCAGCCAGGTGCTGCTCGGGAATGCTGGTGGGGCACCGGGAGGTGCAGAAGTTCAGAAGGGAGTGAAGGAGTGAGTGCAGGGGGGAGTGCAGGGGTGCAGGACTGCAGGAGTGAGTACAGGAGTGCAGGAGTGAGTGCAGGAGTGAGTGCAGGAGTGCAGGAGTGAATGCAAGAGTGCAGGAGTGAGTACAGGAGTGCAGGAGTGAGTGCAGGAGTGAATGCAGGAATAAATGCAGGAGTGAGTGCAGGAGTGCAGGAGTGAGTGCAGGAGTGAATGCAGGAATAAATGCAGGAATAAATGCAGGAATAAATGCAGGAGTGAGTGCAGGAATAAATGCAGGAGTGAGTGCAGGAGTAGGAGTGAGTGCAGGAGTGAGTACAGGAGTGCAGGAGTGCAGGAGTGAGTGCAGGAGTGAGTGCAGGAGTGAATGCAGGAATAAATGCAGGAGTGAGTGCAGGAGTGAATGCAGGAATAAATGCAGGAGTGAGTGCAGGAGTGCCATCGGGAGCCAGGGAGCATCCAGTGCCAGCTGTTTCCCGGGGATCACATTATCATGACATCAGGACTTGTGAACGCGGGGCGGTGAGAGGTGCCTGGTTCCACATGGTGAGAAAGCACTGAAGCACGGCCGCCAAACCCATTCAGTTAGAAAGACTTCCTAAAGCGCTTTCAGACATCTTTTAACCCCTTCCTGCTTGCCCGTCTCTTTGGAGACCTTTCCCCTGGTTTCCCCACTTAATGCAAGATCTTATCTCTCCGCGGATGAATGTATCCTTTAAAAGCTAAACAGAACCTTTAAAACCTAATTCTTATCAAGAGAACTGACAGTCTTTGCCCTTTAAACCGGGCTTGAAAATGGGTAGGTTCCTCTGGGAACAGCCACCTTTGAAAATACTTGTACTCTGGAGTAATCGTTAACTAACGTGTTTATGTGGGGGAGACCAATACTCCACAGGACAGGAATTAAAACTTCCTTCAACTTTATCAAATGCCATATTTAATTAGCTACTTACACCCCACGGCACCTGTAAATACGTAAAAAGAGTTAACAAGGAAAGCAGGGCACAGATTAGGAAAATAACTTTCTCCCTCCCCCACAAGACTTTCAGGGCAAAATACTTGGGCCAGTCTAATATCTGTAATCCCTCTAGTGGTAATATAATTAATCTCCCTTCCAAAACGCAATTAAGGAAAGTGAAATCACAGCACGTGGGTTTTGTGGCACAGACTCAGGAGCACCATGCAGAAAAAATGACCCTTCTGCAGTCTGAACTGGCCTCTGGTCAACTGCAGAGCTTCTTTCAAAGACAGTTTGAAGACTGAAATCATATTTAGGCTACCTGTAACTGAGGGGATCTGAAGTTTTCCAAGAAGCAGTGGAAATAGTTTAAATACAGAGCATTCTGAGGGTCTTCTTCTAGCACAGGAGGAAAAAGACAGAGGGTTTCTATTGCTAAACATTCAATTTAAAAGTTAACCGAAAAGTTGAGTTTAACAACTTAAACTCATTCCCTGATGCCATCTCTTTTCAGGCACACTCAGGGAAAGAAGTCATATTTACTAATTTGAACTGGACATGAGTCCCATCTGGGCTAACATCTCATCTGAGAGTCACCAGCAGCAAGCATTTCCAGTGAAAACCCCCATGGGTGGGCAAGGAGTACTCTGCTCCCAGAAAAGGTGTTGCCTGATATGTAACAGTTAGAACTTAGCTTGAGTAGCGAAGCCTTTCTTCCATTTAAGAGATTTTCCTAAACATAAATTTCAACATCCCTGGACATTTGCCATTCCTTTACTGCTCTGATCCCTCTTTGAATTTTACTGGTTTCTTGAGCCTTGCAGTGGTGGTTCTTGGCTCAGCTTCACAAAGCTGGTCACAGTGACATGCTCTCAAATAAGAGGTGTTGAAGCAGAAGAGACTTTTCATTTTAAATCTAATCCAGTGAATGCAGAAAGAACTGGAAAAAGAATCCAGCCTGTAGCATTCCTACTCCGATCTTCTCTGAGCCTACATGTAGCAACATGACCCCAGCCATGCTGTTATCCATCAGCATCTGCTAAAGGTAAAGAGTTCCACTGAAGGTTTCACTTTTCACACCTCCCTAAAAACTGGAGGACCATGAGGAGCTTGCCCAAAGCTGCCACCAGAAACCACAAGTTCTTTCTTCAAGCAAGCTGTAGACAGACAGAAGGGGTATGGGGCTGTGGAGGGACAGGAAGACCTTAGAAGAAATCTGAGAACAAATTCAATGTATGGACTCCAAACAACTTACCTCGATGAGGGAACCCAGTTCCTAAATCTGAACAAAGATTCTACAAGTTACAAATGAGAGTTTTTCTGTCTATACAGACCCTTTTAACTACAGCAGGAGCACAGGGAAGCATTCCACAGCCAGAAGTGAGGAATTCAGCGGTGACACAGACACATTCTGCTTCCTGTGAATAAATTCTCTGGTTTTATCTTGTCTATTACACAGAAATGTAAGTTCTCCTCTCTCCATATGGCCAGTGGAGAAAGACCACTTCCTTTACTTGCAGTGTTTCCTACCAAGGCACCACCATAGTCAGTGCTATCACTGAGAGCAGGGCTTGAGCCAAGAGAAATAAAGTGAGCATATGGTTTTTGTATGGTGTAGGGTCAGGAACATGTTATCTTAGGGAAGATTTAATCACTTTCCTGCTACCCTGCTGCAGGCTGTGTGTTTCCTGAGCTGTGCTCTGTGCTGACCCAAGAAATTCACACCAAGCTCCCTGTTCAGAAGTGTGTTGTGTCTTGACACAAGTGTGTCAGGAGCAGCTACCAGGAGCTAAGAACTCATTCTGCATGAGCTGGAGTTGGACTGACACAAGCCAGAAGTGCAATCAATGACCTTCAAGCACATCTCCAGCTTTGTAATTTTACAATCTCCACAGGCTCTTCCTGAGAAGGGTGTAAAACAAACCCACAAAAGGCATCAGCAGGTCCCATGCAAGGTCTGCGTGGGGTTTGCTGAGTTCACAGAGGCTCAGAAAGGAGCTCCCCTCCTGTTCACACAGACCCCCCCACATGCACATACTGACAGTTCTGCAAACAGCCCCCAAAGAGAGACCCAAAGTACATTTCCCCTGTTTGTTCTTCAAACTGACAGCTCAATTACAGCTTTTTAAATTCTTCTGCATTGGGGGAGCTAGGGCACAGCTTGAATCTACAGTGGAAAAGGACTGGAGAGTTTTGTTGAAGGCATGAGGAATTTGACCAGGATCTGCCTTGGTTTTTCAGACTGGTTCTTATGAACAGATAAAGCCAAAGGCCAGAGGGGATGACCAAACTCATCACACTACCATCTGCTGTAGCCTGCTTTTATGAAAGTATTCCTGGTGCTGGTTTTGCCATATTAACAGAAATAGTAAAGACTGGACAAACCAGACTAAACTGATAAGGTGATTCAATAGGAAGCAACTCTAGGAAAGACATAATTCTTTATATCTTTTTTGGTATTGAATTACACCATGTGAAAAGGCAACCCCCTAAAACTGCCAAGTACCAAGGAGCGTTGGCAAGAACCGGACTAGGACGCATCTGGAATGAAAAGTTATTTTCCCTCTCTCGGTAGAATTACTTTAATGTGTTTTATCTTTGTTTCCTTTACAGTGTTCCTTCTTTAACATTTATTCAAAATTGAAAAAGACTGTTTTGAGACAGAGCTGGTCAATTTGCCATGCCCAAGCAGCACCTTTTAGTTAAAGCCAAAAGGAGCAGACATCTGTGTTTTGTCTGCTGTGGACATTTTCACGAAGAGATCAAGAAGATTCGTAATGTAGCAGGACATGTTACTCTACACCAGAGAATTCAATTCACTTTAAGGTCAGCCTGTACCTTCCCTGTAATCAAATGGTTCCAAAACCCTCCCAAAGCCAGAACAGGTGTTTCATTCATACTGTCTGTCTACCTGGCAAGGACCCAAATACTTTCTTTTAAAGCCTAAACTCTGTATTATTCTGGGGCACATGGAAAACATACATAAGTGCTGTCTCCTAGGCACGCTTTGGGCTCAGTCATCATTAGCTACGTGTTTTTCTTTGCACAGCTCAAACAGGAACACAGCTGCTTTTATGTTAATAACTAAATCATGCTTTAAATGTGCCACACAGCCCTGCCTTCAGCCAGAAGGGCCTTGCAGATTTAACGAGCTGACATGTCAACAGAGATCAGTTCACCCACCAGAAAAGTGCAGCTACTCCTGGGGTGAGCTTTGGTAGCTGTTTAGCACTGCAGGAGGACCAAGAGCACTGTGTCAAGTTGAATCCATGGAGGAAGCAGGGGGATGAGGGAATGTGCTCGGGGTGAAAACCAGTGCAATGCTGGGGTTACACACCAGCTCGAGTGTGACAGAGCAGTGGAGACACAGACAAACGAGACACAGACAGAACATGCCTTTGCTTCTTGTCTGAAAGGTGGGACACATCCAACACTGCAAATGGGAAACTGACTCAAGCCTGACTCAGAGAATAGGACTTTTCCTACGATGTCATTGTAGCTCCTTTGAATGCCGGGAAGTTCATCCTCCCACAGATTACTTCACTCGAGGTTGTTTCTGTGCCCTGTGGCTATGTGCATATAAATACTCTTCAGGCATGGGGTCATGACATACCCTTGTTGGCTTTCACCAACATCATATCCAGTTTTTAAAAACCTAGGTGGAAATTGCTGGTAGAAGATAGAAACCCAGTAGCACTTCTAATCTCTGTCATACAGGATAGTTGTATTGCCGTTTTCCTATTAAATCCTGTTTCATTAAGGAGAAATAATATACAGCTAATGAAAAATGTAATTAGGAACAAGCAACAGAGCCCAGCAGCTGGCCCAGAGGAAAGAACATCCCAAGCAATATCCCACACTAGCAGATGCCCTTTTATTTTCACATGTGTTTTCCCAGAGGAAGAGGATGCCCAGTCCAACACGCAGTGGCTGTGGCTCCCCCAGGGAATCAGCAACAGCTCTGGAGTCAGTGACAAGGAGCACAGTTAGAGGAAGGTGCACAGAGCCAGCAAACACACCAGTGACAGCCATGGCCCTGAGGTGTGAGGGTGGCACCAGTTTGAGATGTGAGGGTCCCCCAGTTTGAGGGCACCAGCCTGTACTGGTTCAGGTTGTGCTGCAGCCACTCTGAATGAACTGGCACAGCTCTGCTGCTCTGTATCTCAACACGGATGAGGATGAGTTCATACCTGCACTTCCCACTAATTTCAGAGCTGGAAGCTGGAGCTTGCTGCCCAAGACTCTCCTCAGGGCACAAGGCAGTACTGGATGACAGACAGAGTTTATCTCCAGCTGCACATTGTGGGCTCTGCCTATGGAAAATGCTCTACCTTTTTTTTCTTTTTTTTTTCCTCTGGGATACATTCAATCCAAGCACAATATTGACAATCAACTCTTCTTTCTGAGATTCCCAGTCCTAATCCGTGGGACTTGCAGAGGGCAAAAGCATTGTAATGAAATATTAGCAAGAGTTGCCTTGGTAACTGCCCAGATGAAGCCCTCTTATATTCACTGAAGTCCTCCCAGCGTGACTAATACCTACTGGGCTGTAGTTACACCAGTCTGAACGTCCTGAATGCATGACCAAGTCAGCAGAGCAAACACACTCAAGCCCCATTTATACAGTTATGGCTTAATCTGATTATTTGTAGTTTGACCAAGTGCAAGAGAAATTTGTGGAGCTTCACTCTGCAGCTCCTTGCTTTTCTTCTCACCCCTCTCGATAACACAGGCTAGGCTTTCCCATTCTGCAATTTCTAAGACAGAAAAGCCAGCAGCTTAACAGCTGAGTGCAAATTGCAGTCATCTGTTAGAATACATTTAGTAACATTTTCTTTATCCTGTTAAGCTTATCAGAGAGAGGAACACGTGGGGAATGCTGAGGGCCTTCATGCAATGCAAAGTAAGACACACTCCATGCACAGATCTCAGCAGCCTTTCTGCCACAAAATCCGGATCTGACCAAGCCTCTCCCCTCACATCTCTCCCAGGCTCCCTGGCACTGCAGGCACACTGCTCCCCATCTGCTGTGTGCAATCTGAGATGCTCAGGTACATGCTGCTGACCATGTACAGGTTAAGGCTTGCCCAAAGCAGAAATTCTCTGTTTGAGCAGGTGCCTGTGAAGAAAGCCCTGGATTACAGCCCTGCTGTCCCCAGGAAGGCTGGCACCATCCCACCCACAGGGCACTGACAGCAGGGAAAACTTCAGCTTCAGTTCCCTTGTAAACTGCAGCTGACAGCCTGGAGTACCATCACTGCCCCAGATTTGGGCTTGCTCCTTGTGCCGCCTCCCTCCATCCCCACTGTCCACCCCAAGCCTTAATTTTCATTTTGTGAAGCTCCTTTCACAGCCAGCATTGAGGGTTTATAGGTCCCAGAGATGACAACTCAGTGAGTGCCCTGATCCTTCCTACTTCTCACTCTTGCTCTTATTTCTGGGAAAACGATTCATTTCCCTGAGCAGGATCAGGGCAGAGTGCCTGCAATAGAGGAATGCTTGCAAGAGCAAGAGTTGTCATCATTCACCAGCTCCAGCTGACCCACACACTAAATGCACACCACAGGCTGGGAGCTCTGCGTAACAGGGATATTTGTGCCTTTCTTTAGTGTTTGTTCCCTGTGTGCAGCACAAGACAGATTTCACACCTGTGTCCACCATCGATAAGAACAACCCATGGTTTGGGCTCCATATCAGGAAAAGATTTTATATATTTCCATTGTCACAGCCATTAATCTGAAATCTAAATTACTTCCTATTTGGGAAAGCATCTGAGTTTTTTTCCATGCAAATTATTCCTACAGTAGCTTAATTGGAACAGCCAGCTGTTTCATGCTTAAAAATAATTCCCTCCAGTAGGAAGAGGTAGCAAATAGGAAAATAGGTGCTTTCTCTACAATACAAAAGCTATGAGCCTGTTTCAGACATCACAGACAGAGATGGTGCCACAGCCAAGAACTGAAATTTTGTCTGAGGCTCAAATCCCTTCACTACTGCTTCCCTGCATGACCTTGGATGCATCATTTAAATTTTCTTTCTCTCTTTACATCAACTCAAAATGAAAAGGAGTAGCAGTCATAGGGGTATGATAAGAATAAAAGCTGTAAGATGCTCAACCATCCAATGTAGGTGCATTTTTATGGATTTAACAGCTAAGCCCTGCTTGGACTCCATAGGTCCAATAAACTTCAGTGAAAATCCCACATATTCTGCCCAGCCTCTTCACCTTCCAGGAGATCAAACAGCTAGCACAAGAACTGATGGTGTGTCAGGGTTTACACAGATCTGTGCAACTCAGTAAACCCTAAACTTAGCTCCAAGGGCTCTCATCTCAGGGCAGACTGAGGGGTTCTCCAGGCTGGGAGTTCAGGAGGTTGCAGTGGGATGTTTCTCTACAAACAGCCTTGCTGTGCTGGGGAATCCTGGATCATCCCAGAGGACAAGCTGAAGTGCAGAATGGCTGCAGCCCTAGAGGTCAGGAACCCTTTTTCATACCAGGGGGAAGCACTTTGGGGTCCTTCAGTGCAAAACTTTGAGTGCAGTTTTCCAGCCATAACACTTCAAATAAGGCAGCTGGAAACATAACAGAGAGTAGCCTGGGCTTGTTCTTTGGCTACTGGTTTTCCCTTGCCATAAGCTCCAATTTCCTCAGCACTTTAGGGAAGGTTTATGTTGTGCATTACCTTTGTACAGTCCAAGTAACCCAAGAAATCTCAAACTCAAATGCCTGGTTTGCTGGGATAGATCCTATTACTGCTTTTAAATGCTTTGCATTCATATAAAGGATAATATTTTAAATAAGGAAAAAAGAAACCTCATAATCACAGCCAGGCTATTTGTGGGAGGTTTCTTCTCAGTTTTCAAAGATCCTTGAAAAGCTGGCAAGGGAACCAAAAGCTATTTTACTTTCTTTAGGAGCACTAAAGGGAAAAAGGTACTTTGCGGATTAGGAGATTAAAATTACAAATACACTGTCTGATGATTTTATAGTAATTAAAGTAATTAACTTGATTGTGTGCTACCATTTCAGTTGGCTTGGGCTTTTAGAATCTTATTTAAAGGAGCCACACAATTAAAGAACTTCAGATGTGGAATTACTGCTGAAAGGTATACACTCTGGATTGATCCGTAGCTCTGAACTCGTAAGGACTCCCAAGATGAAAGAGCCATGTGGAAACTTATGTGATCTATGCATATAGTGCCTGACATTCTCATCTTCATGGCAGGGGATTTATTCCTTGCCTAATGAGGTGAAGGTCAGGCCTGCCACACTCCTTGTGGAAGCAGAGAGGGTATGGGCGTGTGCCTGTTGGCATTCCTGCCTTGGGCTCTGCACTTCGAGGATGAGGTATGAGTAAAGGAATTTAGTTAGGTCTTGCCTGCTTCTATTGAAGAGCTCTAGAGGGAGGGATGCAGAGACAGTGTAATGAGGATATATGATTTGCATGGTAATAAAGGCACTCACACTTTCTCTGGACAAGCTTTGACTTGATACCAAGATGAGAACTGCACTAAACCCAACTGTGTTCCACAGTGAGCCTGCCACACACAGCAGCAGGCGTTTCACAGGGGTTTAAAGTTAATTACACTCTATTCTGCTTCTGCTCTTTAATGTCTCTCTGGCTGTTCCCTGGCCTGCAGCTCTCTGAAAAAGCAGAGTAAGTGCTTTGGGGTGTTTATCAAATCCTTATTATTACAGGCCCCCGCTGGCTTTGGGAGAGGAAGTGTGAGAGTCCCTTTGCTGTTTGTGGATGGTGTTTGGGGCTGTAGGGAGTGGAGGGGACCTGCTCCCCACACAGGAGGGACCAAGGCTGTGGCTTCACAACATGTTGTCTTTGGCAGCAGCACTGACACAATCAGTTTTTGCCTTTCTTCCCCTTCTGGTTGTGCCAAAAGAACCATTTGTGGAACCAGGTTGTGAACTGACCCAGCTATAAAAAGGGGTGTAAACAATTCTTCTACAGTTTGTTTTTTTAAGCTCTCCTAACCCATTTAAGGAATAGCCCTCCCTGTGAGACTGCACAAGTCAGGCATCTGGAAACACAACTATTTCTGTGCGAGGCTGTTAACACAGGTAAGCACTACAAGCTGCTGAAAGGGACGTCCAGCTCTTGCTGATTTAAGACAAGAGTTCCTAATATTAGGAGCAATGATGTATAGCCAAGTGGAGTGTCATTAGGCCAGAACTGAAAGTGATCCATCCGTTTTGATGGAGAGAAAGACAGGTCATTGCACTTAAAGCAGAGTTTTTAATTCTTAGAGCATGCATAAACTGTGCTGTTTCAGCCAGCCTTACAGATCTTGTCAGGACAAAATCCCAAATGTTTTGCTGGAGTAGTCTCCAGCCAAATCCAGATTTTCAATGGGGATGGCTGAGTTTGTCAGGAAAGATAAATGAGCTGCAGTAATCAGCAGCAAAAGAGAAAAAAACCAAAATATTTTAAGTGCTTATCTGGAGTCTGGATTAAGTCCTTGATTTTCATGAGTTTTCTACGTGGTCTTGGAAAGATTGCATGCCTGCACCCCAGTTTCCCAGCTGGAAAGCAGATACAACCAGACTACAAACATACTGAAGTAAAACACTCTCCTAGGATAACAGGAAAAAGACTCACCAACAGCACATGGCATCAGCAAAGGACCCATGGCAGCTTGTACCCACTGTAGGGACAGAATGGCAACAGAATCTCACAGGAGTTCCAAAGCATGTTCTCAGGGAAGTTCTGGGTGGTCTGTGATGCAGCTTACATTGATAATTTGCAATAAAACACAATCTTGGCAACATACCTCAAACACCTTTGCACTAAATGAAAGCCTGACTTTGTCCCTGGAGCTGTTCAACCTGACACAGCTGCTCTGAACACAGTCCAAGGGCCCTGCAGAGGTGGGAGGTATGTGGGAAAACCCTGCAGAAGTGTAGGTGAAACAAGCTCCTCGTTTCCCCCAAATCCCTCAGCTCACAGCCTAGGCATGGCTTCTGCACTGGTAGTTCAGCCACACCACAAGTGTCTGATGGGTTTGTTCTCTGTAGATATTCCCTGTCCCACCAAACCACCTGCACCAGCTGGGCTTGGGACCTTCACCCCAAGACCCCATCCCATCCCAAAGGATGGGACCATCTCTTGTTGGGTCCATTTTCCCCCTGCCCAAATTGCCTTACTGTCACCAGCTAGCAGAAACTTAATTTCAAATCTAGAAAATCCACATAAGTAGTGGGCTGGATTTTTCAAAGGCTGCAGCTGTCATAACCCAGTTCCCAACTATTCCATTTTTGGGAAGATCCACCTTCACACTTCTTAACCCCGGGGTATTTCACAAAGTGTACTAAAGGACTGAGTTTGGGGGTTTTTTTGAGAGAGATGCGACTTGCAGATTGCAGTCTGCATTTGTGAACTGTAAAATGGTTACATTTGAAGGTAAAATACGAACTACTGAAAATCAGATGTGCAGCATGAGACACAAGATCAATAGCTGTGTTTGGAAACACAAACTGGTGTGCAAAAGATCAGGAAGAAAGGATTCCACATGAATACTCTGAAATGCATAGCATGACTGAAAGTTGCTGTTCTGCCAGAGAGCAACGATGCTTTGGAATCAGAACTCCTTCCCTGAGAACATCACAGCAGGACCTGAGCCAGTGGTACAGCCCCAAATTCTTTGACAAGTACATACATCCTGTTGTCCTGCTTCACAACTGTGCAAATCGGGGTGAGCAGCAATCATTTACACGAGGTTACAGTGAATCCATGCCAGACTTCTTTAGAAATACTTGAAAATCCTCCATGAACATCTCCAGACAGCAAGTTTGAAAGGAGATGAACTGGGGAATAGCACAAGCCCCACCAAGGAAAAGGAATCCCTGCAGAATTCCTCAGGAATGCAGAAAAAACCTTACAACTCTTCCCAATATTTTTTCTACTCTTTTGGTGATTACTAATCTTTATGGAGTTTACATTCCATCTATCATTTTTATAACCAGAGATCAGAGAGGGATTATGACTGGGGGTTGCAAGCTATTCACACAGAGACCCTGTTTATCTAAGCAAAGGGAGCAGCTCTTCTACTTTAACCATTTATAAGGTGGCAGAAACACCATCTAGGACATGTTCAGAGCTAATTTGTTGTCCTACACCAGAAATTTAGGTGGTGCCATTTATATTTTGTCAGAAGCATCTCTAATACACAGCAGTCAAAACAAGAACATGCCCCAGCAGATTGTCATTTTTACATCCAGTTCACTTCCAGCTTTTTTTTTTTTTTTTTTTTTTTTTTTTTTTTTTTTTTTTTTTTTTTTAAATCAGCATCAGTAATTGCATCCCTTCTCCCACACTGGGAGTGTGCTGGGAGCTGGAAGTGCTCTGACGATGGAGAGCTGTGACCCCAGGACCTCTGGCAGTCATAATTTAGAGAAGTCACAATGCAGATCTAAATTCATTCTAAAGGTCAGATCATCCCTTGGGGGCTCGCTGCGGCCAGAGCTCGGCTATAAGAGAACTGGGCTGCCCAAATTGACCAGAAAGGAGCTGAAATCCAGCCCCCTCAGCTGGGTTTGGTGTGTCTCAATCACCCATGCCTCGGATGAAAAGGTTGGTTACTTAAAATGCGGCTGCCACCTCTTAACGGTAACAATGATGTTTGAAAAGGTTCCTTTGATCTTCAGCAAACACTACAGCCCTGATACCACAAATACTTGAGCCACCCAGATTCCACTTCCCGTTAAACTGAGAGGTTAAAAGAAAAAAAGAAAAGAAAAGAAAACAAAACAAACACCAACAAGCAAAACAAAACAACAACAAAAAGAGGACCAAGAATTTTTTAAAAAATAAAGTATCTGTAAATATTCAGTGGCTAAGAAATTAAATTGATTCCCTGATGCACAGCAGCATCCTCTTAAATACCAGGGAGAACAGCGTCTGCTTTAATCCATAAACTTACATGTAATGAGAATAAAGCAACTGATGAAGGGAAGGAACAGGGACCTCAGGAGACTTTTTGGAAGAGAAGGGGGTTCCAGGTTACAGCAGAAAGGGAGAGTCGGGGATTTAATGCTTGTAAGGTCACAGTGCAGACTTTCTGAGGAGTGGATTTTCCCCCAGTATTTTCTTGCAGAGAGGCCTGATACCTTTGAAGTGCTATATAAATTATACAATAACCATGAAGAGTGGGACTTACTGGCCTGATAGTAAGTCCTTTAAATAAGTACTTTACCCTAATTTAAAGACCACTCCCTCTGTACAGAAACTTGTATGTTACTTCAAAGGAAGTTGGCACCCCCTCATTTCTCCTGCCAGGTGTGTTTTTATCTCCTGCCTAGCTATTGTTTCCGTGGGCATCTTGCAGCTCATACCCTCAGCAGGCACAAAGCCTGCCCAGCCCACCTGCAGTCACTCCAGCAGGGTGGGACTGCAGCTTTCCTGCCTGTGCGCAGCCAGGAATGGGCATGAGGCTATTCCTTTGTGCTCTGAGATAAACCACGAGACTAAGCTGCTTATAACACCTGGGAACCAGCTTTAAATAGAAAATCTGAACATCTTGAGGAAGAGTTACTTCCAAACAGAACCCGAACCCCAGCAGTTAGGAAGGAGATGCCTGCTTGCAGCTCTGGGAGGCTGATCTGCATTCCAAAAAGGTGACCAGAAATCTCCTGAAACAGCTCTTAACCACCCTCAGCATGAGCAAATCCAGCACTAGGGATCCCTCCTGAAAAACGAATCATCTGTGGGTTTGGAGTGCAGTGTCAGGACTGCCAGAGCAGAGAGGAGCTGTGCTGCTGCCCCCTGCAAGGGGAGAAGTGTCCTCAGGCTACAGCACAGAGAGGTGAGGCTTTCCAGGGCACCCTCCACACACTCCCCACTCCCAGCCCTGCAGGTCTGAGCACCCACAGCCCCTCCCCACAGCCCACTGCTGCATTTGCAGTCAAACAGGCCTTGGGGACAGCCTCAGACAGCTCCGGAGGCAAAGGTTACAGGTGTGCCCCACGCTCCCTCTGGGTGAACCCATGGAGCCCGGGGTGACAGCTTGATGAATGACATGCCACATGAAGGCTGGCAGCTTCTTTGCCTGGGAGGAGCAGAGAGGTTCAGGAGCATTTTTCTCCTCTGAAATCATCTCCCTGCCTGCTTGCCATTTCTAGCCCCTGCAGCTCTGGTTTTTTCCCTGCTAATAAAATGTTTTCAACACAAAATGTACCAGGAGAAGATTCCCTCCTTGAGATGAAGACAGTCATCATTCCAGGGATTTCCATGCTTCATGGCTGGTTGTTTTCACAGCCACCTCCTGGCACAACTTTGCTGTGGCAAAGGGGACGACTGCCACTGGTGACCTGGCATTTCTTGCACCTTTCTTTGGGAGAAATAGGAGAGGACAGACCCTCATCCCACAGGTCACTCCTGGTTATTCAGAGCACTATAATCTGTGCATATCTGCTTTATCTTCTTCCCAGTTTGGAAATGGGCTCTTTTTGGCTCTGAAAAGGAGCTAGTGATTACCCTTCACTTCCAGAACAGGTGGGAGCACAAATCCCAGAAGCACAAGCCATTAACTCCACTCCCATTCATACTTCAGGCAAAGCAGGGAGATGCTGCTATATGAAAACCTTAGAGTTTCACTTCAGAGCCCTTTCCTCCTGTAGAGAAGAGGCATTCTGTCAGCAGGAAACTCTCCAAGCAGCTGTGGATCAAACCCAGGGATCTGCACAGCCCCACCATGCAGCCTCAGCTCCTCACCTCAGCTCAATAAAAAATTTACAGAAAAAGCCAAGTCCACATAGAAAAACACTTTTTTTTTTTTTTTTTTTTTTTTTAATTGAAGATGTGAAATAAGCAAGACTACAGGATTCTTTTTACCAATAGAAAAAAGCCAAAGCAAGAAAGACCTCGGAAAAGCCTAGCACTTGAAGCTGCAGGCATCACTCAGACAGCTGTGTTGTAGCAGGGACACAAATGGATGGGACAGGCCAGCCTGCAGCTCTCCACCACATCCAGAAGGACCAGTGCCCACCCCCCTCTGTTTTGGCAGTTTCCAGTGACACATCCGACCATGGCTCATAAATCTCAGCTAAGCAGGGCATTTCCTTAGGCCCCATATCTTTGTTTAATCACTGTCTCTAGATCATGCTGACTTCCCAGGTCTCACATGCAATAGCTCAGCAGTTCCAGCAAGTGACAGGAATGAATGATAGCCCCAGGTACCACCCCATGGCCCCATGTATCACCCTATGAACCACCCCATGGCCCTGTGATCCACCCTATGGCCCCATGTACCACCCCATAGACCCATGTACCACCCTATGAACCATCCCATGGCCCCAGGTACCACCCCACAGCTCGGGCTGCTGCTGCTGCCTTTGCTGACACACAAGAACAGCCATCCCTGTGCTCCCAGTCAGGGCTCACAGCAGTGCCCCACTGCCTGGACAAAGCTTCACTGTTCCATACATCCCCTTGTGTGGTTTACCATGCACCATCTCCCTAGATGACAAAGATTAAATGAGTCATCCTTCAGCAAGTGTTTAGCTGGCCAAACACAACCTCATGAGGCTCTCTGATTGTAGCTCAAGCTACCTAAATCTGTTCTGCATTAGACTCCCCTAAGCCAAAGAGGGTTAATTTAAAACTTGTGTTGGGGTGTTATCATGGCTTTCAGAGCAGATTTGATAAAACCCAAAGTGCTCTGAGACCCGGTGTGGTAAAAATGAGTTTTCAGGAAGGTGCCTGAGTCAGCCAAGCAGTCCGTTCTTCTGAGAGAGCAGGAATCTGGCTCAAAATGCACCTCGCTTACATCAGCTCTGATACCAGTCCATGGGAAAAAGCTGGTATTAGCACAAGGCCCAGCAGTGAAGAGTTTAACTTGTCCAAGTCTGGGGACTGTTCTTTGAATTTTCAGTGAGCGCCTGCTATTAAAATCCTGCTGCTGTAAATAGCCCAAAATCAACTATAATTTTAGCCTGTGACTCAAGCAGAACTTAAAAAAACAAAACAAAACAAAACCACCACAAAAACATTTAAAAGCAAAACAAAAGATGCTTCACTTTCATTTCTGAGCTACAAAGCAGCTGAGGGGAAGGGACACTAATTCACCTACAGAAATAATGAATGAGGCAGTGGCTTATATTTCATGAGTTTTAAACATATTGGCCATGAAACTCCAGGGAATACAGTGTCCCGTGCATCCTGGCATTTTCCATCATTTGAAGACTCCAGCCTAACATTTAAAAATTAGAGACTGGTGTTTGCATGGGATAATAGTTTAATCTTTTTAACAATGGAACTGCCTGGCTGGCAGTGGTGGGGAGGATTAGGTATTAAGATGCAGTTTTATGAATGGGGACAATCAGTCAGAGCTGTCAAGTTGGTTTTGTTTGGATTACCAAAGTAATATCCAGAAGTGAAGGTGTTCATAGGCAACCAGGGCTTTTCCAGGGGCAACCAGGCAAAAACCCTGCTGCAGGGCTTTTCCTTGCAGCAATTAGCAAACAGGTGAGGATCCATTACAACAGAAACTCACCGCGTGCAGACATAGACATGAAAATATTTGCAAACAGAAATTAACCAAGGCGAAATAGACTGTCCTAATGTCACTTTCACAAAGCATCTAGTCTAGATCTGCCACTTGTCCCAATCCCACTGGCTACCCTAAACCATGCTGAATATTTACCTCAATATAAACCCATTAAAAGTGGTGCCCTGTGTGCTAATGAACACCAAACCAGGATGTGCTGAACTGCTTTACGTGCACAGGACTCATTTTTGGGCAATAAAATGCACAGGCTGTTGTATCACATTTGCATCCACACCTGCTCCTCCTTGAGTGAATTTGCTTGGAAGGAGCTGTGCAGTCTCAGCTAAGGCACAGCCATACCAGGATGAGGTGGACTCTAACATTAATTTCTGACTTCTGTCCCCTGGATCAGTTCCTGAAGTAAGCACCTCTCCATTCAGCTCAAGGACATCACGCTTGTCTGAGTACAAGCTGATCTTTCAGAAGACTTGGGGGGGAAAACCACACCACAGATGGTACAAAAAGGATATTCTCAGTTGCCTTCATTCCCAACACTGCAGCAAAACTGGAAACACAGGAGCAGGTGAAGTCAGAGCAGACACTGACTGTCATCAGCACAGCACAAATGGCCCCTACAATTAAGAGCACAGGCTCTGTCTGGTTCTGGCATCATTCATTTCTGATAGCTGCTGCCATGCAAGATGCTGTAGGTGAAACTAAACCTGAAAAGCCATCATAATATATCACTTTTATCCCAATATCTGAAGTGAAAAGTATGCTTATGCTGGAATGTGACAATTTAAGTGTTGTTCCTGTCAATCTCCAAAAGCATTTACAGTCACATTGAGCTGCCCAAACTTCTTTGCTCCATTTGAAAATATATGAGTAATAAAAACAGTGTTAGGTGATGAGCACAGGGGACAGGTGATGCTGAAATGAATTAGCATGTGAAGTCTTGGGGACTTCTCTGTACCTCCTCACCCTGCATCTGTCCCTTGCAGTATTTTGATATATGTGGTACTGGTTCAGGAGAACAGAGGCAAGTGGAAACAGCAGGAAAAATGTGGTGTCTGAGCATGTCTGTGTCTAAAGAGTGTGAAACACTGGGGTGGAGGCAGGCAACAGAATAGGTTCAGAACCCTGGGGGAGTTCCCTGATGGGCAGCCTGCAGAAACCAAACAATTCCCATTACATGGGGGAATGACTTCTCCTTCCCTCCCCAGTGCCTTGATCACAGAGCACACTGTGTTCACAGCCTGTGCACTCCCATCCCCACACACCCTTTTTCCATGTGGGAAGCCTGAGGGCGGCCAAACAAAGGGATTTTTCAAATTTCATGTACTGTAAGTGCCGCAGCTACAAACAAGATGAAAACAGGCCCCAGCCTCTCTCTCCTCTCCAAATCCACTCCTGTAGAGGCACTGCCTGTGCCAGTGCAGTTGCATGTCCTTTATCTGTGCAAACAGGGTCCTCAGCTCCCATTCAGCCTGGTACATCCAGCACAGGATTTAGTTAATCATCCACAGCAAGAACACAGCCCTCTTTGTCAGAGCCCCCGCGGGTGTAAAAGACTCTTCAGGGAAAGGGTGGGCATCACTTGAAATTATGACACTAACGAGGGTCAAACACTCCTTGTTTCCCTTCCATTAGTCCCATTGAGCCTGTGCACCACAGTGGAAAACCTGCATCTGCCTCTGGGCACGGAGCAGGGCAGTGCCCACAGAGGGGACCCTCCCCACCATGCCAGGGCTGGGCTCTGGACACGGACAGGCTGGAAGTGGTGGCATGTGGCCAAGCACACTGTGGCTCTGGCTCCCTTCCCCAGCAAAGGACACCTGTGCATGGCACCAGAAAACTGTGAGAGGGCTACTGGCCTACCAGTCACTCCCAGTACTCTTGTCTTGGAAGGAAATGCCTGTCACCAATGCTGCAAGACTCGCTGTCACTGATGCCACTGGTTGTCACTGGCGTCTTGGGTATTTAAAAATCTGTATCCACATCTGCCTGGCATCACCCCTGCAGCTCAGAGGGGATGGAGCAATTTGGATTTTCCAAATTTTTGGATTGCTGTCTTGAAAACTGCAGTGTTCTTTCATTCCTTGCCTCCCCACTGCTTATATGGCCTCCCTTCTTTTGGGATGAGGCATAAATCCTTCACTAATAGAGTGGGGTTTGATGTAAACCTCATCAGCCTCTTCTCAATCAAATACACCATGACAGCTCCTTAGCTCAATGTCTTCTTGAAAACTGAATTGTTTTGCCTGCTAAAGTGCAGCAACTCAAGCAACTGTTTCTAGAAGTGCCTCCTTTGGGACTGAACCTCAAAACAGCCCAAGCCACTCCACAAATGCTCCCCCACATTGCTTGTGTCCAATCACAAATCTTAAGGGGGAAGTCCAAGTCATGGTGGCCTGAGGCAAAGCCAAAGTGGACAAGGTGACACCAGAGCTGTGCACACTCCCAGAACGGTGTTTTCAAAGTCAGAAATGAGCTTATGTTGGCGTGGGCTGGTAACTGACCACAGGCTGCCCTGTGTGGGCCGACCCACTGTCATCCCAGGACCTACAGCAGCCAGAAGAAATGTGCGTGGGCAGAATTCCTGCATCCACAACTGACCTCAAAAATCAGATAATACCATGGGAAAATACAGGGATGACCCCTGGGGAAGCAATCCTGTGTCCCCAACAGCCTTCGTGAGAGTGGCTCTGAAGCTGTCACCACTGCACGTAATGCCCCTGGGTTTCTGTAGCTGCAGTAAATGCTGAATTATTTGAGAGCTGAACCCCAAACAAACTGCCTGGATCTGAGCAATTAGAGAGAAAAAGAAGTATATTCTACCAGCCAACTGCTTAATTATCGAGGGTATTAAGCACAGCGTGCAGCTAATAACAAAGCTTTGGATTTTCAGGACAAGCCATTCTCCCTGCTCTGTTTGTTGGAAAGAATCTGAGAAATAACGGGATCACGACTCATTCCCATCAGTACCACCCCTGCTGTGGGATGAGATGGAAATGCCACTGTTCTGGGTACAAGCTCTTTGCTGTGCTCCCAAGGGAAAGAGTGGACTTTTAAGAATCGGGCAAGATTCCCATTATGGAGAGAATTCCCTTGGTAGGTTTGTACTACCCTGTTACCATAGTTGGCTTTCTGTCATCTCCCTGAGCCCCGAGCTGTGCAGAGCAGAGGTTTTGGTGGTGGAAGAGGGCAGAGCTGAGCCCTGTGAGATCTGGGGGATCTCACACTGCTCTGGCACTGGAAGCTCTCCAGGGAGATAATGCTGTCACTGAGCGATGAGCCCACTAGCACTGCTGACACAGCATTTCTTTTCAAATGTAAACAGTTGTTCGTGGTCCAAGAAAACATTTCACACTGCCCAGCCCAAATATTTAAAAAACCCCTCTCCTCTCCCTGAGAGTCTTGTTTAAGAATCTCAATTTAATTTCCATTAAGTTAATGAACTTTAGTGTTTGTTATCTTCATTTTGCTTTCTCGACTGTCTTTGGAGTGTATCTAAGGTTTCCCCTACAGATTTCATGAGAAGAAATGCAGCTTTAAAAAAAAAAAAAATGCAGGAGGAAAAGGAAGCTAGCAGTAAAACATCTGATATTGCAAGACATGATAAAATCACGGGAGCTGGCAGAACTGGCAGGCTGCCCTCTCCTCCTCCAGCCCTGGCCTCTGTCCCTTTGTGAATTGGCCTTTGTTTGCTACAGATTCACTCTAGCGGTTTCTCACACCAGAAATTAAGCCCTATTTTATCCAAACCTGGCCCAGAGGGCCTTTGGCTCCCAGCCAGAACATACAGAGCATTTCTTTTTATTTGCTCTTCTTTTCTCAGTCTCTCTCCCTCCAGGGTACTGTTATTATTATTTTTTTTTTTTTTTTTAGGTCTTGCATTTTACTGATTAAAGTGCTTACATTCGTGTTGATACATTTGTTTTGTGGTGCCTTTGGGGTCATAAGGAAGCACAAATTATTCTGGATTGAAAGGGAGCTGGGAAAAGCTGAGGAGAAAACCAGGATATTATCAGGCATTCCTTTGTTACTGACACATGGGCACTGATATCAGCCTGATGATGATGATTCAGGGCTGGGGAGGAGGGAAATGGCATTTGGATAAAATGAGATGGGCTGTGATGAGGCTGAGGAGGGTTGAGGGAACAGGCTGTTATCAGCAGGGCCATGCCAGAGGACGTGCTGTGTGTGGTGGGACAGGGGTTCTGTCACAGCAGAGCGGGGACATTGCAGCCCCAGGGCTCAGCCAAGCTGTTCCCTGAGCACTTCCTCAGTGCCACAGCTTCAAAACTACAGGAAAACAGCACAATGGGCTGATCTCAGCACCAGCCTTGCATTCCAGGAGGGAGACAGATGCCTGACACCAGGACCAGTCCCTCCAGAGCCCTGCCAGCTGTAATACCTGCATCTGCACCCAGGTGCAGCCAGTCAGGGCCACGCCCCTTGTCCTACCTGCACAGGGCCAGGCTGCTCCCCACAGGGCTGCTCCTCTCCTGCTGCACATCCTTGGTTTCTTGGCTCTGCTCCCAGGGAACTTCCAGGCACCCCACCACCTTCCCAAGGGCAGGGGTCCTGTGCTGTTTTGCTGCTGCCCTGAGAATTAAGGAAACATCAGGTGAGGAATCCCTAAGTGGAGACTGGCTGGGCAAAGCTAAACCTGCCCTCTTAGCTGGGTGTAAATGTAAGTGGCTTCAAAAAGGGATGAAAATCTGCATCTGAGAGACAATTAATTCTGACAATGAATCCAAATGTGGAGGCTTGATAGCAGAGACCTTTCTGGGCAGCTCACAGATGCTGCCACATTCCTAATTTACAAGGTTGGGGGAAAGCAGTGCTGGTGGGGTCAGGAGCATCTCAGAAGTCACTGCCTGTCCCCTGCACATCCCATGCAAGCATCTGTGCCCCTCAGGGATGCCAGCACCTTGCTCTGCCTCTGGCCTATCTTTCTGGCTCTGGTTGGGTGAAATGGGGGAGAATGAACAGAATCAAATGGAGAAATATTAGAGGATTGTAGGACAAAAAATATTTTCTTGACATCTTACAGGTTTTCCTTGCTATCCTACTCTTATGTGCTGAGTTCCTTCTTCATATCAAGTTTCCATTTCCACCTTCAAATTTTCTTTCCTGATCCTAGAGATCTGATTGTGTGCAGGCTGTTTCCAACAGATAACTTGCTTTCCTCTAACCCTAACTGAGCCCTTTGCCTTCCTTCTGTCCCACCTGTGAGACGAGACCTTGTGTAATTGTCTGGTTTTTCCCCCCCCAAGGGCCTTCTGCCTTCATCTGATAAGAACTGGACCCTGTAAACATTTGCTGAAAAGCATGGAAAAAACAACTGCATCTACAACGACCTCAAGCAGCTAAGAGAGCAGTGTCTTTATCAAAATCTGGAATCAACTGTCTTCTTAAATCAATTTAAACTGAAATAAGATCCATTCCTCCCTCGTTCCCTATGCAAAAGTCAGCTGTAATCACAGGATACTGAGTCTTGCACAGGCTGGAGACCAGAATGTGCCTCTGACACGAGTTCTGGGCAATTTATCACAGGAGATTACACTCGAGGGTGCTCATGTGACTGGGATTTAACAGTCAATTAAATAACACCAACACTTCTAACAAAGGAGCTGGGATTAAGGAAGGACTCAAAAATTACTCCTTTTCCTTCCCGACTCTGATGCCAACCTTGGGAATCTCCCCGTTATTAACCCAGATGTTCAATTAAAGCCGACCGGAACAAATAAAATCATTCTGAAATGTCACTACAATGGGAGTCAGACAGTCAGGTCTGCCCCTGAGGCAGTTTGTAGGAAGTTGTCCCGTGTCTTGGACTTTATAAAAAGGATTCCAGCCATGTGTTTAGTGCAAGTGATTACGCTGCTGCTGCTGCTCAGGTCATTTCTAGGGAGCAGACAGGGAAGTACTGCTTCTTTTCAGGATTAACCAGTGCCAGACAGGGCAGATGAACACGGTGCTGCTGGTTGAAAAGGACACATCCAGCTGCCCACGCATGTACAAGGAACACGTGGCAGGGCAGTGCTTGCACAGTGATGTCAATGTCTGGGCCCCACAGAACACATAAATACACAAACCCTCTCCCTTCCCCATCTCTTCCAGCAGGCAGCAGTGCCTCCCTCCAGATCTCTTACTGCTTTCCTTGAAATTCCCCCCAAGTCATGAGCACCTCAGACTTGGTAGATGTTCACTCCTTCCTGTCTCACTGCTCCTGAATGCGCCCATTGCTCCTGCAGTTATCCTGCTTTATCCCTTGCCCATTGCTCCTGCAGTTATCCTGCTTTATCCCTCCTTATAAGCAGACTCACTCCAGGTGCTCAGATATCTCCTGCTCTGGTGGCATCCGTTCCATGGGTCTCTGTTCTTTATCAACCAAGCCATTGTGTCTCTCCTCACACCCTACCTCCTGTGTAGGGCCCATCTGCCCTCCCTGCCTGGCCAGGAGAGAGGGTTGCACACAGCTGTGGAGCATCTCTTGCACCTTGTGCAGCACGTTCCAAAACTGCAGGAAGACACACACAGGATTGTGGTCTCAGCATTCACATGGGCAACTCCTTTCAGGACAGTGAGAAAAGCTTGCTGCTGTATTCACCTTTCACTAACCACCAAATATTTGCATCTTTTCTTATATCCCAGTAGCTTTTTACAAGAGTAAAGAAAAAAAAAAAATTGTGGCGCTTTTTTTTCTCATTTTATCAATTTCTTCCCCTAAATGCTGCTCCCCATGGCTGTTCTTTGGGAATCCCACTTTGCACTGTGTCACCTCTGGAGCCAGAGCTGTTACAACACTGGGTCTTAGCACACAACAACCCTTCTGCTTGGGCACAAACAGCATATTTAGAAGCTACCTGATAAATAGAAGGACACAGCTGTTGTGACCCAGGTTTCCTCACCACACAAGTCAGGAAGGGGCTGCTACACTCTGGCGAAGCTGGCCAAAATTCTAAACTTTTTCCCATGGCAGAAGAAACAGCCTTCCCCATTCCATACTCTCTCTCTCTCTCATGGGGTAAGTCCAGAGTTTTGTTTTATAGGTTCCTCTAAAGCATCAGAATTGTTCCCAGTATCCTGTTCTGGACAATTCGTCCCAGCAGTGTATGACATGGGGTTTTCCTGAAAGAGTATTTTATAAGGTCACTTCATCATCTGGTCCTTGTTCCATGAGGTCATTCAAAAGTCACAACACTGGAGAAAAAGTCCCCTTATGCTCATTTTGGTATATTGGAAACTACCAAAATGTTTGCTGGAAGAGACAAAATGTGGCTGAAACAAATCCCCACGTTTTCCCCTAACAGAGCTGATAGAATAATAGCAAGGTCATGACTCTCCCTCACTCCTCCTAATTGCTGCAGCACATCCCTAAAAGGGATGGCTGATCACAATACAATTTTTTTTTCACTTAGCAGGAAGGAGTTGTTGAGAAATCTCTTGGAACACATGAATGTCAGCCTGATATTTTACTTGGGACCAACTCTTTGACAGGATGCTCATTTTCTCACATCTACATGATTCTTTAACACCAAATCCACACCTTTCCATGAAGAAGCAGTGGGATTTTTATTTCCAAGCAGTAAATGTATGTTTTCTGCCTTGTTTGTATTAGGATGTAGTACCTAAAAACCACCAAACTAATGCTTGAGATAAAACTAGAATTAAGAGACAAGACCATGGTGTGGTCTTGTGTCCTTCTCATCAAATCTTTATTATCACTGTCGTGGCAGTGATGACACCAGAAGATGACAGTGACCAGACAAGGTGGTGTTATCCATGCGTTTGTGCTTCACAAAGGGCAGGGCTGTCAGGAGAGTTCCCAGGAGAGACACTGATGTTGTGTCTTAATGAAGACTTCATATTCCACCAGACACTTGAAGCTCAGATCCAAAAGCCAATGCTTAAACGAGTTCCCTACTTCTGGCATGTTGTTTTTACCAGTATATGTTGCTTTAATCACAAGTGACAGCCAAACAGTAATTTGGGCTGTTTATTAGAACAGCAACATGTTCTGCTCCCTCTGAGGCCACACAGCTATTCAGAATTAGCACTCCCACAAATGTTTTCCAGGAAGTAGCGGCTTCTGGGAACCTGAAGGATAGAATGGAAATTGCTGATCGGAACAAGAAGCTGTAGATCCCTTGAGGGGACACACAAAGCAGCACGGGATGCTGCTGACACTCTGTTTAAATTGGATGGATTTATGAGCTTTTCTGATAAGAACTGTTATCTGGGGCTGAAATCAGACACCGCCCCCTTTGCTGGAATCTCTCTGGGTTTGTTCTGTTCCCAACTCAGAGCACTTCTGGAGAGTGTCCTCGGTGTCTCTTGCAAATTCATGAAGATGGGGATCTAAGGCAATCTAAGGCTAATGGTACCCTGTGAACGTGCATTAAAGGCTGCACTGACCTTAGAGATGCAGGGTCTTTAGGCTGGGCCAGAGCAGTGGGAGCAGACGTGGCAGCTCCAGCTTCGTGCCTTGGGCTGGGTTACAGTGACCAGTCCCTGGTGGGATTCACACTCCTGAGTGCCAGCTACTGATACCAGCCAGGGGTGACTGAGAGCAGGCTCCCCATGAGCACTGCATTTTGCATTTCAGAGTCCCCAAATATCAGAAACATTATCTCAAGCTGCAGAGCATTGTAAATCAGGGTTAATTCTTTTCCAGCAGTCAGCTTTGATATGGCTCTCCCCCTCGTTACCCACTCCCTAAAGGAAAAAAGAACACTCTAAGGGTCCTACACCCATAAATGTTCCTGGATTCAAAAAGACAGAAATGACACTGTTTGATTTGCATGTCCAGAAAACTGGTGATGTGAAATTCTCCTGCAGGACAGAGGATAAAACCAGGGGTTAAAACAGTAAATTAGCACACCTGCCTCTGGCTCAACTCTGCTGAGTTCACTGCAGATCTTTTAAGTTTATCCTCCTTGTATAAGTTATTTAGACAACTATGCCACCTCATACTGCATTTTTGGGGCACTCCTTCTATCGATTTAAAGCTGCCTACTGTTTTAATCAAGTTCATTTGAGAGCTGGGTAAATTCTGGTATAGGATATAGCACTTGAAAGGTCTTGCTTTGTCACTGCTAGAAGCAGAAATGAGTCTCCTGAGCCTTGGCCCCAGTGCTGTAGTTTTATGGAATGCCTGGGATGCACACTTAATGGGAAGCACACCAGGAACAGTTCCCTGCTCTGCAGAAACAAACAGAACTTTTTTTTTCTATTTCTTTTTAAAGGCACTGAAAGCAGTGAAGGCTGAGTAACAGAGCAGGCATGAGCCACAAGGTATCTGATGAAATAACATAGTTTGAGATTTTTATGTAACCATATGGAGAGCTGTGGTATGTGTATGAGACTTTCTTGGATATTCAAAGTTTTCAGGGAATTATGATTTGCAGCAGTGAGTCAGCACTGTTTCAGCTGAGGCAAGGATTAACCTTCCTGTCAGGACAGTCTCAAACAAGCTTGAAAAAGCTAAACCACAGAGATAGGTGACAAATAATACATTTTTGGGAAACAAAAGATCAGCACCTGGGGCCTTAAGACCAAAGCAGATCTGTTATCAACCATTCAGCCAAGATCAGAAGTGAGCACTGGCCACAGTTCCACTGGCAGGCAGGTACACTGCCACCTGTTCCACACCTGCAAATCCTCCTGTTTCCTAGCTAAGGTCAGCATTCGGGAGAAGGTCAGAAAAAAACTTGTGGAACTGCCTCCCTTTCTGAACTGATAAACTGATAAACTGAAAGGGTTTATCCCTACTGTGGTCACACTTGTATCACTCTGGCTGCTGAGATATTAATTCCCTATGCAATCAAAAGACTCAAAGTTTGGCTCTTGTTATCTCCTGCAGGAGGATGCAGGCTCTCCAAAGGCAGAATTGTATCCTGATGTGCTGGGTTCCCAGATGGATGAGCTCTGTGCTCAATGATCAAGCTCCCTCTCAGGTTATACACATCACAGCCTGAAAGCTGCTTCCTCCACCTTTGTAGTCCAGGTTTTAATCAGCACCATCTGGGACTAGCTTCCTTTTATTTACTTATTTTTAAGCAGTCCTGGATCCTCAGATTTTGGTCAGCCTGCCTAGATACTCTTCCGAGTTTGAGATTACCAGCTCATATGCTGGAGACTGGGATAAGGGTTCCAGGCACTTCAGAGCAGACACAATAACCAAAGTGGCCCATCAGCAGACACTGAATTTAGCTGCAGCATCAACTTTTTAAGGTTATTTTCTCAGCACAGCTGGCTTGGGGGCTGTACTGTCACACGTCCACGCTTGGCTGAGTGATCCAGCACAAATGACCCCATTTTCCCAGGAATGCAGAGGGAGTTTGCTGCGAGCATGGCCACAACAGAAATCAGGCGTGTAAATCCCCTTCTTTTAGCCTCAAACTGGTCAAAGGGAGAATTAAATCCCCAGCCTTTCTAGTCCTTGTAGGGGAAAACTGAATGGAGCAGGGACAAGCAGCAAATAATGATCTCTGCCACCTCCCCTGTGAACTACCCAATTATTTTGAAGTGCTATTTTTGTTCAGCCTCAGACATTTGAAACATTTTGCCTGGAGCATGAAATATCACATTTCCCAGCTCGATGAGCAACCTGCACAGAGTTGTGCTAAACACTTCATGAAAACTCTGTTCTGTGAAATAAAACGTGGTATTTTAGCATTTTTGCTCAACCTGACTTACCTGGCAGGCACTTCAGGTCATGAGAGGGAGACAGCCTGAGTGACTTTACATCAGGGCACCAGTGCATTGTATTTTGGTGTTCATGGATGAATGGATCAAGGTGCTTGTCTGGGCTCTGGTGCCCTTTGAAAAACTGTGTTTAGAGCCAGATAAACAGCACCTTAATTCTGATGGATGTGTTGTGTCCCAGCACACAGCTTACAACTGGCTCACCAAAATACAAGTGTGACTCTCACTTCCATCCCTGCAGGAGCCTCCAGTCAATGCCCCACAAGCCCTGTCTCCCTGCCAGGATCATCCTCCACCCTCCTGAAAGAGCACCTGAATTAACAGTAAACGTATGTCTAGCTCTGGGGCTCCCACAATCTGCAGCCTAATCCAGTTCTGTTTTAATAAGCAATAAATGAATTTTCCTGTTTTGCTCATGATGGTAATTGGTAAGTGCTGTCACCCATGTGCTTTTCCACCCTGTTTTCTGCCCTGTTGTGGAGGGGGAGAGGGGAGCAGCTGGGTGGGCACTGGCAGCTGCCCATGGTCAGCCCAGGACTACAAACAGCAGCCAAAGGGTCCCCAATCCTCAGCAGGCACATGCCTGCTCTTCTGCATGGTCCCAATCCTGTAGAAACAAACCATGGGACAGGATTTGTTAACAAATTTGTAAAGTTTGCTCATTTGTTACAACGCTCAGGTGTGTACGTTGCAAAATACACTTGGTTCAGCCTGGTCACAGTAGTTTTACTCATTATCAGCTATCTGAAAAGAGATGTTAAAATAATACCTTTTTCATCATAATTTATTTAAAAAAAAAAAATCCCTTCTCAATCCCATTGACCTTATCAATTGTTCTTAATTTCTAAAATCTCGGTACCTGCAGTTCTCCTGTTCAGGATTTAGCCAAGCAGAACTCCTGTCTAATGTTAAACAATAGTGTATTTCCTAGCAGGGAAAAAAACCCAAAAAAGCCTAATTAGTTTTCTTTGTTTTTTTCCATGGTTGATTAATCCAACATTCATACAGGGAAGCTGCCTCCCTAGGGATGCCCCAACACAAACAGCCATAAATGAATTAACTATAATCAAAACCTCCCTTAACCTGCTCAAAGTAATATTTGCAGCAGAAGTGTATTTATCTCTGTGTTTTACTCAGAGTGACAGCAATTGAACAAAACAGGAGGTGGGAATACACAACTCTCCATAACACCCAGCTGGAAAGCAAAACTGCTGCCAAATCAAGTGGAACTAGATTATCTCAGAGCTCTAGGTAGGATTTCAGCAGCCTCCAGTATCAGTAGGTGCTTTGGGAAAATAAACGATGTCCCACAGAGCTGTCCCAGTTCCCTTCTGCAGGGAGCACTGGTGAGACAGCTCTGCTCCAAACACCCCTCAGGAGCCTGATAGACACACAAGGAGGAAAAAGGACAATTTTAGACTTTTTTACTCCTCCCCTGAGTCTCAGTCTTGGCCATGCAGAGAACCACGAGCAGTGCCAGTCTTGGGTTTATAAAAAACTATTTTTGTGTGTCTCTGCTGGCCAGCTGTTTTCCTGACCCCGAGAATGTACAATTTTGTTTTCCCCAGCCAGAGATCTTGAAAAGAAAAGGCCGTGAGTCGTTCCCTTCTGATGTTTCATTCATTGTTTATTCTTTCTTATCAATACATTCTGTTCCTGACCAGCAGAGCTCTTCATTGCAGGTCAGTTCAAGGCACAAAACCCCGAATCCCAACTACCAAATCCCAAATACTCCAGCCCTCAGATTGGCGAGGATATTTATACTATAATCCACGTAATCAGTATTTATAATACTTCTCCAATAACTATTTTCCATGTTAGAAGGTTAGACTCTATTCTAAGCCAACTATAATGTGCCACCTCACTGCAGATGGAGTAGGTGAGGAAGGAGGAAGCCCAAAAGCCACGTGGACCTGTCCATCTTGTCATCACCTGCTTACCATCCTAAAAACCCCATATATCTAAAATTCTCACCCTGTGATAAAACTACACACTATTCTACTATCTAATATACATTCTTGAAAACTCTGCTTCATTCCAGAGCTTAAAAGCCCTTTTTCCATGAACAAAGGTTAAAAACACTGTTTGCCAGAGATCTTAAAATCTCTTAAGCGTGCAAAGAAATATTTCTCATAATTCCAAACTCCGACATGCCAGGGGAGCACTTTTGTGCCCTGTACCTGTTTGGCACCTCGAGCAGGGCTGATGTGATCAAAGCTGTCAACTCTGTGCCCACAGGGCCAGGAGCAGCAGTGACCTGCCAGCCCAGGGCTCTGATCACAACAGCCTCACAGCTGAGACACACTGAGGCAGCTTTTCAGCACCGTGTAGGTCATTAGAAGAATGTCAAGGCTTAAAAAGAAAAATCCCTATTATGAGACATCTACAAGCTCCTACCAAGCCCTCAGGTGTTTGCAGGAGTTTCAGGCGCTTGTCTGAGCAGCAGAATTTTGGCCAAAGACACTAAAATAGCCCCAGTTAAATCAGCTGTCCTTAGGATGCCACTGCCAAGTCCTCCTAAGTAACAGCAAAGAATTTCACGAGTTGGTGCAATGTAACCATGTAAGGGCAACTCTGTCCATCTTGTACAGTACGAGTACAGTTCATTCCCTTTCATGGCCCTTGAGCATCTGAACTATTCCTGTTCCAGGAAAACAAAGAACATTTTACATCACAATACTAGAAAATGCAACCGAAAGTGGATTTTTAAAGGGACACATGTCCTCCCTTGATAGGATTCTGCCGAAATTTTGGTAGGACTCACATGCAATCTTGCTGGTGAACTTCAGGAAGTCTTTAGCACAGCACTAATCCATTCCCAACTGAACTGTTTCAAGATATGGCACCATTAACAGTTCATATTTTGACAAGAAATTAATGACGGAATAATTTGTTTCAGTTTTTTAAAATTCCAAAACCCAAATGGCAACAATCAGTGTTACAAAACACAGAACATTTTAAATTACAACATAATCCTTAAATACTCAAAGCAGAAGTGTAAATTTGGGTCAGCTGTTTACTAATGTGGTTGTACTGCTTCAAAAGACATCTGAGAGACCTCAAGTTCATCTTGAACTTTTAAGCTGTCAGTTCACCATGCCTTATGGTGGAATTCCACTGAAATCCACATGGATGAACAGAATCTCAGGGGATTAGGAACAAGTCAACAATATTTAAACTCTCTGGTAAAACAGGCATTTATCAGCAGCAAATAGCTAAGGATTTTATTTAAAGTTCTACCCTAATGCCAAGGCAGAAGCAGCTAATTTAAGATATGTCAGAAAAAAATACCAAGTCCAATTAAAACTTATCTCCCCTTACTGTGTACAAAGGAAAGTAATAAGGATTGGACATAAGCCAAGATGAAATCTCTCTAGTTTGAAGACTCTTTCTTTCCAGAAAATGCTTTCACAGATTTATCTTCTGGAAAAATTAATGATTTCTAGGAGAATCACAACATTGTCATTCCTCCTCTCCTTTTTTTATAAATGTATCTTTCATGGTTAACTTAGATGTCAGAAGAAAATAGCTCAAAAATAAAGCATGGATTAACTTCCCCCCTTGTTTTAGTATTTAATGGTTTCTCTCATGTGCTCCAAGTTCAACATGAATCCAACATGAACCAACTTTTTTGGCCTTTTTAGCTGAGTTCCTCCCTACTTGCAACACCCAGGAGTTCATCTTTTAAGAGTTCTATCAGCTCAGAGTAGTAGTAAATTCAAGTGGGAAGTGAGACTGTGCAGCCAAAGATGTTTCAAGTTATGGCTCTGCTAAAAAGGGCTCTCAGCCTGTTGAGTTCTGACTTCTCTGCTGCAACTGCTCCTGGAATAAAGGTTTAGTTGTACCTTCATTGTAAGTTGGAACTTCATTGTATCTATACAGCAGCTTGCACTCTATATCTTAATTTATAATTTGCAAAAAAACCCTTACTAAAATTACAAAAACAAACCCCACACCACACAGTAACTACGTATTAACATGGCCTGAGCTGCTCTGCTAATATTCAGTAGATATCCATGGTGCCAAAACAGGACCTTCCAAATAGGCTGCACTTTGTCATGTCTAAGAAAAACTCCTAAGATAAGGAGGGAGATATCACACTTGGGTAGTTCAGCCATTTTCAGAGTCCAGGGGCAACAGCATCCCTGTTCCAGGCTGTCCTGAGAGGCCTGAGCCTTGTTTCCCACAGGCACAGGCACCCACAGTAACTTGCAAACAAGTCAGAAATAAAGCACATGGTAACCCCCTCTGAGAGGTGACAGCTTGCAGCATAAACAGGAAAGCATCACCAAACAGCCTCTGCCACTTGCAGGAGTTCTGGGAGGGCCTGTGCAGAGATTTGAGGATGGACAACTGCAAATGTTAACCCAGAGATGACCACAAGCAGGGAAGTGTAACCTGCATAGAACCTCTGGGTAATGCTGGAGAACGTGCAGGTCAGGATACACCACACCACGACAGTCTCTGTGTAGTTGTGTTTGTAGGTGGACAAGGTTACAGGCAGTCATTATAGTTATTATTATGGGACTGATAAAATGCAGCTGACAGGGGATATTTTCCATACAAGTCATACCCTATTACCCTATTTTAAACCCAAACCCATATATGACATTTATTTAAATGATAATCACTAAGTGACAAATAAACTTGCTGTGTGCTAACAAAATCTACCAAGACAAAAGCAGCACCTGGAAGAAAGGACAGACCCTTTTTTGTATCCTAACAAGAAGAATCCCCTTAGTTTTTCCAGTGAAAAAGCAGCAAGCTCAGTTAGATTGCTATATTGCAAGTATTTCATTACAGATACAAAACTTACTTAATCTGGAAAAGAACAATGACAGTGAAGCCAAGAATAAAGTGGAAATCCTTGACTTTCAACTCTGGTATTGATTTACAAGCTGATTTGTTTTAGGAATTCACAATCAGAATCTGTATATTTTTAAGACACATTTCCAAGTCTTTTAAGACTAGCTATAATAAACCCACTCCTGTTTATGACTTGAACAAAAGACACAGCACAATATAGTTTTGAACTGTTTATTTCACATGTTCCATACCAGAGCTTCTTCAGTTAAAAGTTCCTAGAAGAAAATGAAATAAACATAGTTACAAATGAGTTTGCTTCAACAGCTCACGTAAGTCTCTTTGACCAACTGTGTAATCATCCTATAAATACAATGTACAGACTATCATAAAAAACCTGGATTTATTTAGGAATGGAGGTTCCCCCTGCAAGATAAACATACGTACTTGGAAACAATGCCATCGTTTTTTGCCAGACGCAAAATGGAGTCATCTGATTCACCCTGAAAAAGAGAAAAGAAAATATTCTCAAGTGTACAAATAATTGCTGACACATGTGGAAGAGAGGCAGCTGCAGCAGTTAGTGCAGATTAGTGTTTTTAAAATAAACAGTTAATTCTTTGTCATCCTTAAGGGTAAGAAATTGCTTTAACTGCATAAAAAATATGCATTTGCATGAACAACATAGATTTATGGATAAGTGTATTTGTGATGAACTCCTCATATCATTTTTAAGTCAAGGTAGTATCACCTCCAGTAATTATAAACAACAGGCAAAAGCCAGGATTAGTACCTTGGTATACATTCTTAAAAGAAAGAAAATCATTTGCACCCTTTACTTTAAAAAAACCTCAAAACGTCTCCAGAAGAAATTGATTATTCCAAGTTAATCCAAGGTTCTGGAACTGGCTGTCCATTGAAGCTGTGACTGTTCCATGCCTGGAAGTGTCCAAGGCCAGGCTGGACAGGACTTGAAGCAACCTGGGACAGTGGAAGGTGTCCCTGCCCATGGCAGTGGTGCAACGAAATGACCTTTAATGTCCCTCCAAACCAAACCTTTCTGTGAATTTGTTCACATCTTCACTCTGCCTTCATTATCCCCAAATCCCTCTGTGAAAACACACTTCACACAGTGGTTTCAGGGCCAAATACACCTCTAATTAATCACTAATGATCAGAGAGAGCAGCACAGTAATTCTGCAGGCCAGCAAGGCACTCACCATTCTCCGGATGGGGCCGCAGATGGCGTAGGTCTTGAACTGGCCATTCACTCTGCCTGTCACCTTGTCCACCTGCAGACACAGCAAAGCTGCTCCACACAAATTCTTTGAAAGTTTTTCACTCTCACATCACACTTGCCAAGCACCCAAAATTAAAAACTGCAGAAAAATTCTTGCAGTGTAGAGAAAATAAACCACAAAATGCTCAAGTCAGTAAGTCAACTACAACGATCTTTGCACTGCAAATTTGTAGCTACATAGAGCAGTCATAAAATTTAGTGCATCACACAGATTGACAAGGAATGGTAGCTAAAAGAAAAAAAGAAAAAGAATTCTGAACAAATGGAAAAGCTCTATGCAAAGTAGGTTTTCCTTTACTGTTTGTTTTTTTATTTGTTTGTTTGAACTAAGGTCACATCATGGAAAATTGAACTGGAGGGAGAAGGGGACAGACTTGTTACATGGGTAGGAAAATGTCCCAAGCTGAGGGACATAAATTGTCTCATTTTCTCAAGCTGCTGAGAAATGTAATAGGAGAAAGACTAAATAATATCAATCATGAAATTAAACAGTATAGTGAACCCTGTAATACCTAGATTGGTTCATTTCCATGTTCTGCAAATCTCTGGAAAACCAAGAATAGGGATCACTGAAGGAATGAAACACAGTGAACAAGAAAAGTATTTGCCTTAAAAACTGCAGGAAATCAGAATCAGGGTGGGTTTTTAAAGGGCTTTTTTTGGGTGAGATAACTCAGGAGACTCAGATTTTTAAATGTGGTCTCCCATTCAAGAATCAAATCAAGCTCTGTAGCCCATCAGCTACAGGAATATTGTTTCCATAAAATTCCCGAAAGCTCAATTTAATAAACAATTGTGAAAAAAACCCCAAACCACACTACAGGGAGCTTAAATTAATTGGAACCCACATGTATTAACTAGGAACCTGCAGGAGTGAAGGTCTGTTGTGACTTTCTTTACTGAATTACTGAAGATACAATCACAAGCTGTTTAATTCTGTAACTTTCATCAAAAATGTAAAGGTAAAGCTCTCTCATCACATATTCTGTTAATAAACTTACCTCAGAAATGTTTATCTGAATGGAAGCATGATCCTTAGCACCAATGATTCGGTTGCTAGCAGAGCTAAGGAATGAAACAGGACAGATTTTAAACGAAAGGAAACAGGCAGTGACAATGACAAAAGAAGCTACTACAGCCAATTCTACAGGCAAATGAAAACTGCACGAGAAATTTCGACAGTAACAGTTTAAGCTTTCACTAATTAGAAGATTAAAAAGCAGTTTTAACTACACTTAAAGGAAATTTTCACTCAGTAGCATCACGCTAATTAACCAATTATCCCTTCACTTTGGTTTCTATGTGCCTGGTTCACCTTCATACAGTGTACAGGGCACTGTATGAAGGCCTTTAAAACACACAGAATGTTGTTTTCTTTTCTAAAATGCAAAAATACAGCCATCAAGGCAATTACTGAGATAAGTTTCCATGCTTTTTTTTCCTGAGAGCCACTACAGCTGTCAAAGACACTCAGGTTGGAAATGCTCAGGAATCACAGGCTGTAAAACACATTTGATTTAACCTAATAAAATTCATACAAGGGACTTATTTTTAGTGACTTTTTTAAACTGAAAGAAAACTGTTTCCCCCCTGCAATATTCGCTGCTACAAAAAGCCTCTCTGCACAGCCTGGGGGGCCACTCCAGCCCCGCCCGGCTCCTCAGCCCCGCTCACCATTTCCGAGGGACATAAAGGTCCACGAACTCCCCGGCGTCGTTCTGCATCTCGGCCTGGTCCCTGCTGAGGCACTAAGCACAAACACCTGAAGAATGACAGAATATCGTGAGTTGGAAGGGACCCACAAGGGTTTAACCCGTGTCCCTGCACAGGCATCCCGATAACCCCACCCTGGGCATCCCTGGAGCGGTGTCCAAACGCTCCTGGGACACCGGCACGGGTCCCAGGGGACTCACAGCTGGGCCGAGCCCAGCACCCTCTGAGGGAAGAGCCTTTCCCAATATCCCAATATCCACCCTTCCCCTCCCTGGTACAGCTCCAGCCCTTCCCTCGGCTCCTGTGGCGACCAGAGCTGCCCCCGCCGTGAGGCGATGCCGGAGCCCGGCCCCACGGGCTGTGCCTGGCGGGCAGAACCTGGCGGGCAGAACCGGCCCCGGGGCTCAGAACCGGAACCGGGGCTCAGAACCGGCCCCAGCCTCAGAACCGGCCCCAGCCTCAGAACCGGATTCCGGTCCCGCATCCCATCCCATTGCTACCAGCATTGCACATCCTCATCGCTCCCTCATTCCATTCTCGTTCACTCCCTATTCCGCCCTGCTCCCTCATTCCCATTCCCGTTCCCCCATTCTCCCCTCCACATCGCTACCCTCATCCTAGTTACCGTCTCCCTCATTCCCATCCCATCGCTCCCCTCATTCCCATTCCCGTTCCCCCTCATTCCCGGCCCCGCTCCCATCGCTCCCGTTCCCCTCATTCCCATCCCCGTTCCCCTCATTCCCATTCCCGTTCCCCTCATTCCCATCCCATCGTTCCCCTCATTCCCATCCCATCGTTCCCCTCATTCCCATCCCCGTTTCCCTCATTCCCATCCCATCGCTCCCCTCATTCCCATCCCATCGCTCCCCTCATTCCCGGCCCCGCTCCCATCGCTCCCACCTCGCGCTCGGCCGGGCGGAAAGGAAGGGGCGGGGCCGGACACGGAATGACGTCACAGCCGTCACGAGCACTTCCTGCACGGCGGCATGACGTCACTGGTGTGGCCATGGCGGCCGGGGCGATGGCGCTCGCAGCGCCCGCAGCTGCTCACGGGGAATGGGGACAGGCCTGTCCCTTAGGGACCCCCGGGACAGCCCCGCACTAGGGGCTGCGCTCCTGAGCTGACATTCCAGACAATCCTGGGCGCGGTCCCCTGGCAGGGCGGTTGCACTGGATGATCTCCAGAGGGCCCGTCCATCCTGAACCCTGCTGTGATTCTGTGCCCACACCACCCCAGAACCCAAAAACCCCATTCCCGTGCAGCCCCAGCGATGATGAGAGCCTGGAGCATCTCTCGGGAGGCGAGACTGGAGGAGCTGGGCTTGTTTAGTGTGGAGGAGACTGAGAGGGGATCTCCTCAATCCATGCAATTACCCCAAGGGTGGCACAAAAAGGTTGCCAAACTCTTATTACTGTGCCCAGCAACTGGACAAGGAGAAATGGCCATAAAATAAAACACAAAAAGTCCCACCTGAACTTGAATAATTTTCTATTAAGGGTGGCAGAGCACTGGTACAGCTGCTCAGGGACATCGGGGAGTTTCTATCTCTGGAGACATTTCAAACCCACCTGGAGACCTTTCTGTGTCACCTGAGCAGCAGGGTCAGATGGGATGATCTCCAGAGGGCCCTTCCAACACCACCCACACTGTATTTCCAAAATGAGACATTTGGGTTACAAACCACGTACCAAAACAAGTTTTATTTCACAGCATCTTAATTTCACAGAAGAAAACAAACAGGAAAAAAAAAAAAAACCCAAAACAAAAAACCAAACAGGCTACAACTCAGACTTTTAAATAATGGAATATGACAAAACTAGAAGAGTTTTTGTTTACAGAAAAATGTACAGGCTCTTCTCAAGAGAGTTCTCCGTGCTGAGCCACCCCAGCAACACCTTCACAAAGCACCAGACCCCCCCTCGGTGTAAACCTGTTTCTCTTCAGAGCAAGAGGAGTTTGGCTGTACAAACGTAAACTGGCAGCTCCGGGTGTGGCTTTGGGTCCCGCGCTGTTTGTGAACAGACAAGGTACTGATAGTCCTTTGCCACATGGTGGCAGCTTTTAGGTGAAAAGAGAGAGATTCCCACCCAGGACTGCTCTGGAATGGGGAAAAGCGGCGGGCAAAGCTGATGGAGGTGGGAGTGGATCCCTGCAGAAGAGCTGTTCCTGCTCAGAGACACACGAGGCTCCCGGAGCACAAGCCCCAGGCTCTGGGCACCATCATCCCGACACTGAGATCTGCCAGATGAGGCTGGCACAGCCCTCACTGCCCTGCATCACCCTTGGCCCGTGCTCCCTGCAGCTCCCCAACTCCTGTGTGTGCCCAAGCCAAGTTCTACAGTAACACACAACATTCAGCCTTCTGTCATTTAATGCTCCCTTATCCCGATCTATTCTCCTGGAAGAAAACAAAAGCTTGCCGGTTTTATGACGTAAACCCACAGATTCTGGGAGTGCAATTACAGCCCAAATGGCCATTTGAACTAGGCAAACTTCCACTGAATAGAGACTGCAAAGTGTTGCAAAGCAAAGTGCGTTTTGTTCCCTTAGATGGTGGGAAAGTTAATTTTGTTACAAAAAACTCTTTTTACACTAAATAAAGAAGTTCCCAGAGACAGATACGTTCAGATTTCATTCATACTAATTAAGCTGTTCTGTGAGAAATTTCTTTGCTCTGTTGTATTTGTCCCCTCCACAATGCCTTGGGAAGTGGTGGACTACCTCAGCTGTCTGCACCACTATGTGCTAATTTGGAGGCTCATTACACACTAGATGTTCAGTACATCACTATTTCTGCATGCAAGGACAGTTATATCCAGTAGAAAGTTTAACTAGTAGGCAATTTTTTTAAACCTTTTGGAAGATAACTGGCAAGCTTATTGTCTAAGCTATGAGCTACCATCTCACTTCTGGAGACTGGAAAGTCCTTCTGTGTTAGAGAAATCACAAGCATATTAAATTTTACACAATTAATTTGTAGCTACATACAGCTGAACACAGTTACAAAAGGTTTCATAGTCACTGTAACTATTATATATGAAAAACACACTTAGAGCCCCAGAGAGGAAGGGGCTCCAGTAAAGTTTGCTGCAATTCTAATGAAGCCAAATTAGCTTCAGACAAAACACAGCTGAAGAGCAAAGATTCAGCTTTGGTTTTGGCTACGACCAATATTTAATACAAGGAACAGGAATTTACATTACTTTACATATTGGATAGCAAGTCCCTGACCTCAGGATGAGGTCTGGTAGTTCATGAGTCAAACTGAAATCACAACTTTCTCAGTTGGAATAACCAAGTATCAGTTTTTTGTTCCTTGCAAATAGACCCAGTAACTTGTATCATAATATTGCTTCAGAAAATAAACCCAAGAGCCAATACCACAGAAGGTTCCACATATAATCAAGAATTCATTCCCAACCTGGATACTGTAAAAAATAAAGGAAGGAATTGAGAAGGGACAGAGAAGTTATTTGAGCTCTGTGTATGCACTAGAGAGCTGCTGGGCACCAGCCAGTAGTGGCTGCTCAGATGTGCAAGAAATGCCAGTTTTCTGAGGACCATCACAGTGATGCAACGTTTGGAAGAACAGAGAGTTAAAAAAGTAGCATTTTAAATACCGAGCATGCTTTGTTTCATTGGCTTCAGTTGGCAGCAGTAACTCTACTGGCTTCATATTTGCTCAGTCATCCTAAAAATAATAATACATAATACAGTCATCCTAAAAAAGGTGCTTATTTCAGGCTACGGAACAGTGAAACAAATAAACCCCCTAAATGATACATTTGACAGCAAATTGCTCTTAGTCAAGTGCTCATCTTCCACTCAAGAGTGAATCAGGACGGCAATCACTTCCCTGCTACCTCACTCAACGTGTGGTACTTCATGACAGGTTTTCAACCCATTTTTCCTTCTAGAGTAAAATGTGTATTTTTCAGGTATTTATAGTAAATAAATTGAAATGGATTAATTTCAATCTTGCTACTTATAGATCATAGAATAGATGCCCTGTATATTATTAGTGCAGATATACTGGAATTGTTTTCCTTGTATGCAAGGCCAATGCAGGTAAAGAATAAATGGCTATACAAATTCAGGATTCCCCACTAAATAACAGAACTAACTTAAAAAGCACTGGTACCAGACCAGCCAGTTTTAGGCACATCTTTAAAAAAATAAAGTATGCATTTCATTAATGTAAAAATGTGAGAAGGTTCTTAGAAACATCTGAACTTTATGGTGCACTGGAATGGAAGTGATGTTCCTTCAGTTTCAAGGAATACAATAAAGGCTTAAAACAAAACAAAAGAAAAAGAATCAATACCATAGTATTCTTCATAGGGAAGAACAGTTTTAGTAAAACCAGGAAGATAAATAAGGAATAATAAGCAGCCATGACAGCTGACTGATGAATATTTGTGCTTTAAATGTCCAAAAGAAAACAAAAGTTCAGTAACTCTTCTCGTACCATCCCCCAGATTTGGCATCCGTGTCCACAGACCTCGACAGTTCCCAACACCCTGCAGCCTTCCCAATGAGCTGGAGCCAGTGGCACCTCCAGCAGCAGCATCCTGGGATGGGATCCCAGCACAGCTGGATGCTGGCTGGGATGGAGCTTTGGTTAAGACTGTTGTGTGAGCCGTCTGTAATGAGGTAAAACTTGGTTTTCAGGGAGATACAGAGCCAGTTCCAAAGCCACGAGGACGGTGAACTCGAAACCGATGAGATCCCTTCTGTTGAATCTGAATCTCTCTTCTAGTTTCTATGACAGTGGTAACAAGACAAAACAAAGGAGGGGAGAGAGAATCAGTTAATCCAGGTGATTTCAAGGCATTGTTAGATTAAGTCGGTGATGCACGGCCTGAGCTGTGCTTCAGAATCAAAACCAGCTTATCAGCTCAGCTGTGACACCCACACAACAGTTACTGCTTCTCTGGCAAACGTATGCAAGTGCAAAAATAACTTTACTGTAGGATCAGTAAGACACTAGCCTGCAAAAGGCAGATAGTTTGAATGAATTAAAAAAACAAAGCAAGGAAGAGCCCCAATGAGACATAAAACTGGCTGAAAGAGCTGGTCTTTCACCAAGTGCATGCCACTAAAAACCTTGCATTTAATCTTTGCCCATGAGCTAGGGAGGAGGTTCTGACAAAGCTGGAACAAGGCTCATAGCACTTACATCTATTAGGTGTTTAACTTCGTGTTTCCTGAGGTCACTGCTGATCTTGGCTGCGAGCAGAACGCACGCACCAGCACACAGTTTGCGGTTCTGTTTGTTGAGTTTGCCTTGGAGGACGAGCTTCTCAAAGTAAACATAAGCCATGGAGACAGTCACTGGCTCCAAACTGCACTCCTCACTCAGGTTTCTCATCTCTCTCTTTAAACTGGGAAAAGGAGAAAAGACACCCCCCAGACATGACAGATTTTATTAAATGCTGTAGAAATAATGCAGCACAGCAACTCAGAGGAGCATATGGGGAAGATTCCTATTTGGAGAACCATGACAAGTAATATCCTAGAGTGGAAAAGCCCAGCTGGCAGCAAGCTGGTCCTGATGCACAAACTGATTTCACCTGGCTGACAACATCCACTGTGGTAGAATAACTCCTCATCTGCCCATAAACACCAGAGCTTAGCTGCCTCACTGACACACAGGCTATTGCTGTAGGATTCCTTCTGGGCTCCCAAACTGGTTTGTGATTCATATAGTAAGAGTGAGCCACTCTGACCTACAGAAAACCACATCAGAGCCCTGCAGATGACAGCAGCTGCTGCACAGAGACCTGTCTAGTACACACCTTGTGTAAGAGCCAGGTGTGAGGGGCAGGCAGTCTGCTTTCCATACTTCCCACACAGCCAGCCCTTCACCTCAGCATTTAGCAGGCTTGGAGGTGGATGGTTCCTCTCAGGGCTGCCCATCCACATTGTACCTGCATGATCTCTGCACAAACACACTGCTCTGAACTGCTGCAAAGAGGAGCATGCAGGACTCAGGCAGAACAGACTGCCCAAGCAAACCTTCCCCTGGAGCTGAGCTACACCTGGCCCTGGTGACTCAGCAGAATCGTGTTTGAGCTGGCTATTTCAACAGGCTCTGATTGCATTAATCCCCCCGTAACAGCAGCAAGATTACAGCTCTCTGAAGGTGCAACACTGCATCTTGTGGAGGAGCAACCATATGCATTTTCTCAAGGATGAGAAATTCTGTGTGGCCTCCACAAAAAGCTTTTTTTACCAAGTCTCCCCAGATCTAACACTCTTTATCCTACAATCTTGTTAGAGTCTGTGATCATCAGTGAGGCTGGTAATTGAAAGGCAAAAATAGCCAGAGGGCCCAGAAAGCCAATCCAGTTGGGGTGGGATTGCACTGCAGCCAAGCAATCAGGTTACAAGTGTTTGTTTCAAAGCTAGTGCTACTCCACTGTTAATTGGCTCCTAGTGTTAGTACACCACAGTTGGTGAAACAAAACCCTTTAGGTGGAACTTTGAAAACCAACTGTTACCCTTTCACAGCATCCTAAACATTCCAGGACAGGGCTGTCATCCTACAGTCAGCTCAACTGACAACAGGAGATCAGTGTTTAATCATATGTGCTATTAATAGATTTAGTATTTGCTCTATACAAGTGCAGCCTCAGTGTGGATGATGTTCTTGTTATTCAAGGCTTATTTCTTACCTCCTAATTTTGCTCAGTGTCAACTTGATATGAGGAAACTTCTCTCTAAAGGTTTCATTCATATCCTTTTTAAGGTCTGAAGGTTTCACATACTCTATGACTGTAGTCTGAAATGCAAGAAGCAAAATTTATCATTTGTCTTGTGAACAGGACTGACAGCCAAACAACTCTTCCAAAAGCACTAATGCAAAGGCAGACTTGAGTTTTATTATTCACAATTTAACATTTCTGACATGTTCCAAAGTTGAATCCCAACTACAGACAAAGTCTTTTAAAAAATAGTAAGCAAATGGTTACAAGAAATAAATGACAACATGAAGACAGGTGTCAAGTTGCCCCTTGACAAGCTCACTGTACAAACTCAACTGTTTGTATATCTTCTGATTAATTATTAGAAAAAACACTTTTTCTTCCTAGAGGAATATTTTTTTCTCAAAAAACTCTTTACCGGAGGATCTGTCAGGGAGTCTCTCCTCTGTTCAGTTATGCCAGTCACTCACCATGTAAGAGGCAAAGATGAGAACACGTTTATGTTTTCCACAGGGCCACTGAGGATCATCCAGAAGATCTGGATCATACTCTGCAGTTTCTCCAGCTTCACTTCCTGAGGGAACGAGGAAAGCACACTGGGTCACCAGATGAAGAGATTAAATTCCCTGTTTCCTTCTTAAAAAAGTTTTCAAATAATGAATGTTGAGTGGTGGCAGATCTCACAGTACAGGCGAATTGCAGCTATATTTGCATTTCATAAATGCACCAGGCACAAACTAGAATGATTAAATAAACCACACAAACTCTTTCTCCACCACACACAAACACCACGCCTGACACATTTTAGACTTCGTGCAAACTGAGTTTGCATCTACTAATACACCCAGAAAACAACTGCCCAAGACTGAATTCTTTTCCTGGCAGTCTGACAAACAGCAGAGTTGTCAGGTTTGCTCTTTTACACAAGAGAAGGGATTCTTGGCACAAACCCTGGCTTATGCACTGTTACTGTGCTAGAAGGCAAGGAGAACCACCTGGATCCACATACACCAGATGTTTCTTGGTGAGTAACATAAAACTTCACATTGCCAAGGAAAAGCTTCGTGCCTCTTGAATGGCATAAGCAGAACTAGGCCAGATATACAGAGGATGTAAGGAGTTTGTGGAAGCCTCAATCCTAAGGCTCATCATTTGCACTGCACTAACGAGCTGCAGCACCTCCATCCCAATAACACACTGACCACTTGCAGTCATCTCAGACAAACCTCTGCCTTTTCTGCTGTGTGCACGAGTGATGACAGAGCTGTCTCCTGTCCTTACCAATGTCTGCCCCTGCTGGTATCGTTTTTGCTGTCACAGGTTTGTATCTTGAAGCAGGAAGACTCCGGGGAGCACTGGCTCGACAGGGGGGAACAGCACCGTAGGCGTCGGCTTTGCGAACAACCAGAGCATTGGTCGGGTACAAGAATTTTGCATAGGACACAACCTGAAAGAAGAGAAAGTTGTAGTGGTTATGGGGGGAAATTTACTGAAAAGTTTACGTCCAGACATCTAGGATTTTCCAAATCAGAGGCTCCTAGAGTCTGGATTTGGGGACCCTGGAAATGAGAGACAGGAGGAAGGGAAAAGTTGGGTGAGGCGTGCCTTGTTTCTACAACTTTAAAAGGAAGTGCTGTAGATTTGGTGGGATGGCAAAGAAAAGGTGAGAATCACAAGTAAAATTGTGGCATTACAAATTTAACTAAAGCAGTATGAATTTCATCCATATTTCTATCAAAACTTCACTCACATGTTGCTTCAGATGGCAAAGTCAATTCAATTCTCCAGAAATGGAGGCAGAAGTCACCACAAGCTTCAGCAGCCTCTTCAGAAGAAGCATTCTCACAAGCCACAATTTCAAACTATAGGTCTAAAACTTCCTCTGTTCTGAAAAGCCACAGCTCTCACATAATTTATAGCAAAGCACTCCATAAATTAATTTGTCCCAGCATGAAATCGTCTCTGGGTGAAAAAATGAATGTCCTTACCTTGCCATCAGCACCCAGCTCCACTCCTTCCAGTCCAAGCACCATCTCAGTAGATACTGAAACTCCCCCAGAAGGATGTCGCTGTTTCTGTCCTTCCATTTTCAGATCACTAAATGCAGGTAAGAAAGAGCACTATAACAAAATGCAAGCCCAGCTTCCCACAGTAAACACCAACCACCAGGTCAGAGCTCTTCTGTGTGGAAACAAGCCAAGCCCTCAATGCCACCTCCAGGAGAGCATTAGTTTTTAACTACTCTTTTCAATATCTGGAGATGTTCATTAACCAAAGAATCAGATTTCATTTCAGTTTAACACAAATCTACCAATCTACCTATTAAAAATAAACTGCTATTAATATGATCTTTCTGCACAAGACCACACCGTTCCCAACCCTCTAATGCTCAAACACGTAACAGCAAACATAATTTACATTACTTGTTTTCCAGGATTAGAAACCTGCCTTTCAAGTGCAAATCTGCAACCCCTGTGCACACAAACTCAAGTTAAGAATGAAGCTGCAGGTCTCTGTGTCAGTGATGGTAACACATGGCTTTGTAACCAATATTCCAATACAAAACCCCAGTTTTCAAGTGAAGAACTGCCTTGCCAGCTTGCAAGCAGAACAGCACAGCGCTCAGAACTGCTCTGAAATAGCTCCAGTGACCTTGCTGCCTTTCTATTATGTGGGAGAATATTTTCCCATCAACTATTTTTATGGCATGTATTTGCATACAATGCAATTCCCACCACTAAGCATCCGTTTCCTTTGTCCATAAGTTACGGACAGGACAGAAGTGACAACACAATTGTTTTGCCAGAACAGAATTAGTGTTTTCTATGGTATATTTGTAGATAACAGACCTTCACAGAATGGACTTAAACTTCACAAGGGACTGAAGATGCAGGGAAATCCAGTTTGTGGGTTTTGTTTCTCACGAATGATCACACAAAAATGTAGTCCAAATACTAAAAGCAGTGTGAATCAGTCCAAACTGTTTCTGCTTTTCTTAGGTTGCAAATAGTGACATTCATGGCTTAAAGCTGAGAAACAGACGAGCATCTTAAACTTATTTAGGTGCAAATTCACTATAAAACCATGAGGATTTCCACTGAAGGCAAAAGCAGCCTTCCCTGAACCTCCCTGTGCTTTTTGCTGACACCATTGTTTGTGGCTCTAAAGACAGTTGACTTTTGATCACTTTAGGAGTATAGAAAACCTACGGAGCAGCCAATCACATTATCTGTTCAAAGCTGATTTCAGAGATTTCATAGGACTGGAATGCTTTAAAATGTGAATAAACACTGGAAGGAAAGTCTACCTTTTCCACTCTTTTTCTCTTGGAGTTTGAATGAACACTTTGACGCTGTGGCAGTGTCTGGTTTTACTGCCCTGACAGCAAGCTCTTGCCCTTACACACGAATGGCAGGTTAAATAGGCTCACTGGCTTCAGAACAGGAGACCTCCACCAACCACACTCATTTCAGAAGATGTTTTAAAATGACAGAGCAGACATTTCACAAAGCAGTTGAAGAGGCTCACCTGATCCGTAAGCCCTCCCCGTACGGTAGGATAGAGAACGCCACACACAGTGTTCGTTTAGCACAGATTAACACTATCCTGTAAGCAGATGGGGAAAGATCAGGGTATGAACTGAGATCCAGAAGTTACAAAGCAGCTTTTTATGGGATATTAACACAAGGCTCTTCTTATCTTGCTCTGCAAGTCATAGATACTGCTATGGATTTAATGTTTTCAGAAAGCAGCAGAGGTTTCACGCTGACCCTGCAGGTCCTTGGAGCTCTCTGTCAAACCTCAGTGTTTAGGACCTGCCATCACCTTGGGAGTTGATCTTAAAGGAGATCCTAGTCCTTAAATAGATATCTATATTTATGTAAAATTTACACAGACCTTGTGAAAAGATGTAGATAATATTCTACATTTAGATGAAACCTCACACTTGTATTAATAATAAACATAAATGCAGCCTCCCTTTCTCTTCTGCTCAGCAACCATGAACCAAGAATTTGGCTAAACCAAGTCATTCTCCTTAAATCCTCCTCAGCTCTGACCTCTCTGTATGCCTGAGATAAGGAAAGTGAGAGAAATAAAAAAAGTGAGAGAAGAAAAGAGAGAATTATTTAACCTCCTCAGAGTAGGATGGCAGAATCACCAGTGTATTGCTGCAAACGTAGCAGATTTGAACACCTACTGCCTTTGACAGAAGTCTGGATAAAGATAACAAGGCCCTAGGGGCATCATCCTCTAATTCTCACTGATATTAAATGTTTTTCTGTGTGGAACTGGAGGCTGCTTCCTGCTGCACACAAGTACAGGGGGAACCTCGCTCTCCACACGTTACCTGCTGTTCTTGGTGTCATACTGCCTCATGTTCTTGATGAAGTGCATCTTCTTCAAATTTTTGTGTCTTGGAGACCCAGATATATGCTTGGTTCTGCAATGATAAAAAAGAAAAAACAAACAAAAAAGCCAAATCTGTTAAGGGTTCTGAGAAAAATTCATGCCAGTTGTATGATCAGATGGCAGCACTAGCATGCAGGACCTCAGATATTGGCGTGGAAGAGGGTGGAGGGAGGAGAGGACTGCATGCAACGAGTTGAGGTTAATGCTGCTTTTGAAAAAAAGTACCTTCGTACACTGGCATATTCCACTATGTCTTCTAAAAAGTCTAGAGAGCAGCGCTGGGAGATAAAACGCCTTCTGCAAAATGTACAACACCACGAAGAGTGAACAGTATTAGTTCATGGCCTCTGAGTTTATGAACTGCAACAGATCTATGAGCTCTTAGGACGCGTGGCAGGTGCTCTGGATTTTTGTTTTGTTGCAAGAGTTCTTAACTAAGAGTTCAAAATTCCTTAAAAGGCCAAGAACTTATCTCCCCCTCTAGGAACCTTGAAATATATATTTATACCAACTTCATCAACAAGACCATTCATTATCTGCCACACAGAAGAATGCCTACCTATAAGTTAAAGTTTTATAAAGTAAAAATTTATACCTAAAAAGCTTCTGCATACTCATTTAAAATCTGACAAGAATGTCACAAAAAGATCCCCCTATCAAAGCGGGGGAATAAATCATTTTACATTAATTTAAGTTCAGATACAGGTATATCTGTATGATAACCAAACATCAGTGTGCATTCTCCATTCAGAACAGCTGTCTCCAGCTGCAGAAGTCAGCAGACTGAGTGTCTGTGACTGAGCTCAATAAAACAGACAGATCTCTCTGAGAAACAATAGAGAGGGTTATGAGAGGAAGCAAAAAGTATTTGGTGCCCATGTGAAGTCCCAGAATGGAAGATGAAAGAATAATAGTAGGGCTCATGTGAGTTAGTGTAACAGTAATAGGATATTACGTTCAAGCAAAAAATAAAATAGACTTTGCCAAAGTAAGATGCATTACTATTGTTCAAGTCAAGTCTTTCTTTGCTGGTAGAGATTTACAAATGAATTGTGCAAGTCTGACTGCAATTTCCATAGGAACAATGCACTCCACCAGCACAATGCTGACACAAACTATCAGAGTCCCTATTTTCTGACTTTGTGTAAGCATGCATTATGCTGCACTTTTAGCACAAGCCATGTGTGTTCAAGTCCAAGGTTTTCTTCCCAAGTGACACAGGAACTCAACTAATGGACAATGCTGCCATGGAAGTCAATGTAGAAGCAGCACATGAGACAAAAGTTGCAGGACTCTGGTTTGACAAGACTAGCTTCTGGCTAAAAAAAATAAAATCAAACCTCAAGCTGCAGCAGAGCAGACTCTCAGCTGCACTGTTCAGGCACTCTTAAAAGGAAGTAAAGCTCAGAACTTGAACAGGTAGGAGGAAGAAGAATTAGTGCCCCCTTCTGCAAACACAAGGGAGGCAAACCCTCCCACAGGACTAACACCTTCAGTATTGCTAGAGACTGCCTCCTACAAATCCACAGCCATTAAGGTGCAACAGGAGAACATTCCTGGCACAGCTTCAACACCCTCCACCAGCACTTCAGTTTTAAAATTATTACTGCTTTGCTGTTTTTCAGCAAGAATGACACAGGAATGTTTAACAAATTCACATGGTTATCCAGTCTAATCTGGCATTGAAAATTCAATTAAAAACCCTTCATGAAATGCAGAAGTAACTGCAAACCTCCTGGCTCTAATGCAGGTGGGTACTCCCAGTCTTTCTCCCTTCCCAGGGGAGACCTGGCTGGATGGAGACACAAAGACGCCGTGTATGGCAAGCAGAGGAAAAACACAGCTAATGCCAGTGGGCACTGGTACAAAAAAAGCACATAGTTCTGTAAAAGGATGCTTGGTGTGAGTAACAGGATGGATTGGGAGAGCCATGGCTAGATCCTCACTCCTAACTCCACGGTGGAGACTCCTCCAGGGTGTTACACCTTCTGAACACTCCCTTGTTTTCTCAGGAACAGGGACAAGGGTGACAAACACCTGAATTGAGAGCAGATCTGGAAGTAAAACCGTGCTGCAGTGAAGGGAAGATCCCACCCCTTGACTCAGAACCACAATGACTCATCCCCACTCTGCCAACAGGAAACTTCATTTTTAGCTACACTTGTAAATAATTTCTGCCCTCAGCAGAGCTGTCACCTTGGAGGAATCCCTGATGCTGAGCTAGACACTCTCCCTCAAATCACAAAACGGGGTGTATGTAAAGAATTTTCACCAGCCCAGAGTACCTGGAGCAGTTTGTAGGCCCAATCCAACACTTTAGAGCAACACAGCACCCTCAACATGTTCCAAGAGAGTCACTAGTGCAGCACTTGGAAAATGCAGCAAAATTTTACACTTTTTGAGTTGTCTGCACACACAGATATATATGCACACAGAGATATATTTGCTTTAGTTTGAGTGCTCTGCTCAGGCAGCCAACTCATATTTTCACACCAGGCTGCACTGGGTCACTCCAGTGACTGCTAACTTTGATGACAAAAAAATGTCATGTCACCTGTCCTGTGCTAAGCAGCTTCAGCTAGGGTAACCCTTCTTGCTATGGTCCATGGAATTCCAAGGATTTTAAGTGGTTTACACAGTGTGTTTGTTGCTGAAAGCAACCTAAATACTAAGAATACCAACATCTCTACATATGCTGAGTTATGCTATGCAGCCTTACCCATGTGTGACCTGGCAATTAGAAATTGAAATACCCAATTTTAAAATGTTCATGGCTTCCATGGAGCAGGCTGTAATTCCAACAGAAAGTTCAAACATGCCTGTTTGCCAGGCACCAGCCATTGCTCTGATAATCTATAGAGGGGGCTTGCATGTCCCTGAACATGAGTTCATTTTTGGATATTTCCCAGCCTTTTATTTCAGGAGCCAATAAAGGCCAAAGCAGGATACTCCCAGACCATTAAAAACAGCAACTGTGTGTGTTTACAGAGCCAGCACCTCGAGGGGACCCATCAAGAGCAAAAACACACAGAGCACATGCCCAGAGATAAGGGGCTATCAGGTAGGGGAATTCTGGATTACGCCTTGGCTCGTTATCTCCATGTGCACACACAATCCAACATTGCTGCCAAATCCCTGACGAGCTAAACATGCACTTAAAAAAAAAAAACAAACCCACAAAAAACGCTTGTGTTCAGGAAAAAACCCAACAAATTATCTTCAGAGCTACGTTTTGACTCCTGCCCTGGGAAGTGGTAGCCAGCACACACATTTATTCTTCCTGATGGATCTCCCACTGAGGAAACCCAATGTCTGAGTGCTTGGAGCTTCAGAGTTATCCTCTTCTGGTCCTGCCAGGGTCCCACCGAAACTCTGCAGAGGCTGGACACTGGATGAGCAGCAGTGGGATCTTCAGCCCTGAGGCTGACACAGCTCTTACGTGTTCCCAGCAGGACAGGACTCAGCTAGGAGCAATCTATGTATAGCAAGGGTAATCCCTACATGTCCTGTCTTATGAATGGAAAGGAGAAAGCTTGTTAACTCACTGCTCCAGATTTGGGAACACTGACCTTTCTGATGGCTTGCCAAGAGTTTTCTCCCTCTTCCCACCCACACAGACCTGTAGACACCCAGGAGGACAAGGGTGAAGCTTTGGGATGCTCCTGCAGTTGGAAGTGTGCAAATTGGTCATGCTTTAGCAGGTACTGAATGCTAAGAGATGCTGGCCCTGTGCTGTCAAATGTGGCTTCAGGCACAGACAAGCCTCATCCACTCCTGCCCCTGGGCCACTAACAGTCCTCTAAGGCACTCTCTTGGGGACATGATCCCACTCTGCACTCACAGATTCTGCAACAAACAGCCCTCACAAATCTCATTTTAACACCTTAAAGCTGGGCCTTAACCCTCAATACTGACAGTGGCCAGTGGCCTTTCCTAAGCCTGTGTGCAGCTGCCACTTGGCCACTTTGAAGCTTCTCTGTTTTGCCCTTCTGATTCCTGCATTTCTGCCACAGCAGTTGAACAGCCCAGCTGGCCTCCTGAAGGGTGAAATTGGAAGTTTCTAAAGTCTCACAGTGGATCTCTCCCATCCTGATTAACCCCCATCCCTCTCAGGCACAGGACTGCACTCTGAACCCATCACTCAGCCAGAGTTCAACCAACATTCAGCTGTTTCCACCAACACAGCACCCCAAGTTCATCTTATGCTGTGATCGCTTGTTCTCATCACCTCCAGGATCACCAAGCCCTCCAACAGGAGCATTCAAAGATGCTGCCAAAGCTGGACATGGCCCGAGCCCTCCTCCAAGGGGCCCAGCAGCATGGATTTGTTCCCAGTGGAGCTGCATCCATGGCCCTGCTGATGCTGCATGCACACACAGGCACACACCCCGGGCACTGGGCTAAAATTAGCAGCAGGGCCCCTGTTGCTCTTTAGCCATCTGTACTGCCAATAGATGAGTGGAATGAGGGAGGTCAAGGATTTTTAATTACTGTGTAAAATTAGGGCCTAATAGAATTTGGTTTCCTGTTTCTCACTTGAGTTTTATTTTAATAGGCTGTCCCTTTGTAATGTCCTTTACAGGCCTCAGTATGATCACATTTGTCAAGAGGCTGTTATTAATATAACAAGGACAAAAAATCATTTATTGTTTTTTGGAAGCACTAGCTTAGAAACAACTGTCAAAGGTAATTTGCACAAGAAATCTGGATCCCAAATCCTGTTTACAACAGGAAGACATACCTGTCAGCCTTGTTTTTCCAAGACATATTTTAAAGATTAAGCTGCATTGTTTTTATTCCTTAGAGGCAAGACAACAAACATATATGAACTGGCCTTGGGCTTCACTAGCTAAAATACAGGCATTGGGAGGGATTAAGAAAGCTACTTCTTGTATTTAAACATACTTTTTTAGCAGCTGCCATTTCTTCTGCATCCCAGGAGACATTCACTGAGTTCAGGCTTGCATCCCAGAGTGTGTGAGTGGGAGTATCTCTGTTCTGCTATCAGTGCCCTGTGCCTCACCACCCTCAGCGCTCACACTAATGAGTTTCCTGCTCAAAAGCAGATTGAGTACAGCTCACTGGTAGCAACAAGTTCTCAGTAATTAAAGCCAAAAGAAGCCTGAGACTGCATTTACACTAAATCACATCACAACCATGTCTTTGGTAAAACAAGTGACTTCACACAGGACCTGTGCCACGAAGTGCCCAGCACTGAGCAGGACATTTCCATGGGTGGATGATTTCAGCTCAGATGTTCCTTGAGAGGCAGAGAAGAAAGACACTTTGCATCACCAACAATAAGTGTACAGCTCGGTGCTCCTTCTTCACAGTCAGCTACTTGCTGTTTTATGGCACCACAAATGTGCCTTTGGAGTGCAGGCCACCATCCCAGGAGCTCTTTCTGACATTTAAATACCCAGCCTGCCAGAGAATAAATACAAGTCTCACAGCAGGGCTAGTTTAACTTATTTATCCAGTAATCTTCATTTTAAAGGGTAAGGTGAAATCAGCCACATGAGCATGAAAAGAACTTTTAGGCTACAGAGCAGGTCCCTCTGTGAGATCCCAGGATGAAGGAGGAGGCCTAATTCCTTCACCTTTGTGTTCCTACTCAAGGTTTGTTTGCAAAAATGAAAGGGTACCAGGGCTTTTCCTGCTGGTCCCAAACAGCCAGGAGAAAATCCTGCACTCCTCCAACACCAGTAAAGCCCCATGCAAGGGAAGAATGTGTCACACAGCCTGTGGAACAGATGAGAATGAACAAAAATGAAGTATAATTTGAATGAAGGTGGAGGCCGAGTAAGTGGGAAGCTCACTAAGCCTGGAGAGTTTTAAATGCTAACAAGGAAAGAAATTAGATAATCTTCACAGCAGCTGCTACTTCATTGCTGATTCACAACCACATATGATTAAGACCTAATAGAAAATGAGCTTTACATTCATTGAGTTTCATAAATCACATTGCTTTGGTGCTCAGAGTGTTTAAACAATGCAAGGAGAAAATAATGCCTTCCAGTAAGTATTGTGAAAGCCCAGCTGTTGCAACAGAACCACCAAACCAGATACAAGGTTTGCTGTGCCCACGGCCCTCTCCTAAAGCACACTCCTAAAATCCCTGCTGCTTCTCACAAAGCAGACTAGATGTGCTGGCCAGAACACCACCAGCATTTCTCCAAATTTCTCCCAGTTTCTGGAGGTGTTTGTAGCTCACCAACCTGGCTGCCCCCCTGTGCTTTGTGCTCTGCTTACTCAGCACTGAACTGCTGACCAAAACAGGCACGTGAAATGCAAAGTGTGTCCTTGATGACACTGTGGGCATTATGCTAGAAATATTCATGCACTTCACTGAGAGATGATGCTGTCATTTCATCATGTGCCTTCCTAAATAAAAGCCTTCAGCACAATAAACTCCCAAGCTGAAAAATAAGGAAGAAAATAAAAAAAGAGGAAGAGAGAAGCTCATAACTGGGAAGAAGAAAATTAAAAACTGGTGACTGGAGGAAACTTAGTCAAAGCAAGTTTAGAGAGGTTCCAGTGTTTTTATGGGCACCTGGCTTTTCCCATTGCATCAGTTATCCCCTTCAATGCACAGTCAAGAGGTTGTAGCTTCACCAGGGCAAAATTTTATGCTTGAACTGCAGCAACCACAACAGAGCAAGCGCAAATCTGTCCTTGCTGCTGAGCAAGCAGCCCTGACCAGCAGCAGTTCAGCCCATGCTGTGGGGACTCCAAAATGATTCCAAAATGAACCAGCTACCCAGCTGTGAGGCAGGTCTGAAGCTTGGGTACCAGCACCTGAGCAAGAGCTGGCACAAGAGGAACATTCCCTGGAGAAGAGCTCCCAGGATCAGCAGTGGGGTCAGCTGTCAGCAAGCTTTAAGGGCTTGGTATGACTTGTGGAACAGAGGGCCAGCTGAAGGTTCTTCCTTTAACACCTTTCCAGGGAATAGGTAAATTCCTATTACAATAAGTTACAGTAATTCCAGGTAAATTCCAATTACAGTAGGTTAAATACACAAAGCCATAAACTAAAGGTCAGGAGTTTGGAGCTGTCTGAAGAACTGGGTTGACTGAGTGGCTTTAGCTGAGCACCATCCATTTGCAGTCACCTGCTCTATCAACAATACCTTGTGCTCATTAAAGAGCCCAAATTTCATTGTGCATTTTTAAAACTCCAACTGCAGAGCCAGACACCTTCAGAACAACCTTCAAAAGAAGCCTCAAAAATATCAAGCTCGCTCAGCCTGACAGCCTCACAGCTTTAAATGGATGACAGATGGAAAACAGGAGAACACAGAATTTAATATACTATATATAACTAAATAATTACTCTTAATAGACGATACTGTAACATTCCTACAGGACTTGCTCACTGGAGGTCTGAATGGGATTCCCAAATGAAGTTATTCTGGTTTTTATGTTTCATTTAGTAGCATTTTCATTCTTGGCTGATGAGTCCTTGACTTGAAACAAGAAAGATCACTCTGACCACCCTCATCGTCTCCTGCAGAGAGGAACTTTGAGCTGGAATCCCAAAAGCAGCATCCCAAAACTCACAGCTAGGCTTCCTGCACCATCACTCTGAAAAGCTGCAGAATCCATCCCCAGGTAAAATCAGCTGCAAGTACAGTTAATCGTGCACAGAGTACTCCTGCCTGGAGAGCAAAGATACTTGAAAGCCTCTGGATTGTCTAAATTGAAGAGGTCAAAGAACCTTGGTGTTGGAAGTATCTTGGGTTGCCTGACCCAGACCCATTCACAGGAGTGGACAGGATACAAGGACATGCATGTTCTGATCTCCAAGTTTCCTGCCAGGTATACAACTTACTTCTGCTTAATACACCTGGCTGGGAATGTCTACAGGCAGCTATAAAGCACTCAATATTGGACACATGTAATTCACCTGCAGTCAAGAATATGAGAGGAATCTGCTGAAGCAACCTGGGGAGGAGACTGCAGCCTTAACATTTCAGCTGACTTTTAAATGAAGTTCAGGTTTAGAATATGCTCATTCTCAGCCTCGAGCAGCACATCCCAGTCTACTGTTCACCTCTGAAAGGTCAAAGCTTGCCATCTTTGACAGAGCTCGCTGTTTCCTGAAGAGCATCACATGCCCAGCTTATTCCAAATTAGGTCCAAAATTTAAACTAAGACGTTTTATTTCATCCATCTCAACAATATCTGTTTATTAGCAGAGGAGCTTTTATACAAATATTTATATTTCTTGAAGTGACAACAGCAGCTAAGCTGACAGTAGGACAAAACAACACATTAACCACCAGAAGTACAAAATCCTGACGAAGCATTTCTGCTGTTCCACCCACAGAACTAATCTGATCACACCTATGTCGGCAATCTGGCATCCAATTAACACTCAAAAGCAGAGTAGGTCCAAAGTGTTGCTGTTATCAACTACTGTTCAAACTCCCACTTTCAAAATGACCTAAATTTGCTGATAAATCAGAAATGACTGAGCTATCAAGAACACTCAGTTCAACTCCCCGACCACTGAACTCCAAGGACATTAAAGCATCAGTCACAAATAATTTAGTCTCTGTGTTTATTCTTAGGCCCAGAAAAATGCAGCAAATTATGGCAAAACCAGCTGCTTTTACATTTCACTATAATGAAACCTCAGAAGCACAACAAGCATTGACATTCAGAGCTGTTGTTTCCATTTTTCATGCTTTCATAACCTGGCTACTTCCAGGGCTCTCTGTTATCTGTGTTACCCCAGAAAGCTCTGCCAGTTTCAGACCCAGCTGCAGAAATTCATTACAAATCTGTGAATGCCGATTTGTTCCCTGTTTGCTGCCTCCATCCTCTGCTTTCTGTGAGGCTTGTTCTTTGAAAGAACAAAAGAACAGAGCAAGATGGAAAAGGAGAAGGGAAGAGGGATGGCAAGCTGGTATAACACAGCATTGTAATTTAAGATCCTGTAAATAGAAGATTCCTTAGGAAAATGAAAGTGGAAGGTTAAAGTCATTAAGTTTACAATGTTCAGCCAGCAGCACAATGAAACTGAGCATCCAGATTTGAATGGTGCCTCCTCTGCTAAATTCCAATCCTTAAGGACCTGACAGCTATGGAGGAACTGCAGGTTACATCAGGTGAGCAGATCTCTCATTCCCTGGGTTGTACTGCAGATCCTGCCTGTTACCAATAACTCACCCCCAACTCCAGCAGAGCTGCTGTCACACCCTGCCCTGAGCCACGCTGGCCACTCTCATCAGCCTCCTGCAACCTCTCAATCAAGTCAAACAAGATCAAGTTTTGTAATAAACCTCTGCCCAATGATACTGTCAGTAGATAGAGATACTGATAGTAGATAGAGATCTCCATGGATAGGGGCAAGCCCCAGCACGATGAAATCCCCAGACATGGCACAAGACTGGGCACTGAACACAGAATCTGGAGAGCCTGCAGCCCACGATCCTCATGCATCTGAGGAAAACTCAAAGCAGCTCTTGACAGTGACTCAAAAAGGACTCTGAGGAGAACAGCTGCCTAAAGTGGGCACCAAGGATTAGAAGTCCAGTGCAGATTCCACCTCCCCCTTCCCTCCCCTGTACCTCTGCACGATGCAGGCTGTTAATGATCTAGAACAGCAACATCACTGTATGGCAAAACAATTCTCCCAAGTCCCAGTAAAAGAAGTTCCATCTTGTAATTGCTGATTTCAGAATCTTATTTTGCAAACAGCTCACCCAACACAGAAAGGGAAAGAGTAAAAGCACCACTGTCCTGAAGGACATTCCTCCTGAGATTCTGTCACAGATCAAAGCATGAAACTGTCCAGTGAAAAATAAAGTGATAAATCCCTCACCCTGTAAGTTGATGGTGAAATTGTCATTACAGAGGGATGGTCCATTTACCTATTCCTGTGCCCAGTGTGACTGGGATGAGGTACATTAGGTCTAACACATCTCCACAGACAACACAAAACTGCCTTCTTGTCAGAAGATGTGTGTGTCCACGTAAAGACTTCTGTCTGATGGTTTCAGCAGACGCTTTTTTTCCTTCAAAATGAAAACCAGATGACCTCTCACTCCAAATCACCCACAAAAATAGTATGCAAACTGATCAATACAATATACCCTTCCAGCCAAATGTTCCAAGCAGAAAGAATCATGGTTTATTTTGTCATTACTAAGACAGAAGCCTTTTGATTCCCTTGATTGCCTCTTGCATTTCTCTCTACCTTTTATTTCTGATTCATCATTCTTTTCAGATGGATTGATTAGAATTACTGTAGTGGAACAGTTCAAACCTGCTGCCAAAGAAAGAGGCAGGAAGGACAGCAAATGAGATCTTAGGAATATTTTCTTAGTGTCCAATTGACTTGGCATGGGAAGGATCATTGCTCCAGAACTCCGTAAGCACAGGCACAATAAAAGCCACATTCACAACGGGAACTGTGCTTTTAAACTCTTGATGCAAAACTTGCCCTCAAGAGCTTTGCCTACAATATTAAAGCAATGAAATTAAATCACACAGCACCTCCTGTGCTGGCTTTTGTGGACCAGGAGCGCTGGGTAGGAACTGTTCCACAGCAACACCCTCACTCCAGGCTTCCCTGCTCAACAAGCGGCACACAACTGCACAATACAGGACACCCAGCTGGCAGCCACAGCTCCAATTTCTCCAACAAACAAGGAGGGAAAGGTCTGTTCCATGACAAGAAAAGCAATGAGCGGTAAATAACGGTTCAAGAGGTAACACCCCCGGAGGGACGACACATGAGGACCCCCCCACATTACTGACAAACAGCTACTTCTTTTCAAATTCATCTGAACCCCCAAGCTGGGGATACACAGGACAGCTCCACTGTGAGATGCACGCTGAAAGGGGATACCCGTCAACTGCATTAGCAAACTCCCCAGCTTTAAAGCACTGACAACATCTCTATTTCAGCTCACTAACAAAGCTATCGAAGCTACTGCAAAGACCACGGAGACTTAAAGCCTTTGATACCGCTGCCTATCTGCAGGCTCAGAGGGCCAGCTCACTTTACAGAGCTGTTTATGCAAGAAGCGGTCTGAAAAGAGTTCTTTCAGAGCTCAAATCCCCAAGATCTGAGCAAAAGCCTGCCTTCCAGTCGATTAGAAAAACATCACTTTCAGCCAGACAGAAGTCCTTTGGAAATGCAATGGCAATTCTGCTCTGAAGGCCAGAGCATCCTCCCCCGAGGCTGACTCCGAGCTCCCTGTGCACAAGCATTCATTAATACACAGTTGCAGAGACAAGCAGCACAGAGCAGGAGAAGGCACGACACCACCAGCGCGGCCGGTGCACGGAGGAAGCGTCCTGCCTAGCAGTGATCCTGCCAGCTTCATCTGCAAACAGAGAAATGCAGAAACTGGGCTGGGGAAAAGCAGAAGGCAGGGTTCAGGGGACCGCAGACCTGCACACAGAGCTTCAGCCAAAGATCCTCTCCGCAGATTCTCCTCATCCGCCGCTGCGCCGGCCGGGGCATCCTCAGGGTCCCCGGGCCCGAGCGGCGCTGCCGAGGGAGGCGGCGACAGCGGGGGCCGGGCAGCGCTCCCCGGCCGGATCCCCGCGCACCTCTGGCCGGGGCAGGTGCTCCCTCCCGGGGCCACCGCGGGGCCGGCACCGCCTCCCAGGGCCGCTGTCCCCGGGGGCGCCCGTTTCCCATGCCCCGCTCCCCCTCCCGGAGCCGCCGGCCGGCCGAGGGCCCTGGGAAAGTCCGGCTCTTCCCAGGCCCGCAGCGGGGTCCCGGCTCTTCCCACGCCCCGCGGGGTCAGCGCGGCGGGGGCGGGCGGTGTGGGCTGGCCCGCCAGCCCCGGCCCCTCACTCACCTCTGCCGCTGCGCCTCCAGCGCGAAGCCGCCGCCCGCCGCGCTCTGCGTGGGGCTCAGCAGCCCCGGGGCGCCCGGCTTGGGGGCCGCCAGCATCCCCGGCAGGGCGGGCGGCGCCGGGGGCGGCGGGCACAGCGGGCCGCCAAGCAGCAGCTGCGGCAGGAAGATGCCCCCGCGGGCGGCGGGGTCCGCATCCCCCTTGAGCTCCGGCCGCGGGAGCGCGGGCCCGCGGGCTAGCAGCAGGGCGGGAGGCGTCGGCATACGGCGGCGGGGCAGCAGGCGTGGGGGGGGCTCCGGACGGCTCCGCCCCCCCGCCGACTCCTACCCGTCGACGGGCCGGCCCGGGGCAAGCCGGGCTGGTTCTTCTCCGCAGGGCGGGCCAGGGCGGCCCCGCCCCGTCCAGGGAGATGGTGTGAGGAAGAAGAGGCTGCCTGGCCGCGCCGGGTGGGGGAGGGGAGTTGCGCCCGCTTGCGACGGCGGGCGGCTTGCTCGCGGGGGCGGGCGGGAGAGGGGAAGCCGCACTTCCTTCCGTGGACGCAAGCATTCTCCGAAAAATGAGCCGCGGCCGCCCGGGAGCGGGCGGGCGGCGGGCTGCGCTGGGCTCGTCCGCCGGTCGGCTGCTGGCGAGCGCGGGGCCGACGTTTTCGCGTGGCGCGGGGTGAGGCCCCCGGAGTGGGTGCGTTTTTTTTTTTTTTTTTTTTTTTTATTGTGTGTGTGTTTGATTTTTGGTGTTTTTTTGTTTGTTTTTTTTGTTGTTTTTTTTTTTTTCCCACCCACTTAGAGGGGGTGGACGGGCGGTTTAGGTTGGGGGGTTGTCGGGGTGGGTTCGTGCGGGAGTTCGCGCGAGTGGTGGAGGTGGGGGGGTTGGTTGGGTGGATATGTGGGGGGTGGGGGGATCGATGCGTTGTAGGGGGCCCAGGGTGTGTTTGGCTGCCCACTTGGGGTGCCCCAGAGGGCCGGGCACGGGCGGGGGCGCTGCGACGGACGGTGCTGCGGGCCGGCGGCTCGTGGGCCTCGCGCGCCCATTGGCTTGCGTCGCGCCTCGAATTTGCAAATGAGCCCGGGCGGTTGCCACGCGCCCATTGGGCTGCCCGCGAGAGGCCCCCGACCACGGTGGCCGCGGGGGGGCCGAGGCCGGGTGGTCGTGTGGGTTTTCATCCTGGGCCCCGCCGCCAGTCTGTCGGGGGGGCCTCCCACGAGATACCCCACCAGAGCCCGAAAACGAAAGCCCCCTCCACAGGGACCGTCTTTCTCAGGGACCCGCCGCCCGGAAGACGGGGCGGCGCGCCGCCCCCGCCCCCCGCAACCCCGGGCCCGCCCGGCCTCTCGCCATTTCTTCCTCGGCGCCTTACCGTCCGCAGCTCTACGAATGCACCGCTCGTGTCCCCATGCAACACCCTCCTGTGTCCCCGCACGACCACCCACAGTGTCCCTTTGTGTTACTTTTGAAAAAAACTTCTACTCACTCATCTCCCCAGCCAAACCACAGTCACTCTGCTGGCCGGCCTGTTCCCCAAGGTCCCGGCCTGCATGGAGGCGGAGGATGCCTCTGCGGGGCTAACCCATCGCTGGCGGTCTATGATTGCAACGTTTCAAAGCGCTCGGTAAAAAGCGGATTGGATGAAGGTCGATATCATCTTTGGCCCATCCAGCGGCCATCAGGGGACCGAGGTTCTGGCCTGCAATTCTTGCAGGGGGGACCCCAGCCCCCCGCCGCCGCCGGCCCCCAAGCGTGAGGGGCGCGCGGCGGCCCCCCCCGTTGCACCCCTGGAGATCTCACCCGGAAAGCCGTACGGAGGGAGGCATCCACACGCTTCACAGTGCTGAAGCAACAAGCCAAGGCAGTGCTGATACTGGGCCGTATATTATCTGGGCAAGCCAGACACGCGGCTGGCACCACGACATATAACTGGTATTTATCTCTCAAAGGACTCAAAGGCATCATCCTTCTGCCTGCGCAATACATGCTTCCGCGAGGTTATTTGTTGTTTATATGCACGGGAGTTAAAAACATTCCCCTCAGGCACTTGAAACCCACGTCGTCCTCCCGGGTGATGCTTGACCGACTGCCAAACCCCGCAGAAAAAGCTTTGACCTTTCCCCCCCCCCCCCCTTCAGAGGACGTTGATGTGCACTGACAAGGTCCATGCAGGTGGGTTCTGGAAGATTTTTGGGAGGTTTGGGAGATGTGCTGGGTGTGATGAGACTTTGGGAGATGAGAACAGCAGTGTGTGGTTGCTGGTGGCCATCTTGTGTTTCCTCTGAAAAGAAATGAATCCTTCCCATGCTGCCCCATCTGGCCCTGAAGCAGCTGTGCTCCCAAGCAGGATTGTGCCCACACAGACATATTTTAAGTACAGGTGACCAAAATTTCCTGTGAGATGTTTGACGTTAAAAGTTGCAATATGTATTGCAACACTTTGACCCTTAGCGTGGAATGCGTATGCCAAATAGGCCTAAAGACGCCACGTGCAACTCTCAATTTGTGTACAGTCTACACTAGCAATCAAATGATGTCTGATGATGTGGTCTGAAATCTGGGACGCTGAATAAAAGATAGTTTTGAAACTGTCCTATTAAAACACATACGGTTCTATGTCTTTTCTATGGCTGTTTCATAAGATGCTTTTTGTATGCTGTGAAAAGTGGGCTCATCAAACACATCTTATAGTATAGTAAATAATAAAATAATAATAACAATAATCGGATTAAGATAGGAGATGTAACACAATGTTTTCTTTGTAGGCTTCCATTAAAACTTTCTACAGTGAAATACAAAACTCTTGCCCAAAAATCCAAGAACATGCTCAAATCTTTTACTGTCAATATAGGTCCAGGTTTGCGCCTAAAAATGTTGCAGGAACACATTAATATCACAGCTGTGGAAAAAATAGTTTGGGATATAAAAGGCAAAAATTAAAATTTCTTCCTGATGGCAAGTCTCAAATAAGCCAGGGGATGAATAGGCCGGAACCTATCTAGGCTTGCTTGAAAACAATTCTCTAGAACCCAAGATGGATTTGAAAAAAAAAAGAAAGTGTGGCTTTTTTCTCTCTTTCCTGTAAAATAGCTGTGGGATGGAAATAGTCCCTGGTAGTCGAGAAAGGAGCAGCCTCCATGGCCTTAGTGGGTTGCTAACTTCAAAGCTGAATTTAGCAGTTGGAGTTTTGTGCTGTTAATGTGGGAGCTTTTTATCTGTGATGAAACTCACAGTGTTTGAGTACAGTGAGCACAGCGGGCTGCGTTTCAGGATCTGATGCTAAAGCAGACGAGTGGCACATCAGCATCACTCCAACAAAGGCAGCGACTGGGCCAACCCTGAAACAAACCTTTTCTCCCTGTCTACTGCAGGACGGGAACCTGGAGCGGGAATATGAAGGAAGCCCAAGGTCATGTATGTCTCTCATATACACAGGGATGTGTTTTGGAGAAAAGGTGGATCTCCAAACTGCTGCTACACAACAAGCTTAAGTTCTGGCTGAACCTTTTCAAACCTAACACCACAAATCCCTGGACAAAGAAAGGCAGGCAGTTTGGCATTTTTGAACAACATTATTGCACAGATGCAAAAACGTTCCTCTGAAATCACCCATATCAACTCACACCATTGGTTCATGGAGCTTCGGTCTACCCTTAAAGGAAGCACTGTTGGCGTTTGGTACATTGTTTGGATACATGTCTGAGCAGCCGGGGGCTGCTGGAATAAGGAGCTGGTGTGAAACAGGACAAGCCTGAAAATCCTTATTCCAATAGTATTTGGGGGAGTTGAGTCAACCAAGGTCACAAGGATTTTTCCATGCAAGAACGAGGATCTGGTCTAAGAATCTGCTACTGAGACAGCATTTTAAAGTACTTATGTGGCTGGCTGTTTTATTTTTTGCAAATCATGGCCCTGAATCAAGCAAGATAGATTGACAGTCATAAGTATATTTAGGCTGGAAGTGCAGCTTCCAGTGGAGGACTAATGGTATTAAGATAGGTACCAGAAATTACTGTACATGCATTTTTCCAGCCTAAGAATGGTGGGAAAATGGGGTCCAAGAGACTCACAGGGACCAGGATAGTCTTGGAGTCTTGGAGGAGACACAGAAATGCAATGTGCAGCCAGGGATTACTGTCCCTTCTCTCCTGAACAGGATCTATCCTTGTCCCACATTTCCTATAATATGTTTACCCTTTTAAATTC